>CM051038.1:34716340-35081340 GCA_027627225.1 Congeria kusceri | reverse complement strand
ATTTTAGGATATAACCGTTTAATTTTGACTAAATACGCCAAAAATTACGTGTTAAACTACTTGACTTTCTTGAAGCGGACATAATCTCCCTTAGTGAAACACATTTATCGGGCAATGAGGGGCTGACCTATGATGGATATTTATGGTTTGGATATAATCGACAAGAAATTCATCACAAAGCGCCTAAATCTTCAGGAGGAGTTGGTATTCTCTTGAAAACGTGGATTCTAGATAAATTCAGTGTGTCTGTGGATGGTAAACAGTATGACGGAATACTTGGTCTGAAATTGATAAACAAAGAAGACGCTAGCGAACTGACAGTTTTCTCATGTTACTTGCCGCCAGAGGGCTCCACGCGCGGTCGAGATGCTCAGGGTTTCTTCTCACACTTGTTGACGCAAATTTACACGCATTCACACAGCGACTACATGTGGAAACTTTAACGCACGTATTGACGCTCTGTCGGATATCTTGGCCGAATGTGACGTCATAAAATAACGGAAAATCATCGATCACTGCGTTAACCAACATGGTCGCGATTTCACGGAATTCTTGTGTGACGCAAAGTTCTGTACATTGAACCGCCGATTTGAAGCCAATGATGACAATTTTACTTATCGCGGAAGGGCTCGGCTGTGGTGGACTATATGTGTGTGCCTCAATATATATTCCATTCATTCAGTGACTTTAAAGTTGTAAATCGTTCAACGGTGATTGCCAAGCAAGGATTTCACGGTCTATTAGGCGAACGCTCAAGAGTCCCTGATCACTGCGCTTTAAGCGTGAAGCTAGAAACAGACTATATTCGTCCCACTTCTTGCTCCGATAGTGTAACGGAGAGATCCAGTGAACACCGGTTTAACCTGCGGCGAATACCACCAGATTTCATGGAAAGTGAAACTGTAAAAACAGCAATTATGACAGCTATTGGCCAAATCGAGAGTACCCGCAAAACACAAGAAAATATTGACACTATTTACGAAACCTTATGCAGTGCGATTATATATGAAATGAACAGCAAAATACCCAAATATGCGCCGTCTAGAACGACTAAAACGCGACTTAAAAAGACAAAACCGTACTGGAATGATACGCTACAAGGGCTGTGGAATGACATCAGGGATAACGAAACACTTTTTCTTAGTTGCCATGGTAACCGCCGTCTCAAGACAAGACTGCGTACCGACTACACTAAGTCCAGAGACAAATTTGATAAAACATTACGCAGTTCAGAGCGCGACTACAGGCGAGCTCAGGCCAATGAAATAGAGACTATGCGAACAGATCATCCGAGAGATTTTGGGAATAAAATTAAAACGTTGGGCCCTAGAAAAGACTCAAATATTCCAATGAAGGTACCCGAAGCCGACGGACAATCAACCAATAATAAAAAGAAGGTGTTCGATCGTTGGACAGAGGACTTCATAACTTTGTACAACTGTCAAGGTGATGGAAGCTTCGACGAAGACCACTACAAAACAGCACAAACACACAAGCTTCTCCTTGAAAATACAATGAATGACCCTCTATACGTCCCTAATGAATCTCTGAACTCAAACGTAACGATGGACGAGGTGTGCGACGTCATCGAACACAGCAAGTCGGGTTCAGCATGCGGTATCGACGCAATTCCGTACGACGTATTGAAGTTTCCCCCTGTCATAGCCGCTGTACAACAGCTGTTTCAACTTGTATTCGATACAAGCATAATTCCGTCTGTATGGCGAAAAGCGATAATCTGCCCAATTCTTAAAGATCCTGCCTCGGACAAACGACTTCCGCTTAACTACTGAGGAATCAGCCTGTTGTCATGCGTGAGCAAGTTAAATACGGCATTCCTGAACAAGAGACTATCAAAGTACCTCGAAGGAGAAAACATGGCCGACGAGCAGAATGGATTTGGAAAGAACCGCTCGTGTGATGATCACGTCTTTACGTTAAGCAGCATAATAAGGAACAATACTAACGTCTTAGCTACGTTTATTGACCTTAGACGTTGTTTTGATGTCCTTGACCGTGCAATGCTGCTGTACAAGCTGCAATTCAACCGCGTAGACGGCAAGGTTTACAACTCCATGCGCAATATATATGCTAGCTCCATGTCGTGTGTTCGGCTGAACGGATCACTGACGGACTGGTTCGACAGCGTCAATGGCGTCAAACTGGGATGTTTTTGCAAATGATCTCGTAGCCGAGATTAATAACCTGGACTGCGGCTTTACTGTCGGCGATACGAAGATCTCAATCCTTATGTACGCTGACGATATCGTGCTTATTTCGCATAATGAAAATGATCTTCAGAAAATGCTTGACGTTTTCAATGACTGGTGTAGACGTTGGCGTGGATTTGTCAATACATCCAAATCGAAAAGCATGCACTTTCGAAAAGGCAGAAGAAATAGAACACAATATCAGTTTAAAATCGGCACCAATGAATTAGAGATGGTTGACAAGTACAAGTACCTGGGAGTCATCTTCAGCGAAAAAGGCGACTTTACAAGCGCCTGTGACGCCCTAGCAAAAGGCGCAGGCATAGCACTTGGGAGTATCATCAACAAAATCCATAACATGAAAGACTTTGGTTTTAAGTCGTACGAAACCCTGTACAATGCATGTGTGGTACCTGTGATGGACTATTGTGGTGGTGTATGGGGATATAAACAGCTGCAGCAGGCAGACAATGTACAGAACCGAGCGATGCGGTATTTCCTTGGTGTCCACAGATTCGCGCCAGTCGCCGCTATGGTCGGGGACATTGGATGGCTACCCACCAGATATAGACGATGGCTATGCATGCTACGCCTCTGGAATAGACTGTTGCTCATGGACCATGCCAGACTTTACTACAAAGTGTTTGAAATGGACTCTAATGTTTGCACCAATAACTGGTCGAGCGAGGTCAGGGATATTATGACGCACATCGGACAAAGTGATTCTTTCAACCACAAACAAACTGTAAATGTTCCCTCTGCAAAGCAACGCATAGAAGTGTACTATGACTCTGTTTGGAAACAAGACGTTGCTAGAATGCCTAAATTGAGAACTTATTGTACTTTTAAAACAAGTTTCATACAAGAACCGTATCTCACATTAGACGTATCAAAGCACCAACGTTCGTTATATGTACAATTTAGGTCGGGCATCCTACCATTACGAATAGAAACTGGAAGATATCTCGGCGAAAGTGAGGATAGAAGACTATGCAACTTCTGTGACTTTCAAACAGTTGAAAATGAAACACACTTTGTGTTAAATTGTCCAAGATATAGTGACTTAAGGCTTGGAATACTTGGCGATGCCTTGCGGAAGACTGGTTTTATGACACTGTCCCCCATAGATCAACTAGGTTATCTGATCCATAATAACACTAGACAACTATCCAGATATATTACGACTCCCTTCTTACGCAGAAGAAGTATTCTGTATTCGTAAACACGATTACAAATTCGATACGTATATCTGTCGCTGCTGTCATGTGATAACAATCTTTATTTTTGATACGCTTTATCAATTTATATACAACGTTGTTAATAACGGGACTTGCTAAGGTGACTCATAGGCCCGGTGGGCCGGGTGTGATCTATTTTGTATCTGTATTTACTTATAAATGTAAATGTTATACACAAGTTACGATAATAAAAAATTTACCTACTTACTTACTTACGCCATTCGTTGTCATTGACATCGCGCAATCAGATTCTCTTCGATTATCGAAAAATCGGCCTCGGCCAATTATATTATAGCGGCTCAGCGCAGTCGCGTAACGGCCCGTAATCGACGTCAAATTGTTACTATTTTTAGTAACAATATGTATTATAGCATAATAATAATAATAATAATAATAATAATAATAATAATAATAATAATAATTGGGTGTTGTTGTTATTAATGTTGTTATTATTATATGTTTATGATGATATTATGTTTGGAATTGGTAATGTTTGTAATATTCACTTGCGAATACTCAGTTGTAATACTACTACTAATAATAATAGTAATAATAATAATAATAATAATAATAATAATAATAATAATAATAATAATAATAATAATGATCATAATAATATTTTTTTTATTAATTATATTATTATTTTTATTTCTAAAAATATAAAAATATTACCACTATATACTACTACTACTACTACTACTACTACTACTATTACTACTACTACTACTACTACTACTACTACTACTATTACTACTACTACTACTACTACTACTAATAATAATAATAATAATAATAATAATAATTATAATAATGATAATAATACTAATTGGGTGTTTTTGTTATTCTGTTAATATTATATGCTTATTATGATATTATTGTTGGAACTGATTATTTTTGTAATATTCACTCAGTTATAATTTTTAATAATGACTGCATTTTGAATATACATGACATGGAAATATGAACATTAAATAATAGTTTTATTTTATATTTTGAGCTACATTTAATATTGAGATACAATGTTCAGAGGGCGGAGTTAATATTCCGCTGATAATTATTCAGTTAGGACCACATGTTATCTTCCCACTATCGGCTAAATTTTGGCTGGCTTTGATTGGCTTAAGAGTGCGCGCATAACCAAGCCATGCCTTTTCAGCGATTTTCACCGCTACGCATGCGCACTACGGTAGTACCGCTAACAAACGCTAACTATTGCTAACAATCGGATTAAAACAGATTAAAACGGTTTAAAACGCAATCGCAATGAATCGCAAATTTGCGGAACACAATCGCTGACCCCACTGTATGGTCCCGTGGAACTTCTTGGCGGCAGGGATTTATGCTCGGAACCAATTAAATTCCTGTGTGGAGGTTGCCCTTTTACTTTTTCAAATATTCTGAAATAAACAGTATCTTGGGAAAGACCCAGAGCTAAATAGCAGGGTGCTGCACCCTGCTCATTTCCGCCCCCTCTACGCAGCTCCTCTGGGTTGTTCCTCACATAAAAGGTGAATATCTTTTTATCTATTAAATATTAAATGAACAGGCCATGTTTTAAAAACGTGTTATATAAGCATTTAAATGATCAAACCCCTGGATCAAAGAAATGTCCCAGCTTTCTCACTGCCCTGTACCTTTTCTAATCCTAGATATTTCCACTACTATTATAAAATCAATACATACCGTTAGTATTGCAAACGGTAGTGAGTACTGTAGTTTAGTTAATATCGAAGGGCACATAAAACGTTTTCTTGCCGCATCAGTGGCAGGGTAATATACCGGTCCACAATTTATCAGGTAAAAACAACAATAACAAAGTAAATGGGCACAGTGGAGTTGAAAATTATATGCACATGATAATTTCTGTTCAAACGTCTGAGCATACGATGGTATACACGTCTAGGAGGTACCAGGTTCGAGAAGTGCTACAGCCAGGACCCAAGCAAGTACTTCTGGTGGTTCATCTGCATCACCACAGGCACCATTGCCGGCTCGTGCATGATCGGCTTCTTCGACTTTCAAGTCAGGGGCACCAGAACGGGTAGATCATATTCATTTATATATTCTGTGAAAGTGGAATCCTTTAAGAATGCTATTTCTGTTTCGATGAAGCTTTTAAAGTATTCTCTAGACGTTTTGTCGAAATTATGTCGGTAAATAGGTAGTTAATTTACATACATCAATGAACTGGAAAAAATAAGTAAAAATTATCCATATTTTGTACTGTTGCCATGAAACCCTCAGATTATTTTATCTTTCCCAGAACTAAAACTAACTATCACTAGGTAACCATAAACATACAATATAAGCGTACATACCCGGAACATATTTTTAGGTCGTGATAGCAACATACATTTGTAATAGTGTCGACGTACTGTATTAAGAGAGCTATTTATTTTTACCTCGTGTAGTTAGAGTCATATGATGACCATTAACTGGAATTTACATGACTAATGTAACGGTAGCTTCTCTCTACTATGTATTTCAATGCTTACCTGGCAAGGTCATCTTGATTTAATAGTGATGTTCTATCTACGTGTACATATTATTAAAGTTTACGCACACCGTTTCCTTATCTTTACCCAAACGGTTCATAGACACCATTTTGATTTTATGAGGACGGGAAGCACTTAAAGACGTTCGCAACAAAAACAAAATACTAGTAATTGGGTTAATTTCTCCTTTTGCTTCATTTTTTCTTTATTGTATATAGGTTATAATAAACTGATTTCGATCAATAAATGTATATCTTTGTCAGTCTTTAAGTTCCAGTCAATGGTTAGTGTTTATGTAGTGTGTCATTTATCCCAATATTGTATCCTTACATAATGTCAAAACATCGGAAACCAATTTAATATATACAAATATTTTCAACCCATCTTGTTCAGAGTCCACAATTTCCCAAACAAGCACGGTGGCCCATACGTTTTATGACTGTTTTAGTTTCGGTTTACATCGACATGTGTCTAAGCCAGACTTGAAGAAAATGAGATTTGGAACTTACTATATTCATACATTTGGTTCTTTGTGCATTTTGATGTTCTTGTATTTTACCACCTCTAATGGAATTCAAATACATTTGTTTTAATAGTAAAAGTTCATAGAGCATAACAAATAATCAAAAACAAACTTGTACATTGTTTTAAAAAAAAAATCAGTTAAAAAACGATGGATTATATATCACCATTCGATTTTTGCAATTGATACGTGGTTTACGTAAACAATTTTAAAACGAAACATGAAAAAGGAAACATAGGTACCCTATTTAAAGTCCAATATTTCCCAAACAAGATCGGTGACCCATTCGTTTTATTAATGATTTGGTGTAATTACATGGATGCATGTATGTGCAAAATTTAAAGTAAATCTGTCGTTTGGAACAAAATATATTGATGCACTTGATAAAAAATGACGTTTCAGAAAGCATTATTAGTACCCATTAGACCTATTTAGTTAGTTTGTTTGTTCTATTTTCGCTGTTTTTATTGGTAGGTAATGTGTCTGTATTTGGTTGCGGTGTCTGAACTCCGCCTGCAGGACTAGGAATGGGTATGTAATGGGTATGTTATGTGTCTGTATTCAGTTGCGGCGTCTGAACTCCGCCTGCAGGACTAGGAATGGGTATGTGATGGGTAGGTAATGTGTCTGTATTCAGTTGCGGAGTCTCAACTCCGCCTGCAGGACTAGGAATGGGTATGTGATGGGTAGGTAATGTGTCTGTATTCAGTTGCGGTGTCTGAACTCCGCCTGCAGGACTAGGAATGGGTATGTGATGGGTAGGTTATGTGTCTGTATTCAGTTGCGGAGTCTGAACTCCGCCTACAGGACTAGGAATGGGTATGTGATGGGTAGGTAATGTGTCTGTACTCAGTTGCGGTGTCTGAACTCCGCCTGCAGGACTAGAAATGGGTACGTGATGGGTAGGTAATGTGTCTGTATTCAATTGCGGCGTCTGAACTCCGCCTGCAGGACTAGGAATGGGTATGTAATGGGTAGGTAATGTGTCTGTATTCAGTTGCCGTGTCTGAACTCCGCCTGCAGGACTAGGAATGGGAAAATGATGGGTAGGTAATGTGTCTGTATTCAGTTGCGGAGTGTAACCTACGTCAGAACGTGAATGGGTACGTGATGGGTAGGTAATGTGTCTGTATTTTGTGGCGGTGTGTAACCTACGTCAGAACGTGAATGGGTACGTGATGGGTAGGTAATGTGTCTGTATTTAGTTGCGGAGAGTGACCTACGTCAGGACGTGAATGGGTATGTGATGGGTAGTTAATGTGTCTGTATTTAGTTGCGGTGTCTGAACTCCGCCTGCAGGACTAGGAACGAGTATGTGATGGGTAGGTAATGTGTCTGTGTTTAGTTGCGGAGTGTGACCTACGTCAGGACGTGAATGGGTATGTGATGGACCAGTAAGCAAAATATATGGGACCCATATGGGTCCTATATGGGTACCCATGTGGGACCCATATGGGCTGCCCATATGGGTCGCACATGGGTTTGCAACCGGGAATCATGTGGGACCCATATGGGCTGAATATGGGTCCTGTATGGGTCCCATATGGGCTGCCCATATGGGACCCACATGGTTCCCGGTTTCAAAACCAATATTGGCCCCATATGGGCAGCCCATATTGGTCCAATATTGGCTGCATATGGGTCCTATATGGGTTTAATATGGGCTGCATACGGGCAGTATTTGGGTCTACCGGCATATATGATCCTTTTTTCATCCTATATGGTAGGTATACTGCAATATTCCGTAAGTCATACCTGTCAGAGGAAAACGAAACACGTACGTTATCGATTAGATACAGTTTTAATAATTTAAAAACATTTACAGTTGAATCTGACACTCATATCATGGTCAGCAAAAATAACGAAAGCGTACAGAACTAGTTAATAACCAAAGAAACCAGGGAAATTTCAATATAAAATTATGTTATTCTTAAACAACATTTTCCGTTATTTTAAACACAAAATGAATACCGGTATTTTGTTTTCAGATATTTAAATTAGCTGAAGAGACACACAGATATGATATATAGATCATACATCTGATGCTTAAAAAACCCTTCAATATCAATAAAGGAAATGTGCTTATCTACCAGGTATATAATTTTATCAGGCATACACATTTGAACAGGATGCATTAGAAATCACTAAAAAGTCCATTATTACATGAACAATATTAAACAATATGAAACACATTATGTTATAATGCCAAAAAATGGATAAAATACCCAACGTTAATGATGTTTCTCTTTATATAGAGTAATCACAATCAATTATTGTATGTACTCACTTATTATATATGCATGCATATTTTGTTATTTTAGACTATATTCACATAAAAGACAAACAATTACATGCAATGCAGATGGTTAGCATAAGCAGTAAATAAAATCTCACAAACATAGAGAAACACTTTCAACTGAATACTTGAGACTAAAAAGACAAACATTACATTGCCACATAATTGACATACTTTATTGGTATTGTAATTGATAAAGCAGCTAAGTTATTTCACAAAAGACAATAAACGTTTAATGTCAATGATTTACACAAAATGTCACATAATTAAGGATTTTGCTGTCAATTACCACTGTCACCAAATCGTGAAAGTGGCGACAGTTTTTGTCAATGTGGCGAATTTCATAACTCAAAATCAGTGCAAAACACGCCCAATGCTCAATACTAGAATGCTTGTGTTCAATTGTAAATCACTACCGATAACATTGTTTTATACCACGATGGACTTTATAGACCGTCTTTGTTTTCACCCACCACCACAATCCCTTGCTTTAGTCTGTTATTTGGTTGTTGAATGTTCCATAGTCTTTTCGTTGCAGCCCAAGCAGTTGAGTGTTAAGCCTTGAAGCCATCTTGCATGACCTCCATCATGGTGAAGATTCGTAGGTCTCGCGCTATTAAGGAAAAAAATCATAATTTATTCATTTAAAACGTTGATTGTGAACTGAAACATAAACATGTTAAAATACATATTCTTTACAGAAAACAAAAGTTATTAATATGGGATCAAAGTGATTCAAAGATTCTAGTGTATCTTTCCGACTACTTGAACACGCTATTAGGTTTAAAACAAATAAATATGTTTCCTCTGTTTTGATGATGTTAATACTTTTATTCATTTTTATTGAAGACTTCCTGTGTTTTGGCATGCATAAACATAACATTTTAGGACTATCTGAAAGGCTTTTTTGGGCCGCGTTTACACACCACGAAATGTCATGATAAGTATTTATTAATTTAATCAATATGTAAATTTATTTTACATATAATTTGATTGCAATTCATTTTGAAAAAGTACATAACTTGTAGATATAAAACGTTTGATTTTTGTGCATTCCTGGTGGCTTTCGGAAAGTTTTTATGCGCTTTCACTTAATCTAGTGACCCATTCCATTCTGTTCTTTGGTACGTGTGCTGATCCATCCATATTTAGCTATTGGGGATGTAGTTGACCTTGGAGTAACATAATGTAGAACAGGCTGGTGGTACATGCAACATTTGTGGTAGAATTTGTGGCTGCCTCATCACGGTCCACAAATCTTCGTGGTATGCTTCAAAATTGATACGTACATACAAATAAACAATAGGTAAAAACTATCAGTTACGAAATCAATAATAAATCGCTGTATAGATGTTTTGGACAGAATATATCGACATTTCAATTACTTCCCTTGTGTTTTTGCAAAACATATTTGACAAGAGCTGTTATTTCTATGCCCTGTGAAGAATTAGTAACGATTCGCCACAGTTTAATAACGATTCGCCACAGTTTAATAACGATTCGCCTCAGTTTAATACCGATTTGCAACAGTTTCATAACTATTCGCCACAGGTTCATAATAATTCGCCACACTACTTTGATGATTAAAACAAAGATATTTTGTGAACATTGGTGATCATTTGAATTTAAAGGAAATGTGTGTGTTTTCTATAAGTTGCACTTAAAGATATATGATGAATACAACATCACTAATAAAGCTTATTAATTTGTGCTGTATAATGCACTATGTTCATTGAGAATGATGGCAATGTCGACGACAACGGCGATTATTGTCACATGAATTTTATTGTGTCAAGGATTAACTATCAATTTTAGTTAGTAGTGTACCCAGATAACTGCGGGTCAGATAAGCTTTGACGAGTACCCGGGTCCATTTTCACTATATATTCTCAACAAACATTTGAATCAACATTATGATTATGTACCACAACTATACATTGCAGGTTATCAAATATAAAACTTTAAAATATCAAGTCTATGCTGTGGCGGTCGGGTACTTTATACTTTTAATGCTGATGTCATATTCTCACCAAATAGTCTGTTCCTACTACAACCAGAAGGAAATTATGTTTTTGCTACAACAGTTTTAAAATGTCCAGTGGTGATTCGACCAGCAAATAGCATGCTCTTGAAGTGCCAATGTTGCACATGTGCAAACACGTAATTGCAAACACATTATCCACATATTGTACAGTATTTCTATATTCAATGTTCACTAAGTTTACTTCCAAATAAAAATGAGTTAATAGATATCTGGACAAAAGGGGAAACCGATACGTATTCAACAGTTTATTACGTACTTTTATTAAAACCTTAATGATATTCATTTATAATTTATTTTTTATAAACTATATAAGAAGTTTAATATACCAGTACTACTCGTACGATATTTTTCTTTCATGTTTGCGCATGTATGCATGTTTAATTTTGTAAAATGAAATAAAATGATGAACCGTAATATGCTTATGTTTAAGAACATTTGGTTCTGTTCCGATTGAAATAAATAAAGTATTTATACTAGACTTGGCCCGGGTTATTATATTGCTAAAAAATGCGTTAACAGCTGATTACGATAACAAACATCAATCGTTCGCGCGGCGTCAAACCACATCAATAACAATTAGCACCAATTATATTCGTTACAAACACCGAATTAAAGGTGTTCAACAGTTGAACTAATAGCAGAACTTTACTAGTGTGGCGAATTGTTATGAACCTATGGCGAATCGTTATGTTATGAATCGTTATTGTGGCAAATCGCTATAATACCCACTCTGAATAGTTCAACATAACATTTTCGTCTCTGGCAAAAATATTCTTTGTCAAGTGTTAATTATTGGAAAGTTGCTTTAATGTTTTGGGATGACACAAAAGTCAAATATAAGAAAATATTTATCGTATTGCCTGTATCACACTATACCAGTACATTGTATCGTTGATGTATCTTTTTGGACATCTACATTAATATTAATGAAACTACAATTCGAGTATTCCATAAAACATTAACTAGACTTACTGTACAAGTAGTTCAAAGCTGAAGGACCGCAAATTTCTCTTTAGCACCTTCATATTGAATCGCCTCGCCAGCTGGTATAACACAACCTCCTTGTCAACTGTCTGCCCACCAAACATGGAAACTCAAAGGTGCCTCACCTTGAATAAAAAAAACTTTTTTTTATTAATATAGAATCATAATGAATTTTTTAACTTGACAGTTAACAGTTCGACAGTGCAGCAAAGTGAGATATCATCGAACAGAATTCAAAAGTAATGTTATTTACGTGTACAAATGTAGGACTTACCGTTTGTTTTGAACATTTTTGGCGCTACCGGAAATTTCATATGCGCAAGCTTGAAATAATATATTTTTTTCAATAATATGTCTGTAATAAGTGTCAGAGTCTGAACTGCACCTTGCTGATAATAATGTTCGCGTACCTGCATTTAGTTTCAGTGTCCGGAGCAATATCTACAAACGTCCTGAGGAAACATTTTAACTACAGTCGTATCCACCGGGCAAGTTCAAATGCAATTTTAATTGTGAAAATCAATATTTTATGTTTGAAATACTATTGAATGAGAAAAATATGCGGATTCTTTACCAGATGAAAACCATTTAATGAAAAAATGAGCCTGTCACAAATTATAAAGAATATTAAAAAAAACTTCGAAAGTTTTCACTAAGGAGCTGTGTGGGTATTGGCCCTAAGCTACGTCTACCTGTATGCTGTGTTTCAGAAGCTGTCCATTAAGCTACCGTACCACGAATTTCAGACAAAAACGGCAACCAATTAAAATCCCTTTCGTAATTGGTGTAATACAGAACAGATCAGAATTTTATTGCACATAAACTTTACAGTTTCTAGTGTTTAACAATAATACATTATACATTATACATTATAGTAAGTGAACATTATTTTTAATATTTCTAGAACAGGATGAACTTGACAAGATAAAAATGAAACTTGCATTTTCACACACAAGAATAGTACATCTAGTTAACATGGAACTGTTTTCGTATCGCCATTGAAGTAAACAACAATTATATAACAATAACAACATGAATATCATATTAATTAAGCAGTAGTGGTATACAATATGTTTAAAGATATACATCAATATGCTACTATATATAAACATCTATTATTAATTGTTCATCATAATATTTTGGCGAATACTTAATGCCTCTGATATGTACTTGCTTAACCTAAACATTTCACTTAAATTCTGTGTATTTAGCAATTGCGTGAGTTTAAACATACTAGGCCTGATTCTGTAATAATTTTAAATATATTTTTCTCTTATTTGAACAAATGTAGTACATTTCAACGAGAAGTGGAATTCATCTTCCACTTCATTATTTTGACATAATTGACAAAGCCGCATATTTCTATCTACCTGATCGTATCTACCAGTTTGTATTCTCAGATTATGTGCACAAAGACGTAATTTTGTAATCGCTGTTCTCAAATTTCTTGATACGATTGTTTCTAAATATGATTCAAATTAAAATGTTGTTTTTATTGCTTTATACACAATCAAAACTCTATTATCAGTTTCGTCACTTTGCCACTCTTGTAAGTATTCATCAATAACTCGTTGCTTAAAGAAAGACAAAACATTACTTTCATTGATTTGTGAGTTATTAGCACAAACATAATAAAATCCATATCTAGAAAGTAGGTCCTTAACCTTTCCAAACCAATTTATCTTGTTATCAATTAAATCAGTCAGACTATCTTCCATGATTGATCGCATTATTATATTGTCACTTTTAATAAGTTTAAACCAATATTTGATAATGCGTACATATCTGCTAACATATAACGGGTATCTACCAAGATCGCCGTATACGGCAACATTTGAATTGATTTTCTGACACCAAGAATAGCCTTGCAGAAGTTTAGGTGTAATTTTTCTAACTCGCGAGACTTAGAGAAACCCCATATTTCGCATGAGTATGTAATAATTGGCGGAACAAAAGCATCGAATAACTGCAAAGCTAACTTTGGTTTACAATCATATGTTTTCAAATTTGATAACGATGTGTTTAGTGCCTTTAAACATTTACCACGTATAGTATTAGTATTAAGATTACAATTTCCAGTATAATTTAGTGTTACGCCTAGGTAGATAAAATCGTTAAGCATGTCTAGGTATTCATTTTCATACATCCACTTCTCATTACGTTTTGTGCCTCCTTGTTTACGGAAAACAACAATTTTGGTTTTTGCTATATTGACTTGTAAGCCACATGTACTACAATAGTCATGTAGACAATTTAGAGACATTTGTCAATCTTCAGGCGTTTCACAAATTACAACCATATCATCTGCAAAAAGCAATACAATCAAACATATGTATTGTAGATTAATTCCAGCACTATGTCTATTTTGCAGAAACATGTCTAAATCATCTACGAAAAGTGGAACTACTATCGGTGACATTATCTTCCCCTGCCTTAAACCTACTTTTATATTAAAGTAATCTGAATACGTATTACAATGCTTTACACATGATTTGACAGATTGATACATGCTGCGTATAATACGTAACATTTTACCATCCAAATTGGACTTGTATAACTTTAACCATAGTGCGTTTAAATATATAGAATCGAAGCAACGTTTCATATGAATAAAACAGCAATTCAAACGTTTATTGATATTTACATATTTTTTAATAACTGAATGAAGAATAAAAACTGCATCTATAGTTGATCTGCCTTTTCTAAAACCAAACTGAGCGTCAGAAATAACATCATTACTTTCGCACCCTATTGATATTCTTTGTACAAATGTAAATAACTTTGCAAAATTGCTTAACAATGTGATACCTCTATAATTACTAACGTCTGATTTGTCACCCTTATGTAGGGGGATTATAATTCCTTTGGTCCAACATACAGGGAAATTCCCAGTGTTAAAGATTATATTGAAAATCGTTGTGATATACCCAGCCAAAATATCACAAGCTTCTATAAAGTATTCATTTAAAAATGTGTCTTCTCCTGGCGATTTACATTTCTTCAGAAGAGCAATAGATTTAATAACTTCATTACATGTTATTAGGTTATCTGGATCCCTTAATACATTGGTGAAATTATCAACTTCGTGATTCAAATTAAAATCTTCTGCATCAGGATTTGTTGTATCATTAATATCAGAAAACATTTGCTCAAAATGATTCTTAAAATCATCAAGTGGCACATGGCTATTATAACATGTTGTATTTTGGGATCTAAAGTACCTCCAAATGTCTTTTGGTTTATTTCGTTTAAGATCTTCAAACTGTTTACAGCGTTTAAAATTGAATGCCTTACGCTTCTTTTTTGAAATTAATTTATAATTCCTTTTCAATCGACACATTTCTATTATATCAGTATCACGATGTGAATTATTATACATATAGATATACAAGGCATCTTTATACAATCTTCGCTTCCCTACATTCTTGGTCAAACCATTTATCGCTGTCTGAAATAATATGTTTTTCGAATTGTGGATATTTTTTAACACGTTTGATAAATAAGGGATCATCAACATTTCTTACAATATTTGTGAAATTATTTATTATGTTATTAACATTTGTTTCCCTTTGCTCAGTATAATTTAGAAATAAATTGTTAACATCAGAGGCCCTTCTAACTAAACCATCACGAAAATGTTGCTTTTCATCATCACTCCATTTTACGTACTCACTTACATATGGCTCTTCTATAATAACCCACCTGTTACATATCATATTGAAAGACAGCGGGGCATGATCACTAAAATTATTAAAATCTTCTACAGTAAAACTGTATACGGCATTAAATGAATGTTCGCTGAGTACCAAGTAATCAATTACGCTTGCGCCATTTGTATTACAGCATGTATATTTACCAATACTGAAGTCTGAACCCAATCTCCCGTTTGCGATTCTCAATGCCGTAGCCTTACATAAATCTAGTAAATTATTTCCTTGAGAGTTACTTCCCTTGTTCATTGAATATCTTGGTAACGCGTTATCAGATGAATACTATTCAGGGTCAATATCACGTATATATGAATCACAAATAATAGTATCACTTTTACAAGCTGTTCTAGCATTAAAATCACCCGCTAACAGAACAGTGCCAACAGCCTGTTTATGATTTATATCGTTACAAAGTGATTCAAACAGGTCCGTATCTATCAAGTTAGTAATCGGCGAAGAACTACCCCACATATATACGACTGCAAGGTATATGTCTTCATTATTGCTAAAGTAATTTTTATTTATTTTAAGCCATATGATAGTATCATGTGTATTTTTAACAATAGATATTCCACTGCTAATGCTTTTGCGCTTGTATATTACTATACCTCCACTATTGCGCTTTGCTTGCCTATGTCTATATTTCCTATAAAAGTTATGACAATCATAGCCAGAAAGTTTAATTTTGCTTGATTTACAAGTCCATGTTTCAAACAGAATAATCAAATCATATTGTTAGATAAAAGAGAGAAAATCTAGGTCTTCTCGTTTGCTGCACTTAACCCATTGCAGTTCCAGACTAAATACTTAAGTCCATCCGGTCCCTCCTACGTGTCCTTCACTGGCCTGCCGTCAATGTATAAGGTGTCGTATGAAACCCACGCCCTTTGTCCCGCCTGCTTTTCCTCTTTGACCTTGTTAAAGAGAGGCCTCCTTTTTACTGCGAATTCCGGTGGGAATTGTTCTGTCACATAGAACGGTGTGCCCCTGAGGTTCCTGCTACTTCCACGGACCTGTTCCCGGTCATTAAAAAACGAAAACTTGCACACGATGCTACGTTGTCTCCCTTCGCTGCCGTTTCCGGTAGTTTCGCGTCCGTTCGTATTTTTCTGGCCCATCCTGTTTGCTCGTTCGAATCTCATGGCCGACACCGTTTCCTTTGTTAGTTTTAGTTTTTCCACCATGAAGTCTCTAACTGTTTGCTCGCATTTTGTCGTCGATTCATCAGGTCCTTCCGGAATGTTACCAAATATCAAATTGTTTCGTATGCTCTGGGATTGAACCGTTTCCTAGCCCTATCTAGATCGATGTTTACAGATTCGATGCTATGTTCAGCCCTTAATTTTATCGCGGTTTTCCTTGGCAATAGTGTCTATGTGAATCCACAACTTTTTGAGTTCTTTGTCAAAACTTTCTTTTCTAGCCCGTCGAGAACCTTGAGTCTTGAATCCATGTCGTTTAACTTTAAGTCAATTCTGCCTAGCATGGCGATTATATCAGCGTTTGTCGGACCCATGTTTTGTGTGCATGTACTGCCTTCCATAGTTCTAGACGGCTGGTGTGGTTAGAATAGTAAATATCGTAAGTATCGCTCACGCTATTGAGCACATCGAATACGTTACTGGTGGTCACGTTAATCCCCTCGTTGTATAGAACTGAATTCACTTCACTCAATACCTGGCTAATTGGTTCAAAGTCCCCTGGCGAATTTTGCGTATTTACACGTTTACTATCACTAAAATCCTCATCACTTCACTCCTTTTCTTCTTATTTCGCCTATTTTTTCCTGTCATTTTAGTTCCATTTTCACACTGCTAGATAGATCTTGACGTACTCTAAACATCAATGTCAAATACCTTCTTTTATTCCTAAATTTAAGAAAGTTAATTCAGATTTTTATCAGAGCTTTAAAAAACACGTCTGCTCGGTTCTTCTTACTAATAACATCCCATAAACGTTTGATTGACGTATCGAAAAGAAGAGAACATTTTTCATCACTACAAACTAAATGTTGCTTTTTTATATCATAAAGGGACTTGAAGAGCAAAGGAAAATATTATGAAATCAGAAAACGATAAAGGATGCTGTCCAAAGGGCTCATATGATACCACGGGATAACTACTTGCATTATAAAATTAATAATATTTATTTGGTTAGTTCAGAGTTTTGTTTACGTCCTTCCCATTTATGCACCACTTATATTATTTGCAAAACATAATACATAACATATATTGGTATTATCCAATGCCAAGACAATTTGCCATGAAGATAAACATGCAAAATATTATGCAAAAATTGAACTTTCATTTGCTATGACCAAAATATACTACTGGAAACGAATATTAGTAATTTATAGAAGAAATTTGACTTGATGATGTGATAGTATAACACATGTGTATAACCATGTCTTAGAAATCATTAATTTAGAACATAAACCGAAAATGTTGATAAAACGACCAACGACATCTGAAACAATCGCGTTGTTTTGTTTAACAAAAACATCACCCATAACTTAAAGGTATATGAATAAATTGACACATACTGAGTTGTTTTCTTTGTTTGTTTCAGAATGCACATTGCCCGCGATAGGACGATAACTGAAGCAAGCATGAACATAAAAAAGCAACAATAGACAACAACGTTTTAATTATGAAAATCCTTTTCATGCATTTGTAGTAACCAGAAAATGACGTTCCACTTGTCAATAAAAACGAAATCATTTAATTTGTGGCTGAAGAAGTTGTGAAATTTTTCTTGTATCCTGAATTAACACCCTGTCTCTCGAAAAAAATAAACAATATACCTTATTTGTTCTGTTCTGTTGATTTTGTTACTTTCCATTATAATGGCATACCACAGTTTAATTACAGTTCCAATGTTATTAAAATATAAAAATACTCTCAAAACACAAAGAACTGCTTACTAAGTTAGAAACCAATAAATTGAATTCCCATAGGGTCCCATTGAAAAGTAGCAAAATCTCCAGGCGTCTTTCGCCACTTTTCTTTGATTCAGACGTTTCGAGTATGGTCTCTTTGGAAAGATGATTTTCTCTACTTAAACAATTTTGCAATCGCGATTTCGACAAAAGCACATGTTTTCTATACATACACTGCTGAACATTCAAATTTCAAGTAATTCGGTGTCACGATACATCATAATGAACAGGAGACACTTCGTTGTTTAAAAAAAAATAACCGTTTTAACCAGTGTCAATTATGTGAAATGTCTCTTTTAACAGAAGAAAAACGTCTTGATATATAGCCTACTTTCGGATGGACCACGGTGGAATTTCCAACTATTTACTGTTTCAAACCTAAGTCATGTTGCAAAATACTATTTTAAATCGCGCCCCACACTTGTTGAATAGTAAAAGCATATTTTGCTGTCTCCGTTTCAAGTAAACATACATATGCCATCTTTGGCTGAAAAAGACGTCAGTTGAACCAAACGCTTCTTTCTGATCATTGTTCAACCATTGTGTAGATAACTAGCAGTCCCAACTCAAAACACAAGAATTTAGCCTGTTCGTTTATTTTAAATATAATTTAAAACAATCGAGGTTGTACATCAAGAGCTCACATTTTTTCGCCATTGTGTCTCTACACTCTTGTTATTCTAACATTTATTTAATGTGCTTGTCATACATTTTGCGCCAATTACTAACAACGCGGAGTCATATATAATTAAATATGTACAACTTCAGCTGAATTAATAGAGGAAAAATACTGATGGCTATGTTGACATTGGCTATTCACCTTTGGTAAACAAAGTTCTATAAGTACGTACTATTCTATTGCATATTTTATTAAATCTATTGGTACCTGTTATACCCTTTACCAATTTGTGTAGTGCAATACAGTTGAGACGGCTGGAACACACACATTGCATGTTAGTTCGCACTTGTATCATAGTGTCGAACACACCCAATAACGTCTAATAAGATAGTCCTTGTAGCTTTCATTGTTAACAATGAAATCGACAGTACAGCCACATACCCATTGCTGAAAAGCTCAATTCGACTGTCCCAATCAGCCAAATGCACAGACCAATCTCGACCAACTGCTTGATCGGGGTTTATAACTGTTTACACAGGTTCCGACAGACTGCTGCTAGAGAGTAAACGATCCCCCACACCACATATCACCACTTACGACTCCTTCAAGATTTCAGCACGACAACTATCCCGATCACCCCACCCCCATCATCCCGACCCTTTACGACTGCTACACGCTCTATACTCGACCAACTGGATCTCTGACAGAGAAGTTTGACATAACAGTGGCTGCAGTAGAAAGTAAATATAAACGGGCACGAGTAATTGTAATAGCAAAACTTTGGATTAACATTCAGACGCTTTTAGGAAGCTTGTGTGTCTTTATCAGTATCATATTTTGTATCACGGATAGCTTGTGGAAAGCAGTTGTTATTATTTGAGTAAGAACAATAGACACATTTAAGCACCGGAGCACATTAATTACACTCGTTAACTTTTTATTCCTTATTTGGTCATGCCATGCTGAGTAGTTTTCGTTCATTTGGTGCAAAAGTGACACAATGTATCAATATCGAATTTTAATTGGGCGATATTACTTGTTTTTGTTTTCACGGAATACAGAGGATCACCGTGGCTTTAGGCATTTGCCAATACACGCTCAAAGGCAATTATGCTACACTAGTTTTGATCAACATATCAAATGATCACATAACTAAACGCTGACATAATTATAAAGATTCTCAATTACAACATGTAGGCTTTTCATAAAAAATGATTTGCACCAAATCGACTCGATACGAAAATAGCGGGTGGATTCAAGATCGATTCATTACGTTCTATATGACGCTTTCCTCTTGAGAATTTTAATATAACGCATTGAGTTAAATATTTTTTAGCCCTTATTTTGCACGAAAATGCTATTTAAATGGTCCTTTATTTAAGAAATAAATGGTCCTTTATTTAAGAAAAGTGACCAAATTGTCAATACAACACCATGCGAAACAAGCACAAATACAACTATGATTAAAAATTGGCCACATACGTTGAAGGCCAATTAATAGGGGTATAAAGGCACGTCAAACCTCACACTTGTCCCAGAATTAATCAAAACCTGGCGTGCAATGGATACTCCTTTCGTTTGAGACTGCCTTCTAACAAAGCTAAAAACTACTATTTCATTTATATTAATTATAAATATTGAATATATACGATCAAGCTATGTAATATGTCATTTTACACCACGTATTACCGCTTCTTCCTGCTATGCAAGACGACGATCATGTTATTTGTACTTTATGATGCCAGGTCTTGAAATCTTGTCAACAAGCATGGATTTAGCTGATAAATATATTGTCTTTATTTATCGTGCCTCAGAAAGTTGCAATTATGTTTTCTGGTGAACATTAAACCATTAAGAAATTAAATTGTAATTCAACTGAATTAATATTCTCTTGTATTGCTATTTAATTTGAATTTCATTGCGATGAGGTTGAAGTTTATTTACAAGTGCGTGTATTATGATTACTTTTGGGCTAAGTGTGAGGTTTGGCATGCCTTTAAACCGGTTTTATCCACCAATGCTTTGCATTGACCGTTCCAAGGCGATGACCTCAGTTTTGATCAGTTTATGTTGTGTGTTGTTTTGTATGTATTGTCCTGTATTGTATAGCGGATGGTAATAAGGGTTTCTCTCCTGGTGATATCTCTAGTGTTTCGTTATTCCTTTATTTACTTCGCTGCATTTCCGTGTGTTCCCCATGTCGATTCAGCTTTGTTGAATAGAAATTCTTATGCAGATAATTACAATATCGAGAAATTTAATTTTGGATTATTTCGCTATCTATTGTCATCACTGGTCCAATAAGCATGTTTTAGATTCCACTTTGAATCAAACATGCAGAGAACCTGCAACAAACATGTCACGATGCTTTATTTATAAAATGTTATATGTCACACTTTGTTTTTTTTTTAACCTAGAAGGCACCCAAAGAGCCGAGTCAGTCAATTTACCTATTATAAAGAATCATAAAAAAAAAAAATCCGGCATCCAGACGGTGACGCGGATCACCACCAAAATCATATCATTTTTGTTCATTGGACCGATTTTAACCTTCCCAGAATATGATATGGGCATCCTCTTATAACTTCAGCGTAACGTTGCAGACAGACGACGAATTAAATAACTGGGATTTAAGACTGCATGTTGACGTTCCTTCCTCCAATTATTTTGGGCGGATGACACTAAGATCATCGATCTCAAAGATAATGTTCGAAACATTTGTACGAGAACAATTTAGTTTCCTTAGGACGTCCATCTCAAATGTTCTCGAAAACCAAACTCTAATAACAAAACGTCTGGACGAATATGAAACGCGGATAGTGCATACTGAGAATGTGTGCTTAGAACACAGTGAGTCTATAGAATTCGCCCACAAAGATATACAGGACATTAAGAAAGAGAATTCGAAACTCAGCATTCAGTGTCAATCAGTGCAGAAATCGCTGGCAGATGCCAATCAGGTCATATCCGAACTTCAAAAAAGACAAGCGGATTTTGAACGACTTGCTATCAAAAACAATCTTAGGCTCGTTGGATACCATGAACGTGATAATGAAAATCCAGAAGAAACACTGAAAATATTTAAAACTGTACTAGAAAAGGATTTTAAAAGACCCGATATACACGTGGAAAATGCATACAGAGCTGGCAAAAATCAAACCGGGAAAATGAGGCAGATTGTGTTTAAAGTGCGATCGTTTAACGACAAACTGTCTATCTTCAACTCCAAAAAAGCATCATTAGACAAAAAGAGTTATTACATAACAGATGACCTCACCGAAAACGACAGAGAACTCAAGCAAAAATTGAAACCTGTGATAGAAAAAGCCGTGCGAGAAAAGAAAGCAGTGCGATTTAGGAACGGAGCACTTTTCATCGCAGGGGAGCGCTATCGGGGTCCGATTCCAGATAGCCCCGGGGCTGTCGGGGGGTCGCAAAAATAGGAGGACGCCCGGCCATGTGCCGACTCTATTAACATTCTGACATGGAATATTAACGGATGGACACAGAATAATCACTTACCTAGGAAGGATATATTGTGCAAATTAAACGCAGATATAATTTGCCTAACTGAAACGAAATTAAGATCAACAGATACCATTTCAATAGAAAACTATACGACCTATTTATTTAACAGGGAACAGCTTAAGAAAACCGCAACGTGTGGATCAGGTGGTGTGGCAATCCTTATTAAAGACAGTATTGAACAAAATTTCTATGTGACATGTGCAAGCAAAACATTCGAAGGCATCCTAAGCCTAAAACTTATTAACAAATTGTCGTCCTTTGAAATTGTTGTAACTGTGTGTTATTTACCTCCGGAAGGATCTGAACGAGGCCAACACGTGGACGAATTCTTTGATCATCTGATGGGTATTGTCTACCTGACCTCAAATGCAGACTGCTTAGTGTTTTGTGGGGATGTTCATAGCCGAATAGCAGACTCAAATGACACCATAATAAATATAGATACCGTGAAAGCCAGGAATATAATTGACTTCACAAAAAATAGACACGGCGAATCGTTTTTAGAGTTCTTGAGAGAGTCAAAATGTTGTGTTTTAAATGGACGAATTACACCGGAACATGACAACTTTACCTCTATTTCCACTAAAGGTAAAGCCGTGGTGGACTACATATTCACCCCGAACATCGATCTTTTTAACAGATTTGAAGTGCATACCGTTAAAGAGATTTGTGATCAGTACCACATTAAACCGGACTGTGCAATGCCTGACCATTCTGTGTTATATTGTACGGTATCAATCAAAACTTTGCTAAATACAACCGAGAGTGACCAAAGAGCGCACGCCGATAACAGTCATCCTATGAACGGGAAGCGGTTTAATTATGGTTCAATGCCGGCGAGTCTCATTGACAACAACAAATTAATAGACATAATTGATAACATACAAAATTGTAATTTGCACCAGAGTGACATCGACATGCTATATAGAGACGTGTGCAATTTATACTATGAAGAACTTATTGAAAAGGTTGAACACAGAGACATCTCCCAAGTAGCAAAACGGAACTTCCGTCACAAGTCGAAGCCATGGTGGAACAGTAACCTAGATGCTCTTTTTAAAGATGTATGTGAAAGCGAAAAGGCATTCTTAAAATGTAATAGTAGTAAACGCAACAAGCTTGACCTGAGACGTATATACACGTTAAAACAACGCCTATTTGATAGAGAGATTAAACGATGTAAACGGCAGTATGAGAGAAATAAACAAATCGAACTTGAAGATATCTGTACGGAAAACCCTAAGGAATTTTGGCGCCATATAAAGTCGCTAGGTCCGAAACGAGACGCACACATACCGATTGAAACAATCGACAAAGACGGCAACATAGTAACCGACAAGACAAGCGTCCTCAAAATTTGGGAAAGTGAATTCCAACAACTTTTTGAAAAAGCGAAAGCGTGTGAAGGCGCTAATTTTGACGAACAATTTTACCAGGAAGTGAAACGTTTTAAGATGGAGCTTGAAGGACAGCTCCAAGAGGACCACAGTGAAGATGACGTCAACGTGAACCCTACGCTCAACTCACCTATAACCGTTGCTGAGATCAAAAACGCTCTCTCGAACTGCAAAAATGGTAAAGCATGTGGCGAGGACTTTCTACCATATGAAGCCTTTAAAAATGAAAGTTCCCACCACCTGTTGCACGAACTGTTTAATAAATGTTTTAGTTCCGGTATTACACCCTCTATGTGGTCTACCTCAATAATCAAGCCACTCCCAAAGAACAGCACCAGCGACCCGCGCATACCGCTTAATTATCGCGGAATAAGCTTACTTCCGGCAATGAGCAAAGTCTTCGCGAGTGTATTGAACAACCGCCTAACAAAATACCTTGACATGAACGAAATAATCGTCGATGAACAAAATGGATTTCGGAAACTTAGATCTTGCACCGACCACCTATTTACGTTGTGCTCGATCATCCGAAACCGGAAGTCAAAGGGACTACCAACATACGCATGTTTTATTGACATGATGAAAGCGTTCGATAGGGTGGACAGGGACTGTTTGTTAGCAAAATTATTAGCAATAGGCGTCAACGGAAAATTCTATCACATATTGCGTCACCTTTATAGTTCTTCACGAGCGAGGGTAAATATTAACAATAATTTTACCGACTACTTTGACATCGAATGCTCTGTAGAGCAGGGAAATATCAGTTCACCGACATTATTCGGACTTTATAACAATGACTTAGCACATGAAATAAAGGAAATGAACTGTGGAATACTGATTAACGGTGAAAATGTCTGCATTCTTCTTTACGCGGACGACATTGTAATTTTGAGCGAAAACGAACAAAATCTGCAAAAAATGCTGGATATGGTCGACACATGGTGTAAAAGGTGGCGCATGAAAATTAACGCTTCCAAAACTAGCATTGTACACTTCCGAAAACAAAGCCAACCACAAACAGAGTGTAACTTTAACATCGGAGAGCAGGCCATCGGCTTAACCAGCAATT
This sequence comes from Congeria kusceri, assembly GCA_027627225.1. Taxonomy (NCBI): domain Eukaryota; kingdom Metazoa; phylum Mollusca; class Bivalvia; order Myida; family Dreissenidae; genus Congeria; species Congeria kusceri. The sequence goes on along the minus strand of CM051038.1, from coordinate 35,056,289 downwards.
ATAAATATATCGGGTGCATCTTAACCGATACGCTTGACTTCTCGGTAACCGCCAACACGCTAGCGGAATCGGCGGGCAGAGCTCTCGGTGGGATTTTAAATAAAGCCAAAGCAATTAACGGACTTACATTTACCGTCTACACCAAACTTTATAACAGCAGTGTTGTTCCTGTCATGGACTATAGCTCAGGGGTGTGGGGATACAAAGCATACTCAAAATGTGATACTATCCAACATAGAGCGATTCGAGCCTTCCTCGGAGTTCACAAGCACGCGTCAAATGTTGCAATTAACGGTGACGTCGGGTGGCAGACGCCTACCACCAGACACCACTTCGCGATGCTGCGTCTATGGAACCGTCTTGTCAAGATGCCAGACGATCGGTTAACGAAGAAGATATTTGATTGGGACTATACTCACAATAAAGGATGGAACTCCGACATTCGAAACATATTTAACGACTTGAACCTCCAAGACCTATTTACATCAAAATCGATGTGCAACCTTTCACTAGACAGCCTGCTTAGCCGGGCTGCTGAACACTACAAAAACAGTGATGTCAATAAATGGACGCAGGACCTCGAAACACAGCCGAAACTCCGAACGTACAAGGAAATCAAACAGCAATATGGATGTGAAAATTACGTTAAAATGTGCCTTCCGAAACATCTCAGGTCGTTATTAGCTCAAATCAGAACTGGAACGCTGCCATTACGTATTGAAACCGGGAGGTTCCGACACCTGAAGGTCGACGAGAGACTTTGTTTATTGTGCAATGAACCAAACACGATCGAATCAGAATATCATTTTCTATTCGAATGTTCGTCTTATGTTAACCTAAGACTTTCCTTTTACAATCAAATAATCACGATAACTCCAGATGTAATTCACATGAACTATGGTGAAAGGCTTAAACGCCTTATGACTGATAAGCGATTAATTTATAAATTTGCTTTATTTATTAACGACTGTTTCTTAAAACGAGAGAGCAAACTGTGTGTGACGAGTTAATTTCAAATTGCTTATTATGAACCATTATACACTATTGCCATAAATAAGGTAACTATGAACTATATTCACGCAAGCGAATGCTGTAACTGTGTCACAATTTATTCCATGAAATGAAATGTATAACACTACTACACTTAACCATGTCTGATTAGTGACTCATAAGCCATTTGCATGGCTGGGTAGTACTGCAATTATTTGCTTAATACTTTTTCTCAATTTACTTTATATTTGATTACTAACATTGTTCATAACTGTAACTGATGATATTATATGTATGTACTATGTGTCACTTAAATAAAATATGAAACTACTACATGTCCCTTCCTCACTGTGACACAGGCATTTGTTATCTGCCACTCGAAGTGTACTGTACACTGAGATAAATATCCCAATTACCATATTTCGCTCAACAATAACAAGTTTCATCCCAGACTTAAGGGGACGTCAGAACAGATATTGCTTTGTCATGTTATTGACACCTTTTGCAGCAGTAAATAATATACGCATGGTTGCAAACAAGTGCAGGGTACGTACTGTCTGCTGGACACGCGTTCCAGTCCCTACATGAAGTTTTCATAGGTGCCAAACTGACATTGTCCGATTTTCAGAATACTATTCACTCAGCGAGGCATTATTTTCTCTCATTGCACAATGCACTCATGCAATCTTTTTAATAATTCAAACGATATATATTACGTTACCACTACATTATATACCATGTAAGAGCTGGCTGTCAGAAGTTCGTTTTTATGAATATTCATGAATATTGATGATCCACCTGCTGACCAATGAAATTACAATTAATACGTTGAATACTCCTCGCATGAAGTATGGAAAGTAAGTCATTGAGTACACATCGCTCAAAAACCGACCACGTACAGGATTACGGTATAAATGATAAAAGTAAACACCTACATGCGACTGTTTCAACACCGCGTCGTTTCGATTGGTTGCACTTTTAATGAGCATAGGTCACGAGGGAAAACATACGTTACTAGTGTTTTATTTACGGTATATTCAATCATACAAATGAATCAACTATTGAATTAAAACTCAGACGCATTGTGCCTACAACGTCGTTGACGGGAGACTAAAATATAACTTAAAAAACTATTGAATAAAGTACTTACAATTACATAAATAAACACAACGAATAAATAACAAAACATAACTATCTTTAGTAACACCCACAACTACAATGAGCATTAGATAACAGTGCTAAAAGGGGTTTAAAGGCGGTTACCATTTGAGGTTTGATAAAAACTAAATTATGTAATAACCAGTGAGAAGCGTGTAGGTAGCCCTCCTGTATCGAGAAATATATTCGATATCGCTTTGAGCTTTATAATGAAAAGGAGATCGTTCTACCGCAGGGGCGATACAATTATAAACATCTGTGTAAGACGATTAACATAATGTTATAAAGAACTAGTGCTGAAATGTATGTCTTGTACTTTTGTTTTTGTCGATTAATTTTTGGAACTATATTCCACCTCGTAGTAATATACCACCTATTTACCGCCGCGTATGTATAGGAAAAGCGAATTTATATTAGTGATACGTCTTACGAGGCCGCTTATAAATGTATATAATGTCTTCTGGTGGCCTTTCAGCCAACCAATCAGACCCTTGCTTTCAAGGTCTTGAAAAAGAAAGGGAATCTATATTTAGCTTTAGAAAATTATTGTTTTTGGATTGGATCCTAGCATGTGATATTTCCTCGTATGCAATTTTACAACGTTAAAGACAAATGTCAGTCCATTCATAAAAACACAGTGGTAAGTTCCATGCTTTACATGAATAACTGTACTTCTAACAATAATATCAATTCTCATAAACTTGACAAGTCATTTTGAGGGTCGTCTAAGAAATATGTTATAGAGTATTTGAAGTTCGAAATATATAAAACATTCAACAATTTACGAACCCAAAATAACTTGGTAGGTTTCTGACTACAAAGTAAATTCCCATAGTAAAACCATGTTGCTTTGTTTATAATTACCTATGTTTTCTAAATGTGTGTACCGATTATTGACACTAGTATAGCTAGATTATTAGACGACCCTCGAAATCGAAACACTTCACTGACTTCAGTGACAGGATCACAGAGTGTCTGAACGATTTCGTACTCGCAACCAAAGTTGCGGTTAACTATTCATACAGGGAGAAACTACTGACAGTCGTAAGTTGGAAGGTTCTTAGATTTTATTACATTTAAAACACACCATCTCATATCAAACAGTCAATTGTTGTGTATGTTTTATTTTTTTATCCATTTCTAATAACGAGCAGACTAATCGAGCTCATCATTTTTCTTGCGTTAACAACATATTTAAACTGCTTCGACTCTAATTATTGACATAATAGTAGGTGTGTATTTTGTAGATTTGTAGCTTTGTTTAACAAAAACATAGTATAGAGGACTTTTTTGTTCACAGAAAGCATTAAGTTTTCATTGAGAACCCTAATTATACACTACGTCGCTGATGTATATGAACATTTTCTACTTTTCTTACCCTCATAACAATGTACAGTGATATAGATGTGACATGTTCATGTTTCGAATGAGCCAATCAAACTGAGAACTCCGACAGATTCCCGCTAACCTAGGGACATTCAACTTCCACTTTATATTGGCATTTCTAGAATTGTGCTTGTTCGTTCCCTCGACAAAAATATCTCGTTCTCACGACATAATATGTCGTTACCACGAGTTAATTATCCCGTTCCCACAATTAAATGTGTCGTTCTCACGCGATAAAATCTCGTTCCCACAACTTAATATGTCGTGGCAACGACTTAAATGCACGTGTCACATCTATGCCACCGTAACAATGTATATATGTATGCCTAGTTGCAACATTCCAAAATGTTTACTGTATGTTATTGGCAAAAGACCTATGTGCCTTGTTCTGTTCGCGTAAACGCGATAGTTAGGTTTGATGGGTCAATACACTTTTTGTGGCTTGAATAAGTTTTCCAAATGTTGAAGAAGGAAGTATCATAAACATGGCAAACCAACAGCAATGTTTTTATCTAGGATTGCAACATTTTCAGCAGAAGTGTTTAAATCCCCGATTTTCTTGACGAATCGAACATTTTTGTCTCCATACTTTTTAATTATAATAACTTATATCCCACCTCTCATGATTAATGACAAAAACAGCTAAAAGTTTTGACAAAAATACTAAGAAAATCAAACACTGCGTTTCAGATTTTTTATCAAATCGCCAATTATTACTTAGAAGGCTTGTAAATGGTTTTATATATAAACGCTTTTTCTAGGTATACTCATCGTAAATACAAGGGGTGATCCAGAATTAACCGGACTGAGGCTGATTTTTTTAAAACAAACAGGAACACACGTGAATTATCTGAAAACTTCATAGCTGAAATTCAATAAATAACAAATGAACGTACATTATTATAACGACCATTCTTGACGGTCGGAGACGCTCAGACGAAAACTGTATGTCAAAATGTCGTAGCGTGTTTTTGTCATTTTTTTTCAAATAATCACCTTCGCAAGCTAAACATTTTTTATGGCGAGCTATCCACTGCTGAAACATCATAGTGTATCACACATCATCTAACTGGAACACAACATGGTGGACCGCACGTGACAGGCGTCAAATGTCTCAAACCTCGTGTCCTTCAATACCGACTTAACTACGGGCAACATTCGGAAAACCATCAGGGCGAGGTCCGGCTAGTATGCAGGGTGATCAACCAGGCAGTTCGAATCCCAGGAGCCCGATATACAGCTTGGTTGCGTCGGCTGTATGGAAGGGAGCCTTGTCGTGGTGAAGTTTAATATCACACACGTCTGCAAATGTCCTGAATAGTGACACGCATATCAACAACGTCTTAAACCGAAGCAACAAACGTTGAATATATTAGCGTTTTCTGATCCCTTCCTTTATATTCTTCCAGCGACCCCATACCTTCCCGAAATCTTCCGTGCCACTCAAAATCCTGCGTCTTTGACATGTTGGTGCCTTTTAATATCTCCTGAATCATTTCGTAGGTTTTGATCGGCGAATATTTAAGCCCACACCAGACATTTCTAATACCGCGCGTTTCGGGTGCATCAGATGACACCATGAAAGAAAACGCGCAGTAACGCTTAAACTCGTTTTGCCAACCAGTCGTGTCTGCAATGGCATCAGAAAATTGACAAATGGCGTTCATTATGCCAATGACATCGTACGTGAATTGGCGCCGAAACGGCACGTTTTAAACTATATTGTTTACATCAAATTCAAGCATTAAAGCAACATTACGACACCGTCCCCGCTTTCACGGGTATGGGTTGCTATAGCAAAGAACAATAGAGTGTTTGCTTTTAAATAAATATTGTTTTATTGCCGTATCAAATAATAAATGATCACTCGTTTCTGAAATTTTCATTAAAATATATTAAGTAATAATAAAATTCAAAGCCAGTCCGGTTAATTCTGGATCATCCCTCGTAATTTATGACCATTCAATGACAATAAACCTAATCCATGGTCTTAATTTTAATGGCGTGATAATTATGAGGTAAAATACAATTTAATAGGGTCATCTATTAATTAATACACGTAATGCATGTGGATGTCATTTTCACTTTTAGTACGTTTGATTCCAGTTATTTTAAGCTTGATTTCAGATGGATGCTTGCGCCGGATTCCAAAATGTTGACGCGCATTGAATGTGTTTGTTTTACTGGATCCTGTATTCCATGCAAAATTTAACATGGATTTTGAAAATGAAATGTGATTCCTCGTGTGTATACATGTAGAAAACGCATGTCATAGAAATACATGTTGATGTCATCGATTTCTTCACAAATGATGCAATAAAATTGAGTAATATAACATTCAATGTTTGCAACATACCAGATTTAGTTTTAATATTACATGCTAATTCCCTGAAATATGCTGTATAAAGTTGGGGTTTTCAAACCTGATTGGAAAATGAAATATATTACGGGTACTGTTATATTGTATTTTAGAGTGTTTTTACTGAAATTGAAACATTTATTTTGCAAACGGGCGATTCTTTTATTGTGGATCGGTTAAACACAACCCTTGAAATAGTAGTTACAATTTAAGTATTGCCTCTTGCCCTTTTTTACCTAAAAGAAGGAAAAGATGCATCACATATGTTTGCAACTAGGCATACAGTTTTTACAACTAGGCATACAGCTCTAATGTATATTTTGCAATTAACATGCATTGCTTGATGCAACTAGGTATACAGTAACATGTTGACATGTTCCTTAAAGAAAAGGGTTTTCCGCTGCTAAAAACATAACATAGAAGTTTTGTGCTTTAACCGAATAAAATCGGTTCTCCAAAATATAAGGTAAAATAAATACTTCGGAAAATATTTTAAAAACACAGTTTTTTTTCCAGAAAAAGGAAACAAAATCAAGACCTGGGAAAAACAACAACATCTGTTCTTACAAAATACACGTTTAAAAAAAAAATAATTCGTGTGTTAATAAGTTGCCACACGCTCTCATTAAAAATAAAAATTTTAGAGAATGTAAAATGTGAAAAGTACTTAAGAATTGTCATAGATTTATCCCATTTTTAGCTTATTATTTGTAACTACTATGCCCTAAATCACCCTTCTGTATGAGTAATTGACCGCAACTTCCGGTGCAAGTACGATATCGTTCAGACACTGTGAGGATTTCTCCAAGCAAAAATCGTGCGTGGGAAATACATTTCTTTTACGGGCAATTAGGACAATAAATGTCTTCAACAAAATGGCTGCGTCGGCAATAACTTGATACAGTCTATTTCTTGCAAAGCAATCTTTTGTATTCAATGAACAACTGTGTATGTCTATTTTCTGCTGTTTTAGCGCGTTTCTTCCGCTTCTTTCAGCATACTCATTTCCTGTATCTGCGATCTCCGGCATTTTGGACGACAACAAGACTGCTTTGAGGAACAAGCAGTTTCATTGGCTTAGCTACAAATAGCGTTTGGGAAATTCCGTGTTTTTGAGAAGGAGAAATTCAACTGGCCGTCACCCGATCTATCCGTAGGCGTAGTAAGATCATGCACTTTACTCAGAATGAGGATAATTTGGAGCCATTTGGTCAGTTTAACTATGTTTCCTGTGGCTTTATGTATGCCATACATAACTCCAACCTATTGTGTCTAATTTTTTTAATCATAAGTTACATGTAACACACATGATAAATACGACTATGAAAAAAGAGTTCGTTTATGCAATCGGTCTAAAAGTAGATCTTCATTCCGTCGAAGGACCGGTATTGTACGTATGATGGGGCCGGTTTAAGCTAAGACTTGCTTAAAATGGACCCCTGGCATATTTACATTTTTGATGACCGAGAGCCCATTGTAGTACTTGGTATTGTACGGTATGCCTCCCCGATCAATGTTCAAGAGGTTCTGGAAGCCACCGCTTGTAGACCGGAACTGCACCGTCAGCCTGCGGGGAAAGATGAGGGGTTCTCTAACAAATACGGCTTAAACTAAGGCATCTAATGGTGGCTATCACTGCTTCGAAATTCCGATCCGAAAACTTAGAACACATTAACAGATGTTGATTCGGACAGTTTAAGTCATGAGTTTAGTAGTCGTTCAGTCAAGTTTCTACTGGAGTGAAACGCAGAGTATATAAGTGCAAACCAATATGTAAGTAATGAGCTCTAGTTCTGGCATGTATGTAAATCTAACCATATCAATAAACTATAAACGATTTATGTTCTTACATCATGCACCTTTCAAATTAGTATATGCTTCAAATCATGGTACACCATACAATAAACAATTACCAGTCCACGTGTTCAATGAGGGTCAAAAACTGGTCATCGTTCAACATGCAGGTAGCGGATTCCTTTTGTGTACTGTCCTTTGAAACGCCTTCACACGGGTATTCCTTGAAGGAACCGTAGTCCCGGACTGGTCCGCCTGTAGATGGACGCTGCTAAGTTATATTTGTTACATATTCATCGTATATATGTGAAATATTATATCGTGTTTCCCACGTGTTCTGGTTAAAGTCAATGCTTTGCACGACCTAACGTGTCCACGAAGCAGACTGTACAAGTAAACCCAACACATAGAAAAGCAATGCAGAACAGAAGTAAGACATTTGCAGTTGAAGAACGGCTGAGATTACTATTAAAATGTCAGAAACGCTTGTTGTTAAAATTAAGTTAACGAACCAGCTCGTGGAATTTTGCTGACATTGGCGGTGATGATGTTTTGAACGATACCCATCTTCGTTTCGTAAACATACACTGGGCGCTGTGGCAGGTTCGATATGCCATCAAATAAGGCCTTCATTTCAAACCTCGGGTAATTAAACCGCTGCTGGTTGCTGTAAACGATAATAAAAAGGCAAAGCTGAGAAGCTGGTGATCGAATAGGCGCGAACGATGCAATCGGCCAAACATAAGAGTTTAAATAGCTAAACGTATCGGTGGTTTATATGTTGGACATGAAGTGATGGCGGACCCATGGAACCTCATCCCGAAGTCCTTGCATAGTAGAATTATTTTCGCAGCGCCAACATATCTTCGCATGCAATTAAATAACAGCACACGTATTATGTAAACTTATGTTAAAAGATTAATTATGCAGCTCATGCAATGAATATTTCGTACCAAAACCGCCACTCACAATGCTGATATATTGTTTTCTACTGAAAACAAATTGCTTCACAAATGCTTCGTATGGTACACATGTATTGAAAAATTGATCGACTTAGGGCTTGGTATAAGAATCTAAATGCAAATATAATTGTTCCGATGGAAAACAATAATGTGCAAGTAGATACCTCCAAACGAGCGACGAGTTGACATCTAGAACCTCCAGCACAAACATGAAGTTAACCCTGTTGTCAGATCTGCGAATGTTTTTAATTGTTACGTTGGATTGGCTTATTAGAGGCCGAAGACGCTCTTCAGTATCTTTGACTGCAATATAAGATGACGTGTATACAAACAATGATTGCTTTTATTCACGTATGATTGATTTTATTTTATACGATCTTGCAGTGTCTTGACGAAATAAACACCATTTAAATTAACATGATCTTGTTTCTTGCCGGTAGGTAAAAACTAGCATGCGAAGTCCAATAACGTTAAGTCGTTGACTCCCGACCTTACTGTATGCCTGTTTTAGTTACAGTTAATATTTTCCGTTGTTACTTTTAAGAAAACGGCAACAATGGTTAGATATAGACAGTTAAGTGTAACTTTTGAAAACAATTAAATGTACCTTTAGTGCTGGCTGCTCAAAATAAAACAATGGACGCCTCACCACTAAAAGCACAAGCTTATACGCCGCGCTAAACAAAACTTTATTTAATATTTAACCTAGAAATCTATGTTTTGTTGTGTAACAGATATGTTCTTACAGTTGATGCAGCCGTCGTTGTCGCTGCTGGATAAGAATCCGGCTGAACAATTGCACGAGAAGCCACCCAGGCAATCTCCAGGAAAGCAGGGCCGCTGGTAGGAACTCGTCACTGGAATAGAGTTGACTTCAACCACAGCGTTGCAATCACAATTACCATCAAACAATTATAAATATTTCCTGTCGTTTCTAGTTTTAAAGGATTATTGACTTTCTACACAAAATATTCAAATATTTCCGATGTTTCCCTTGAATGACATGAGACAATCGATCGTTATTTTCGATGATAAACTAACACGTAGTGTTTGCTACTATTAACAAACTTATGAAACTGATATCTACTTCATCATCATATTATGTCTTAAGTTTTTAGACTTCCTCATCAACTTGCTTTTGACTACCTACATGTCCTGCAGTAGGGACCGCTTGACGTGGACGGACATCTGCACGTGTAAGGAGGGCTCACACATGTCCCGCCGTTCGCGCAGTTTGGGTTGCAGATGGCTGTAAGCACAAAGGATGCGAGGTGTGTTCTATTTCTGTTATTCATGTGTTTAAGATTGCATTTGTTTGCTTTTTTTCTCTCGCATTCAGTAAATCTGTAACGTAAACACACCGTAGTACTGGCTATGGTCAGTGTGATTAATTACCTTCGCTGAATATTGGCACATTTACTTAAAACCTATGCCACACTGTCACGATTTTACCTACGATTGCACACGATTAACACAATCTTACTGAATCGTGGTAGAGCGGTAACACAGACGTTACGGCATCTGTGGGAATCTTTAATAATCGTAAGTGATCGTTATCAATCGGGAATCGCCACGACAGTTTTGAACATGTATGAAAACGTATAAAAATTCTACTGCGATCGTATCACAATATGGCTTATTTTTACAGCCATCGCATAGGCATTCTTTTCCTTCCGTGTAATCGTTACTTTTTTATGACATATACATATATAAACGACTGTTAATACGTTATGATACGTTTTGGTACATACCCTATGGTTCAGTTGCGATTCCAGTAGGATCTTTTGCGGAAAACATCATGAGTACTCACGAATATGCACGATGGACTTAGACAACGCGACGATTGGTTGTGTTGCCTGCACGGTTTAGCGCAATGTCACTACGCACTCATTACGTTTGCCTACGTTGGTGCCACGATTATGCACGAGGCATCGTGACGTCCAAATCGCCTGCAAGCGTAGTGAAGCGTCAGAACTGTTGGCTGCTTGTAGGTTCATCGTAATAAAACTTACTTTCTGACTGACGGACTGACTGACTGACTGACTGATTGACTCACTGACTCACTCACTGACTGACTGACTCACTCACTCACTGACTGACTGACTGACTGACTCATTCTCTCACTCACTCACTCACTCACTCACTCACTCACTCACTCACTCACTCACTCACTCACTCACTCACTCACTCACTCACTCACTCACTCACTCACTCACTCACTCACTCACTCACTCACTCACTCACTCACGCACTCCCTCACTCACGCACTCACTCACTCACTCACGCACTCACTCACTCACTCACTCACTCTCACTAGCTAACTAACTCACTCACTCACACACACACACGCACGGACGCACGCACGCACGCACGCACGCACGCACGCACGCACGCACGCACGCACGCACGCACGCTCGCACGCACGCACGCACGCACGCACGCACGCACACACACACACACACACACACACACACACACACACACACACACACACACACACACACACGCACGCACACACACACCAGTGGCTGCATAGTAATGTTCCGTATAGAAGTGCCATAAAGAACATCCCCTTCAATATATGGTCCGATTTTTGAAGTTAAACATGTTATCGCTCATTTATAAAAGTTACAACAGAGTGACATTTGTGTATTTTGTGTGTAGATAGTGCAAGTCATAGCAATAGACCCGTAAACAGATTACTCAAAAAAGTGTATTTAGGAATTTTACTTTTTAATATGATACAGTAAAAATAATAACATAGCCTCTACACCCACAAGTTCGTGGGTGTTAAGTATTTGATTTTGTGCATGCGCATAAAACCCCATTTGTTTCACTTTAAACAAATCACATTTAATCGATCTAAATGTATATTAAACATTGTTTATGTCAGCATTGCCAATATTTGTTCGGAAATCTTTTATCTGAAAATAAACATGACCCAACAACGACCTTGATCTTTTTCAACTTCCTGTAAGTTCGTGGAAAACTTTTGATAACGTCATAGGCATAGGCCCATTCACTGGTTTTCTTATTTTGATATAAATACGATAATTTGTTAATGTTCTTGTTAGTTTTCTTTGATTTTTGTTGGTTTTAATTAAATTAATGTTTATAAAATGTTTATAAACAACACGAGTGATTGATTAAAAAAAATCAAGTTTAAATCACAAACAACGCAAAAAAACTTAACTAACAGTTTATATTTGTTTATTTATGAACACTAAGGACACAAGAAGACATCAACCCTCCTAAGCACACTTTTCTCGTGACAAAAGAACAGGTGAACACTATGTTGACAATTGGCACAATAGCCCCTACTTACACTTTTTAAATAAGGCCAGCTGTTTAAGTTCGGGGGTGAACATTAATTACACACGCAACAAACGTTAACGTCAGACTCGTCGCAAAACATTTTGTCATCAGATATGTTGACAAAATCGAAATCAACTGTTCGTTTAACCAATGGTGATTTTGCCTCAGTGCAACTTGTTAAAATTATTTGACCAGTTGACTTTTTCGTGCTGCGGTTGCCTTCTTTGTGTTTGCCTTTTTTATCGCTTTTGTTGGATACTTTTTTTGTTTGCCTCGTATTCATCGATGGCTTGAATGAACAACTGATCTATTATTTCCTTCCCGCCAGGGCTCGGTTTCTTTATATTAGCCGACACAGGTTTGGATGTGCATGTCCAGTCACAACCGCATGGTTTCTTGTTGGATTCCGAGTCAAATTTTGCTTGCAAATATTTATCTACGGCTTCTTTGCCTGACTATGTCGCAATAATCCTAGCCGCGGTGATATTGTCTCGAAAAGCTTCACAGCGAAATAATTGTTCTATATTTACAGATGTTCTGTTTCGGGGAAGATCCCAGTTTTTCTGAATGCAGTCACGATGTTTAGCGGGCTCATAGCACGTAAGTAAGCTTTACAAGCAATGTCGGTCATTTCATACTTTGTTACATTTCGGCCGATGTTTTCACGCATAAACTCAGCACATTCACGATAATAGTAACCATTGAATGGTCCGAATATTGCTACGTCAAGCGGTTGCAGTAAGTGCGAGGTGTAAGCAGGTAAAACGGCAAGAATTATGTTTCTTGAAATCGCCCACTCGCTGGCTGTTTTGAAGTGTGGGTAGTGAGCCCATCAAAAATGAGCAAAACACGCTGACTGTCGTTTTTGCCGAGTCTTACATTTGGCAGAAAATGGTTTTCTAGGTAATCTTTAAATATGTCCGCGTTCGCCCAGCTGGACTCGGACAATACAATCCGCGTACCTGGCGAACTTCCCTTCATGAGATCTTCGTTGTAACTCTTGCCTTTGTATACTATATAAGGTGGAAGATGGTTACCAGCTGCGTTGACGCATGCTATCAGTGTTGCTGTTGTGGACCTGTGAGAAGTCACGGACTGTGGTTTACCATTCAATGGGGCAATAATAATATTCGGAGATCTGTGCTCAGGGTCTAAGCCAGTCTCACCAAGATTGAAAATAAACTGTGGTTTGTCACGCAAATTGTTATCTTAAATAACTTTCTTTCAAATTATCGAAGTACTTGTCGACTGCCTCAGGCTTTGAATACTTAGCGCGGTTAGATTCAAGCGAGCTAGGTCTGACAGAACGGATGCGCTCACCCCAGCGTAGCAGAAATGAATGCAACCAACAGTTGCTTAGTGCTTTACACGATACCCGCTTGCCTAATTCATGAGCCAGCTCTCCATCAAGATCGTTTAGTTTACTATATGTTATCTCATAGCCAAGCTGGGCCATTACCTATACATGTTCCACAAGTGACAGCTCTGAGTCGCGACTCAGCAACGTCTCTTCATTTCTGAGATTACTGGAGTGTACATGTCCTTTTACTCGATCACGCAGTGTTTGTTCAGGCACCCGAAATTGAAACGCTGCTTTTGTTACTACTGTGCCTTTGAATTTTACTTCATCTAAAGACTTTTGCAGAGCATTTGGTGAGTATTTGCGATATTTGCTATACTGTTTTGCATATTTTGGATGTGGCTAAAATAAAAAAAAATGGGTGAATGTAAAAATAAGCAACTGCCATTAATTTCCCAAGATGACAATTCACAATTGCACACGTTAATTGGAAATAAATCTATACAATTGTGTATGCATTAAGTTTGGGAGAACAAATGAAGGTCTTACAAATACCTGTGTTTTGTTTACATACGGGTGTGTTGTGGGACTCCGGAATTATTAAAACAGAGATGCTGCACTCGTTCACTGGTTAAAAAAGACTAAACCATGCGAACACATGACAAGTAAACAACAAAAACATGTACATTTTAGATGTTATTTTGGAATTATTAATAACTTACCTGTTTTGTACGCATTTGTGTGCTGTTATGACTAGGGATGTTCCTCGTCTTAAACTTGCATATAATTTGGACACGCGACGTCGCGTCATTCATCAGAAAATTACGTCATAATTTCATCCACGAACTTATAGGTGTCCACGAACTTGCCATATTTATTGCTATATGTTATGAAACAATGCTTAAGCACAAAATACCAAATAAATGTCATATTCTTCCAGATATTCATGTACTGTGAATCTGTGATGGAGCAATTTTTTTTTACATTCATGTCTCCTTCATAAATATATTTTGGCTTATTACATACAGTAGGTATTAAGGTATTCGCACACTAATAAAATCGGGTAATATCGACTCATTTTGTAAATGTATCGGTGTCTCTCGGAACAACGTCGGACGAAGATAATTTAAAAAAGTGACATAAATAAACATCGTGTATTTTGTAAATAAACCATAAGCTAAAACGAAACATTTACTTTTTCGTTAGCAACTGTCATTATTTGACAGAATTAACGTATATTTCATTTGTTAAGCATAAATAAAAAATATTGCGGTTTGGGGTCGTGATTATCATTATGGCGGCGCCCATGATCGTTTACTCTGTCAGTTTATAAACACTGAAATATATTGTCTAAACACAAACAGTGTGCCACCAAAAAGGCTCGTAAACGTATTTAATGATCATAGTGAGCGTGTTGATAAGTTCCCTATGCTGGTGTAATTATTAACGATGTGTCTACGCGACAGAATCTCTTGAAGTGGAAGCCTTATGAAGGACTGTGGAATTTGATGGTGTTTTTATTTCTGAAAGTAATCAACCATCACAAACAATGCTATCATGGACTTGTATCGGTGACATGCGTGGAACATTTTATTCCTTTGAACGTTACTAGCTACATCGGTGCCGGATTAGAAACTCTTGGCTTATAAATAGTGTTGTATGAATGCAAGTCACACCATAAACCATAATTTGGCATAAAATCCATGTTATGAGTAGACTTATAGAGAAGACTGGCTTGATTTGTACCACATGGCATACAGGTTTGTTTGACAATGGTGGTTGTACTTGGAATTCCTTTATTTGTTAAATATATGAACATCAGTAATAAGTGAATTAATACAATTATATTGATGTAGTTAACAATGATGTTTTATTTACTTATACATATACACTGTAGACTTGATAATGTTGTATTTGCAGCTCCTTGGCTCAGGTTCCCTGATGTCACATCAATGGCAACATTTATAACTTATTTTGGAAAAATCATCAATTGTTTGAGACAAACAAAACAGTTAATCAGTTCAAGTTTTCACAGCAACACACAGGTCTTGGAAACTATTTTGCACAAGAAGAATTTCTTCCAACAACAATCATCAAGATTACAGTGCTTCTGTTCTTGGATTGAACACTTTCAATTTAATGATCTGCATTATTGTGCCCATATCGGCACAATTTTTTATGTACACTTTTAAGTATCATCTTTTTATATAGTTATATTAATAATTGATAATTTTTGAACATGTTGCTTTGACAGCAATGACATGTCACCATGCTTAAATGCTTAAGTAAGTTTTCTTCATGTTTTATTATATGAACACAATAAACTATAACATAGTTATTTATTATTTAATATTGGTTAAATATTATAAACTCAAAGACATTAAGTAAATGTATTGTATAGGAATGTACAATATATATTTTGCAATACTGCAATTACAACAGTTTGTTGTACAGTTGCTGACACACTTTGAGTAACTATTGAGTCAAATAGCAAATAAATTAGGTGCTTCAGTGTTTAATCGAAGCCAAATTTACACGTAAAGCTACTAAACTTTTATTTCAACTTAATCAAGTAAGACATTTGAATAAACTAGAGTTTGTGACAATGTTAATTTAAATATGTCTGATAAATATTATTTTACAAATAACCGTTATAAATTCTCAAACCCACCCTTCCATACTTCATTGATCAGCTTATATTTCCAGTTAGAGACGGTAAACGTTTATAGTTTTGAATTGTTTATTAGTATTACCAATAACCTGAATTTTAGAGAGTCAAATACACTTGAGCAATAGTTCAGAATTCAATATGAAGTTGAAAGCACATTTTATAAAAGTGTTAGAATTTGTTTGTAGAGGTGGTGCTTTAACATTTTTTTTATTTGTCAATATATAATTGCTGTTAGCATAACAAAGTTATATATTTTATGTATAATTATTATAATGTATAGTCTTTTTTAATTGTATATAATGGAAATAGATGTAATTTTAAACCACATAAAAAGATATATGCTAGATAAACAGAAACTAAAACTTTTCATTTCTTCTTGTGTTTTACCCTTAGTAATTTGCTAACCTCGACCTATTTTGTTATAGGATTAGTTTTAAATGATTTTATTATTTACAACACAAGAATGTCAGTAGGTCTTTGTGTGAATACTAGGTTAAAAGGTGGTTGCATAATTAATTCAGTTATTAGATGTCATGGTCCTGTATGTTGGCATTTGTGTCCACAATAGTTTATTCTGACGAATGTTTTCCAAGTGACTCTAATACTTAAGTATAGTAACAGTGTTCATTATTTAGATATCTTAGTTGTCTAAAATAATAGTGTATGTCACCAAGCTGTTATTGGAGTCGGAATATTATAATTTATTAAGTTTTGTGAAATGTTCAGTTGAAATATGCACTAAAATAGCATTTGGCACGTTACTGTACTAGGTTTTCAAAACCTACACCTGTATACTTTAGCTGCAAATATTTCTGCTATATGACGGTGAAAGTTAATACTTTTACAGTATTTTATTTGCATATTTAGGTACATAATTTTAATGGGCTAAATTCAACTATAGCTTTTACCTATATGATCACAACTTACTTTAAAGTATGGTCACGCATTTTCAAGTTAGGTGAATTTGTCCATATTTTTGATAGGGGTACTGTACATTATTTTTCTTTATATTGTTTATATAAACATCACACAGTTGTTATTATTCTGCTTATAGATGTCCATGTAACTGTTCAATTCCGTCACAATATTATTTAAGTTCGATTGCATCGAGAGACACTCTCTAGTTCGTTTACTGGAAAGAACCAGTCTTTACAAAGATCCTAAGAACGCTCCCTAAGTGGGGATCGAACCCGGGATCCCCCGGTCGCAAGGCGGACATCATATTTACCATCCGCCCAATGTGTAGAGACTGCCAATATATGTGTGCAACAACTACATGTCGTTGTTTTATGACTTCCTTGTAGCAAACGGTCTGACAATCGAAGCACACAAGTGAATCTTAATCGCTTGTATTGATGCATGTTTGTGTTTTCAAGTGGACATGTTTTTTAGACTAGCACTTATTTAAGTACCCTCGAAGTGTTGCTTAATTGTCAACATTCATGATAAAATGTTAATGTTAAATACAAAAATTTCCATGCAACATTGATTCGTTGTCCAATCCAGCATAATTTTGACTAGAACATGCTTAACTTATAATGGACATGTTCAAGTATTTTAAATATTATGTTTGACAAAATTATATATGAAAACGCCCTGTTTTCAGTAATTTCATAAATTTCTCCAGGTTTTCAATAAAATAACCGCGAACAAAATCTTACAAACACGATCAATGTCGTGTGCAAAAATCTAAATCATATTCAAATTATGAAATATATGCATAATATTTTTGGTAATGTATACATGGAATATTTTTAATCAATATTATTAAATTTAATACACAAAACAAACAAACTATAAGAGAGCGATCGTACTTTTAAAGTGTTTACATTGTATTTATGCAAATTATTTATCAATAATTTGACAAAGCATTTTGAATGTTAACTTGATCAACTTGAAACTTATGACTTGAACACAAACACCTGCATTACTTTAAATGGAATGTCACCATGAGTTTACATTTTATTTCTTTGCGATTTAAAATTGGAATAATAACACAAAAATATGTGGAATGTCGTATGGTGAAAATTGAAACGTGGTGGGTGTGTTTTCATTTCTAGTAATATGTTTAAAACGTAATCCTGAAAATTGCTACTAACGGGAAAAAATTATATGAAAAAAAACCAGGAACACAATCTTACATACATGCTAAATGTCGTATGAAAATTTAACATTCCTATTTAAAATATTCAAATAATAAAATATGTGCATACTAATTAGCAAATAGAGTTGTAAGAATTTGGTTAGATATACATGGAAAAGTTAAAATCAAATTTCTGTAATTGAATACACAAAATAGACAAACTATAAGAGGGCAATCGCACTTTTTGAAATTGTGTGTTTACATTTTGTTTGTGCAAATTGGACAGAGAATTTTGAACTAGATCAACTTAAAGCTTGAATAAAAATCACATGCATTACCTCGGAATGTCACAATTACTTAATATTTTATTTCTCTGCCACTTAAAATCAGAATAATACAATAAATGTATGGGGAACGTCATAAGGTCAAAATAAAAATAAACGTGGTAGCGGTGTTTTATTTCAAGTAACATCTTTAACACGAAATCTTAAAGTTTGCTCCTAACGGGATAGCAGGGCGGGATTGGCAATTATTTTAATGTGACTGCAATTTGACTGCAATGTGACTGCAATGTGACTGCAATTTGTAAGCGCTTGTATATTTTTAAAGAGACTTCTTAGTCATCGTGTCCGTCAACCTCATTTGCAAGATACTTGATTGCACTTGAAATCATACATATGTTTTATGTGAAACAAGTGTCTTGTTTGGTTATTTCTTACTACAATGATCTTCACATCAAGTGGCTGATTGAACTCCACATCATCGTCCCGCATTTTAACGCTTTCCATTCCCATCAAGGACGTAAATTTAGGAAGCTGCTTTGTATGTCAAACGACAAGTCATAACTAACAATGTACTCCTACGAGTCGTTGTGTACGTGCAAGTGCCTTTCCAGGAACATCCTACACGTCCTACAAAAGTTTATAAGATGTTGAAGTGAGATGGATCTCCCCTACACAGAAAACTAATTTGGTGTTCAAAGTCATGTGCTAACCTCGCTTTAATTGTTCTACACTTCAACTAGTGCTTTCGAATTAGATAAATATGTAAATAAATGGGTACGTAAGTTCGTACTTAAGTAAGTAAATTTATTAATTAACGAGCATATATCATTACTTTAAGACACATATTCATAAATGTCCTGTTACTGATTATTCAGTTACATGTACATGATAATCTTCAATAAAGATTTAAAATGGATGCATAAATACTGGCGAAAGTATTTGCTCACACCCAAATACATGAAACAGTAAAATACTAGTATGTAGTGTAAGCCACTTTTATAGGATGACATGTTTTCCTATTGCTCTGAAGTCTAAAAACATTATACGTCTTAAACAAATATGATGCTTTTTAATTTGAGCTCAACAATTTAAAATAAGCCTATCATATTAAATTAGCATCATCGATATTTTTGTAACATCGTAATTACGCTGTATCATTTACATCTACGTGAATTATCATAAAACAAGAACAAATAATTATGCTAACTTCAAAAGGGCGCCATATAAACAAAACAGTTTAGCCAAGGTCAATTGATAAAAAACATGTACATGCATAATACTTTTAAACAAAACATCACAAACAAGCAAAAACCTTGCATAAGAAATGAATTGAAAAAAAACACACACTTTATTTAAAAGACCGACTTAGGTGAAGTGTGGAGAATATGCTCATTAAAGACCTCCTGACTGTTCAGCATTTTAATAAAAAAAGAAGTACGCCTCACCACATACAGTCGAAATATATTACACATTTTACTTCCAGATAATCATTGCTTATTAAAAATAAGTTATTTTGTTGTTGTAGATTTTATCATAATCGACATACCGTTGTTTTCGATTTCGTTTTATCCTGAGACTAATTGGCACTCCACAGGCGTGTTGCCTAATTGTAAATGGTTATATTTATACATCATTAGAACTACTTGTTATTGCCCTATAATTATTGTTATATATATTAAGAGCATCGCAAACGCCTATACACATCTTGTAGACCTTTGCAACGGTGCTTATAACGGCATTTTCCGTATAATTGCATCTTTCCTAAAAATACGAAACATGGTTCTGTAATTGCAATACCGCTGTATAATATGACCCACACTCGTTTAATATGAATATTACATGTCTGTTAAAATTAATGAATAAATGACAGGTTTAATTTAAATAGTTTTCAACAAAGATTATTTATAACAATACAGATATTGGTAGTAGTTAATAATGTCGTATGGTCTTATACCAATGTAATTTTTATGATGTGAGTCTAAATTGATTCATGCCTTCTCAAACATGCTGTAGCACAGTGTGTCTCAACTTCGCCGATTGATTATCTCAATTATTAGAATTTGTACATAAATACATTATTTGGCTATTCAATGTTACAAACACTCCCTTTTATTTGCATTTGCGTCATTTGGGTAAAACAAAAAAAACAACAAAAGTGTGTTACCAATTTACATTTCTTTTAAAAATACTGAGAGCAACTCAGTCTGAGAAGAATTTCAGAGTCAGGTGTAAGAAAATACTACAATGTCATTTAACTATAATATATTTTTATTAAAGTGTTAATGCAGTAACTTTACATATGAGAGATTTATAATAATTGTAAAGTTGAGGAAAACATAGCGGAATAGTTATTGAAACTTAAAGCAAATTTATCTGATGTAAAAAGTCATATAACAACTGAACAAACATTCGCTCATGCCCAAGTTTCACCATATGCATTCAAACGCATGTAAATGAGTATTGTAATGAGTGTTACATGTACATCTCAGCTTAACATACATAAAAGGTACATTTTAGCATGTACAGATGATGTTTCGTGACAGTTTTCTAATCAAACATCCCATCAATGTTACAATGAATGAACGCAGTACCAAATCAAATATGTAATACAATTGGGCTGATGTTCATAAAGAGAACAATGATATTTGTATGTAATACTATTGCTCTGATATTCATACATTTTGAAACAACATCTTATCAACTGTCTTTGTGTATATCAATGAGAAGTTATGGGCACATAACGACATTTAGTATATAAAATAATAAAATGACGGATTGGATACTGCCCTTATAAACTAACATCAAAACACAAAATAGAAATAAAGTATAAACGAACGCAGTAAAAAAAAAAAACAGTAAGAAATACTATTGCTCTGGTGTATTTAGCCCAACCGTAACGAACTCTTCCCATTTGTTTCTTCAACAACAGTCACAGACTCAGACATGCAGCGAAAAGATATAATCAAAGAGAGTCTCCTCTTTTAACGCCTGTAGTAGTAATAGTCATCAAGGAAAATAACTCTGTCAACGTGCGTATTAGTAGTATTCCCCAGGGGCGATAACTTTGTTAACGTTTGTAGTAGTAGTAGTCGTCCCCATGGGCGGCCACAAACATGGTGTCCAGCTCGTTCCGGATCGCAATGTAAGTGGGTCCTTCTTCGCCTGATAGGCCCAGCATTTTGTCATCACGCCGTACCAGCTGCATACTCAAACACAGCAAATATAGACAATATCAGTTATTTTATCATACCATCTACGAAAATAAGAACTCAACTCAAATACAGATACATTTTTCATCACGCCGTACTACCTGCATAATCACAAAACAAAATATACTTTGTTTTTTTCACAACACCATACCATATGCATAAACAGGAAAACAATTATAGATAATTTTATTACCAAACTCTACCAACTGCATAACCACAAAATCAAATATACATGTAGATAATTCTTATCACGCCATACCACCTTTATAATCACGCAACCATATAAAGATAATTTTATCATCACGCCACACCACCTACATTATCATAAAAATAAATATTACATGCATATACACAATATGTAACCATTCATTTATGTGATAAAATTACGACGTCAGATACGTACACGTCATCACACTGCTCCGGTTTCTGCAGACGAGCAGTCTTCTTCAGTCTATCTGGCAGGTCTCGGCTCCTCACGTTCTCGTACGGGGTCTCGCCTAGTAACAACAGCACATTCAATATTTGTAGGTATAATGTGAAGTTATTGTTAAAATTATTATTTGTTTATAACAAATTGTTACCAAATGAGTTGCTGCAAACTTTCAACTGACTGTGTAAACAATTTCCCATTTCCATGATGTTATTATTAAGTAATAAATAAAAGTTTGAACTAAATTGGTTCCTTCTTTTTTGTTATTAAACATGATATTATACGTAAAATGAATGGAAAGTCAATATTGCTTAATATTTTACTGGAAAAAAAAAAAGTTTTAAATGAAACAAATGTTGTTTGAAACCTTGTTCCATTTGTATAATAACTAAACAGTTACTTGCATTACCCAAAGAAAACACTTCCCAGAGGACCACGCCAAACGACCATACGTCACTGTTCTCGTCTGCATCTTTCGTTGACGTCATGCATTCGGGCGCCATCCATTTGATAGGAATTCTCTCCTGGCATAAAAAAGAAATTGTTTATTCTCAAATACTTGAATCATAGAATGAAAATTACAACTACAACAATACATGTTCATAAGTTGAATCTGAATATGAGCCAAACTATAAACTTTTATAGAAAAAATAACACGTTGGTTCGCACGCTCTTTGGTAAAGAGAATATATCATAACGTAAAAGTATGTTGTTTGAATGTTAACTATGATGGTTTCCTGTGTCCCGCCTACCTTTTGCCACTCTCAGCGTCTCCGTCCCCCTCCTCTTCCGGTTGTGGTCCGAAGCCGTAGATCTTCACCTCGTTCAAGAACGACCAACAGGATGTTGCGTGCCACAAGGCGCCAGTGAGTTATCTGTAAGCAATACGTGCAATGAATTCATATGTGTCTACTCCCGTAGTTTATAAAATAATGTATTCGTCTTATAGCTATCAAAATAAAATGATAAGGTGTGCAGTGTTTATTGCTTATTTACATATAAAAAATATTGAAAACTTATAAACTTAAAACTTATAATATATTTATTATAGACAATTACTATGTATTGTCCAAAGCTATATTAGCATATTATTTAGGTCATAAAGCGGAGATAATACAGCATGGAAATATCTTCACTTGGATTTGCCTTTCATTACACAGTTGATTCCCGTTTGTCAAATGCACTTAATTGGTTAAAAACTTAAGTAGACTACGTGCAAGGTTTGTTTACCATCCGTTACAAAACCCTGTCCATTGTACGCAGAATCATACGATCAAAATAATTAACAAATACAGCAATAAAGTATTAATATTTGCCGTATCTACCAATAATAAAGACTCCTTAAAACATCTAGATGGATATTCGGGTCACCACCAAGATCTAATCATTTGTGCATAGGACTACTTCCGACCTTCCCAGACAATTTTAATCCGTTCATGCGAAAAGTTTTCAACTAACAAACAAAACAACATACAAAATACTCGGCGGAGTTAACTATACTGCATAAGCTGTGTGCTACATATTCTTGGTCATACCCGTTTGCCAGCAAAGTACTCCATGCCCTTAGCGATATCGAGTACAAAGTGAAAGAGGGTCGCCTGTATCCCCATAGTAGCGTTAGACTTGTGCTGGACCAGGTACTCTTTCAGGGTGCCGTTCTCACAGTACTCGTCAAGGATGAAGGGACCCACTGAATAAGAATAACAAACATAACTATGAGTTAGGTATATGACAGGAGGCATTACGTTGCAAAATGACCCAGCTACGATCCAGTTAACCGAACTGAACATCATCGCATTATCGATTGGAATATTATCACTTAGTTCCATTTATTCGTATGAACGCTACTGAATATTGTGCGTAAATGTGAGAACATATTTATGCAGTGCAAGCCCAATTCACATGAACCTGCTTTATAAAACAAACACATGGAACTTTGCAACAACAATAAATGGAAATAAATACTTGAACAATAACTGAAGGGGGCGATTGAATTGTTCGTGGAAAAGACAAAACAAGACTGTAGTTTGATTAGTATTCGGATTTTTAACTCCAACAGAACTGGAAATGTCTCTTGTGGTACAGTTACAACATTTAAATGATTAAATGTATACTCACTGTTCGGGTCGTCGAGAACTGATCCCATATACTTCAACACATTGGGGTGGTCTCCAACCTTTTCATGCAGAGAAGTTGATCTTGGCCTTCATAAGGAACTCGTCATTAGTGGCATAGTTTTCTATATCGAATAATATGATGCATAACTATGATATGCATTGCCTACGCATATTATGCAACAAAGTGAGCGTGTACACAAATCTATCTGGATTTTCTTGTTTCTGTTTTGTCTTCATTTTCTATCGGACCTTCTTTTTAAACTTTCTGACGAGGTCATCTTTTTTGACGTTTAACAATTTTACTTTGACAATGTAAAATGAATATTACTTATGATAAGGTAAGTTTCTATTGATCCATTTAACTGTATATTAACACGTCAAACGATCTCTCCTTTCAGATTTTTAACTTTGCCCGTAGCGGTCGTTCATCGGTACTTGGCTTACAATGAATATAAGGCTTAATGCATGTGCGTTAAGTGTCGTCCCGGATTAGTCTGTGCAGACTGGAGACTGCACAGGCTAATCCGGGACTACACTTTCCGCTTTTATGGTATTTTCTGTTTCAAGGGAGTCTCTTTTAAACATAAATCTACTGTAGGCGGAAAGTGTCATCCCGGATTAGCCTGTGCGGACTGGAGAACCATTTTAACATTTATCATACCATTATGCTGAAACCGGCCTGAAACAAATGTGCCTGATATATTCCTTTCATATCAGGTAACTAGCGTTTATTTCAGTCCATGTTTGGAGGTACGTCATATTATTCGGAATCAACTATAAAGTCAACATTTTCGGGAAACATTAATCAGATTTAAAAAAACAAACAATTTAATAACTATAACGTATATAGTACACGATCTTGAAAATGTCAATTTCAATATACAACTCCAAAATGGCGTCCCGAAGCAATTCGTAAATGCGTGTTCCCCGATGAAATTGATCGTTGCAATAGTTTCAGGTTGCGTTTCCAATATTATATAAATGGACTTGTGTGCAATTTATCTTTACGAAATGTTAATAAGAAGGCATTATCCAGTCAACTTTTAGAAATCCATAACTACATGAACGTGACCGTGTAAAAGCCGGCTCTGCACAATCAGCGTTGCTCTGAGATTTTTTAATATATATGTAAATCAGATCGTTTGGTGATTTTACGCAAACCGTGATATGACAAATAGAAAAACAGGTTACTGCCTGATCGTGTGTAATCTATCATGTTCGGCACGAATAAAATAAACCATCGCCGTTATATTTTAAGCCTCACATGATATATTACACGAGATCAGGCAGTAACATGTTATTATTGGTGTATCATCGATTCAATAATAGTTATCTTTATGTTTCTTAAATGACTTTTCAGGAAAACATCCAATAATAGGCATACCTTTGAATGTTTTAGCCACCACGGTCTTCCCTTGGCACTTGGCCATGTAGATGTTGGCAAAGTGCCCGGACTTGATGACGGATTCAAACAAGATGTCCTTATGGCTTAGGATAGACTTGGAAGCGTTTGCGTCCATACTTCCGTTCAGGCACAGCTCCTCGGAGGCGATTGACTTCGCTCGATGGTTCTAATATACACATGGGTATAGGCCAAGTTCATGATTAGTTTAAATTACTTGTATAATATTAACGCCAGGACATTGATAAGCGGTTTGCGAATAAGACATGTGATCAAAGAACATGATATGTAAAACATCGATGTTGACAATGAATCAACTGAACATAACCGTATTTGTAACGGTTTATAAACTATACCACATTATATGAAGGGTTACTGTGTGCGTTGCCTCCGATCATGCGGCTCTGGCGAACCCTCTCAGTCATCCTTCGCCGAATCTCGCGCGCGCGCTCGGCAGGCCGGATCACTCCACGGCGGATGACTACCACCATCACCACGACAACGATAGTAACAACCGCCAGAACGCCTGCGTGATGAATTGTTTACAGTTTAAATCAATGTATGTACTTAAGATATTCTCATAGCATCGATAGGTTAAAGTAATGGCCAATGCCAAACTTTATAACTCGTTTTTCTGTTCAATAATTTTTATAAAACTCATGTGATTGTCACATGCATCAGATAGAGCCTGAACAAACTGAACACAAAGTATGCCAACAATGAAACATGTTCGTATTCTCAAATGGAAGAAAAGGCATGCTTACCCACAACGGCTCCAAAGATGGCTCCAGTGGAGGCACCGCCGCTGCTTTCTAGCTTCTCTAAAATGGAGAAAACAATTTTGGGATAACAAAATGTAAGTTTAGTTGGAAGGTGGCGTGTTGTGATCTATATACACAGGAATTTCGCACTGAATTTTAAGTCCAGTCAATTCAAAAGGGAGTAACAATTTTCAACACATCTAAATTCGTTGTCCCATGCGCTACATAAAATAAATATGCGCACTGTCATATTGCTAAACATATGTCTAAGTCACCCACCAGTTCTTGCGGTGACTGCCAGATCCGTCTCCAGGGCACTTGCCCCCTGCGATTGGAGGTTCAGCCCAAGGGTGTACTCCGTCTCCGGGGCGAGCCCCAGGATGTCGAAGAACTTACTTGTACCCGGTGTATAGAACGTATGAGCACCTTCTTCCTGACCGTTCGCGTTCTAAATTTGATTGGCGAAACGTGTATGGCATTGTAAGTGTACAAGTGCCATTTTCTGTTGCTAACACAGTTATAAGCATAACACTGGACCACTGTGTTAGACATGGATGTATATTCATGATTATGTGTAATACGTCTAAACTTTTAGGACAGATATATGTATATTAATTTCTATATAAATACGTTTAGCAGAATAATTAAGTATGAAAATCCATTGTGTGTGACTACATGATTTAAAGCTTTGAAATACAAGCAACTCATTTCATGACCAGAATATTAAATTCTTAATAAATTCACATTACTAACATAGTTACAATGCATCAGTGCTTTCAATTAACTATCATGATGTTTTTTTCAAATACAAGTAGTAAAGACCTTTACTGCCCGAGAGGATGATTACAGTATCCGCCCTGCCGTAGAAGGTTTCCCGGGTGGGCAGGTCCAACTCCAGCCGGAAACCTCTAGGGGTCTTGTTGATTCCACTCGAACGTCCTGCGGACCGTCGTCTGAAGAATAAATTGTCTCTTTAGTCTCCAGACTAGGGCGTTTATATACAGGGATATATATGTTGTAATTCTCTGTTGTCTATGATTTATATATAAAGTTAGTTATACATAGCATTACACACTAGATTCCAATTGCATAGCTTTTCAGCATTTTTTTAAATTTCACATTCTTTACTTATTCACGAATGTCTCTAACATAATATGAAACTGGACACACTTTTACTACGTTCGATAAATCAGCACAAAATAATTTACTAAAAATAATCACGACCTCGCATAGTTCGATAATCGTGCAAAGGAAATATTCAATTCAACGATTTTTATCTGCATAGCTCTAAATTGACGATACAGCTACAAAGATTTACTCACATTTCTCCAAACCCTGGAGGCAGTTTATTGGTCCAATCTGTAAAACAAAATTTGTTATTTAGAATACGTTGAATTGACGGTATTGAACATACATATTTCGTTTGTCATTGTGATATAAAACCATACATTTAGAATACATCTCCACACATTAGCCTTGTCTGAAACGTGTTTTCCCACTCAAATGGTTATTCCAGAAAAGAAATTATATTACAATTACTTTAAATTGTTGAAACAGATATACAACTGATTATGTTTATTATGCATATACTACGTTTTTGTTTTCACTTTTTAAGTACAACTTTAACATGATTATGATTTTAGTGTAACAAAAGATGCTGAGCAGTGTTATATTTGGCAAGTAACCTACATCAAGGGAGGTCGTTGTGGACAGCATGGCCTGGTTGAAGACAGAGACCTCCACCATGGCGGTGGCCGTGTCAAGGTCAGACTTGGTGACGGTCAGCCAGCAGTTGTCCAGGTAGAGGGTCTGGTCTGGCAAGAAGCACACGCCGTCCACCACCTTGCAGAACGGGTCGTTGAGGTCGCTCTGGTAGAAACATAAGTACGGTGCGTAATTTTGAACCGTTTTATATCTTCATAATCCAAAAACAAGTATGCATTAAATGTGCATTCTACAAACAAATTGATTTATTTTCTAGACTTAACAAGTAATTTACTGGGAACATCAATGCAAACTTTAGGTGTACTTAATAGTTCGTGGTCAGGTAAGCCTTGATAATTAAATGAACATATTTATGTGATGCACAAACACATATTTTGTTAAAACGGTTCCAGTTAAATACGGGATACGGACGTATACTGAAATCGTTATTCGAATGTTCGTTTTACTTATTCGAATATATTCAAATGTTTGATTTCAAAATAATAGGGACGCTGTCCAAATATTAATTAACGTATCCCAAAAAGACACACTACGTGTATGGTATGCGTAATGATAATACCATATTACACATGTACTAATTAGAAATGCACATTTCCTGATTGCAAGAGTGTTGTCTACTGTCTGTAGGACATTCTAATAAACTCATGATGCTAATATTCTATGAAAAAGTTTGTGCTGCAATAATGTCAAATAATAATATAAAGTACATTAAGATTATATCTTGCTTGATTTAATTGAATCGCAAATTTTATTTGCTAATAATGAACTTACTGTGAATGGCTATCCAGAGAAAACAATATAGTTATTATCTACAGTACAAGCCATGTGACAGATTAGTGTCTCCAAACCGTTTATCCTTCATAATGGGGTGACTCCTGCTGATTATCAAAACAAACATATCGTTAATTCAACTAGATTAGCACGCGTTGTTAAAACATACAAATCCACCTGCTAGGCAGGAAATACTGTGATAATTCTGGATACGTTTTCAAATTTACAAAAAGGCAATTTGTTGTCATTTTTCTTGTGAATTGTAACTATAAATATCCAATATTTATATTCATATTTTTGACTTTGAATATTCGTCCAATTTCTGAATATTCGATCCCATCCCCAATTAAAATAATATTACATCACACTACCCCATTTTGGCAGCTGTAAAATTACTGTACATATTCTTTGCATCACCAGCCTGAGTCTTCACAATAATCTTGTAACCGATCTTGTGGACACAACTGCTACCATCCGAGGTTGCAAACGTGATCCTGAAAGGCAACACTTCGGACTAAATACTCAACTAATAATTTAATAACCACACGTAGCGAAATTGTCAATTACAAGTAAAAATACTTTACACAAAGCAACATGTGGAAAAGGTTTTATATCTTTTGAATCTCAATCCATTATGAAAATTCGATCATCATGTAACATATGTGGAGCTGCTCATAGTGTTTATATGAACTAACTGGACAGGTCTATAACAAAATATATCCTTGATAGCTATTGTTCTATAAATAATTTTCATTCAGTTATTTAACAAGCGCATTACACACATCACAAACAACTCTTTTGTGTAAACTATCATCCCAGTAAATCAAACGACAACACCGTATATTAATCGGTAAATTTGAATATGATTGGATGTGTGGGACGCAACACGCTGTAATACGTTGCGTGGGGGTGAAAATCGTCTTAAGGTCTTCATCTAGCATATAATATATTTCTAAGCTCACTGGGAGCTGTAGTTGTATGGTCCATTGGCAATGTTCCGTTTCAGGCCATAGTTCTTCCCTGTTAGGTTCTTCTGCAGAATTGGCGATGTGCCATCTATTTTTAGGACGGTTGTGTCGCCCTCATATTGGCAATAATGTCCGTCGCTCGGATCCAAACACTCAACTGGTCACCAAGTGTCGGTAAGACAATTATTAGCTTTTCTATGCCACATTGTTGACTTTGTAAGTGATCTTCCGTAGTTAAAGATCCCCATTAATTAATGGTCACTCTTGATAATTCATAAATGGCCCACCTTGATTAAGAATTTTTTTTCTTTTGTTTAACATAATAGTATATTGACCAGCTGCCGCCGGCGTCTGCCAGGTGTATCTAGTCTCCTCTGCAGCAGACGACACGAACAGTTTGGCGGTCCCGTTGTTCAGGGATATCGAGGAGGTGGCGTCGTACAACACACACCGACGGGCGATACGAGAGTTGTCACGGACTTCCACGAGGACGCTAATAAACGACATGGAACATGTAAATAAATAACTTATTAGACGGAATGTTGCAATGCACTTGATTATTTGTTTAGGTATTATGACTGACATACACTTCACTTTGTTTTGCAGAGATGCATGTTTAAGCGTCAATAAATACAAAGTCAAACATAACACTATAAACGTGTATACGATGCATTGTAGCAGTACTAGTGGAAATCTTTGTCTCACGCATGTTTTAAAATCTATTACCCTTACGTATCTATTTATGATGCTAGCTTGTATTTCATCACCTGTACATTCCAGGAGTCGTGGGAATGTATTCAGGGTATTGAAATGTGCCGTTAGTATGTGGAACAGTGACGATAACTCGGGGTTTAAAGGGGGAGTCTCCACAAGACGTCCGTCTCTGTTGTGTCCCAGTTTGAACACCTCCATGTAGTATTCTCCCACCCCGAAAAGTTCATCCGTCCAGTCGAGCCAGCGAGTACGTATGGGGTTCTATATGAGAAAGAGGCAGCAGGCCATGCCAAATATCGCTGAATGATTATAAGTACATTATATTTACTTTCTGTGCTGAAAGCCTGAGGCTTATTTAGACTGAGTCTGTTTCCTGAGAGCGTTTGATAAAAATTACTCGAACGATTGGATCGAACGCCATTTCTAGATAGCATGGGAACACAATACCATTAACACAACTATAACTCGAGCAACAACTACATGTCAAAATAAGCTAGCACTGACTATATATATGTGTGTGTTGTTTAAAGCACTTTGTTGTAACTTATGAGTAGGTATAATTTGTAAGGGATTGAGTTAAACACTATTTTTTTCAAATACATTAAGGCAGTCAAGTCCAATTGCAAGCATTGTTTATAAAGCAAATAGACAATTATTCATCAAAGTACGAAATACAAAGTTTATCCAATTACCTTTATATGTACTTCAGGGATGCCAAGTATCTTAGCACCGGATGGGCAGGTGTTTTCGGCCACTTCGAGCAGTGTTTAGGGGCTATAAAGTCGAGCCGGAGCCCCACCTACGTGGTCAAACTGGTCGAGTTTTACTAAGTGAGTGTCCAGGATTTTTTACAGCAGCTTCCAAGAGACTCTAATATTAAGATGTAATTGCCTTGGCCATTCCATTTAGAAGTGTATTAACTATTTTCTTTTGAGATAAACGTGAATACTAATCCGCCATGACAAGCATCCTTTGGAACAATATCATATTTTCGTGTAGGCAAATAAACTATTTTTCTAATGTCAACAATTAAAAACAAGCTTTTTTTTTATAAAAACACAACTTTGCTCGGATTTTAATGATTTTGAGGAGACACAAATCTACACCGAAACAGCTAACACTTTATATTTCTTCTGTGTTACGTTGATATTAATCCATGCGTGCAATTGTAAATAAATGTTGGTTGTTAGTTCAACTGTCAATCGTTACGTTATCGGACGCTGCAATACTCCGAACGTGCATGTCGCTGTGGTTTTATGAACTCGCATACGTAATGTAATATATTAATTGAAAAATGTCATTTTTCTGAGTCAAGAACAAATTGTATTACAAGTTTACCTGCGACAAAATTGTTGCATCAAAACCATCACACTCACGAAAACTTTTATAACATAATATTGCGAAGTCATTCGTGCTAGTGAAACATTTTATTAAAAATGTTTCCTGTGGCTTTGTGTAGTAAAACATTACTGCAACTTATTGTTCCAAATGTGTTATCATCATAATTTACACATTTATTACATATAATTAAAATAACATTTATGCAAAAGTTCTGTACAATCGGTTTGTACAATCGGTCTGAGAATTGGTCTTAGAACTGTCAGTAGAAGGACCGTTGATGTTAGATCAGACCGGCTTTAGATACGACTTGTTGAAACCGGCCTCCTGGGTTATTTACCGTTTTGATGACAAGGAGCCCACTGTAGTACTTAAAAGCGTATGGTGCACCACCTTGATAAATGTTCAATGGCTTCAGGAATCCACCGCTTGTAGACCGGAACTGCACCGTCAACCTCCGTGGAAAGATGAGGGGTTCTCTAACAATCACGGCTTAGATAATAAACTAAGGCATCTATTGGTGGCTATCACTGCTTCGAAATCCCGATCAGAAAACTTGGAAAATATAAACAGACGTTGACTAGGACAGTTTAAGTCGTAAGTTTAGTAGACGTCCAGCCAAGTTTCTACTGTAGTGAAACGCATAGGATATAAGTGAAAACTAATATATAAGTAATATATTTGATCATTTATCAGTGTTTAAGCTCTAGTTCTGACATGCAAATCTAACAGTATCAATGCACTATAAACGATTTATGTACTTACATCGTGCGCCTTGCAAAGTATTATATGCTTCAATTATGGTACACCATACAATAAACAATTACCAGTCCCCGTGTTCAACGAGGGTCAAAAACTGGTCATCGTTCAATATGCAGGTAGCGGATTTCTCTTGTGGACTGTCCCTGGAAACGCCTTTACACGGGTATTCCTTGAACGAACCGTTATCCCGGACTGGTCCGCCTGTAGATGAACGCTCCTAAGTTATATTTGTAAGATAAAGATGGTATATACGTGGAATATTATATCGTGTTTCCCGCGTGTTCTGGTTAAAGCCAATTCTTTGCACGACATAACGTGTCCATGAGTCAGAGTATACAAGTTAACCCAAGCCGCAGAAAAGCATTGAAGAAAACAAGTATGGCGTGTGCAGTTGATGAGCGGCTGAGATTATTATTTTAAAATGTCTGAAAGGCATGTTGTTAAGTTAAAGTTCACGTACCAGCTCGTGGAATTTTGCTGACATTGGCGGTGATGATGTTTTGAACGATACCCATCTTCGTCTCATGAACATACACTGGGGGTTGTGGCAGGTTCGCCATGCCATCAAATAAGACCTTCATTTCAAACCTCAGGAGGTTAAACCGCTGCTGGTTGCTATGAGCGATATAAACAGGGCAAAGCTGAGAAGTGGGTGATCCAATAGGCTTAACAGCTAAACGTATCAGTGGTTAATATATTGGACATGTAGTAATGGTGGATCCATGGAACTTCATCCTTAAATCTATTGATAGTAGTTTAATTTTTGCAGCACCAACAGTGCTGTGCATGCAATTAAATAACAGCACGCGTATTATGTAAACTTATGTTTAAATACTAATTGTGTAGTTTATGCAATTGACCTAAATATATCGTACCAAAACGACCACTCACAATGCTGATATATTGTATACCTAGAAATCATTAACTTACCTGCTGAGGAGATTTAATATAAGCTGCAAAAAAAAACGGAAATTAATATTATAGTATGTATTGTATGTCAATACAATCGCTATGCAAGCAGGATCCAGAATTGTTAAGGAAGGACATGGAAGAGTTCCAGATCATCGCGAAGACATGCCGAAACATCCCGATTTTGCCAAATTCGCTTTCGGGAACCCTTCGGGAGCATAGTGGATAGCAGGTTTTAACATTGAACGCAAAATGTGTGAAGGGATTTGCATTAAAATGTTATAGAAAGTTTGATTATAAGCCAATTGGATCCAAGATTTTTAAAGGCTTTTTATTTAGGGGGATAGGGCATTCGTTGCATAACACATGGGGTTATACGCTGTCTTGGATGAGGTCTGCGCATTTCGAGTGATTGCTAGTTGAAGAATTAAGGGTTTCCAATTGTGTATACATGCTGAGCATGTCCGCTCACTCTATTAAAATGCGTGTTGGGGGTAAAATTCGGTAGCCACGGCAAGGCATGGAGAAAAGTAAACTGAATAATATCGTAAAAGCGAGGACAATACTAAATAAGCGTATTTATGTATTATGCTAAGAGACCATTGCGCACAAATGTACAACTTTTCTATACATTTGCAACATTCATTTATTATTCTGTAATAAGCTTTGACATCTTTTTTAATGATTGGAGCTAATACAAATGGCGCATCCGCATACAAACGTCGAAGTTCGAAAGAAAACAATGATAAACATGTGTATAACAATTATTACAATTACGTTTATTATAATGTGTTTGCTTTTACTTTAAAACTGGGAACGCAAAAAGCATATTAAACTGTACAACTCTTGTATGAACGCCAACACATCTACAGGCAATTATTACCATACGTTATAAGTTGATTTATACTGTCAAAAAGAAGCAGATTGTTCTTTATGGGAAAATAGAGAGAGTAATTTTTTCCTGTTATTAATTGAACAGGTCCGGAATCGAGTTTGGAGAGAAATTTGGGACAGACATAAATAACTTAATTCCGGTTATGTTTGCTGTTTCATACCTTGATGTCAATGCAATGAAAGTGTGAATTACTTAAACGAATACAGCTGCTCAAATGTAATGGCAAATTGCAAACAATATTGCTATCTATAGCCCGAGTGATAAAAATCCAGTTGTCTATATCGCATATTTTTATTTGCAAAGGGAACTTAAGACACTAGCACAGAACTACACCCATACATTTCCGATAAATGCACGCCTCAAGCAGAGAATTATATTCTACGAGCCGTCGCGAAAAGGATCCTTGATTCGGGTAATTACTTGGCGTTTATGCGGAGTTGAAGCTGAGACACGCCACGAACTTACGCGGCGTAACAACTGGTGCGTTTCCTTGGATACTTGATGCCGAAATACGCCAAATAAAGTGCTCTTATGTCTCGAAGAACATCTGATGTCTTTTTTTAAGTCGACACGCGCCTGACCCAACCGCCTAAACTCCGCGAATTGCGAAATATATTTGTTTTTTCTCTTGATCCATTTTTTTTTCATTCTACATAACGTGCAGGTTACTTTGCTAATGTTGTCATTAACACCGTTACGCAGGGGTAAAAGCATCCAAACTAAAGCACGTTGGCGATGTTAGTTGAAGAAAGCTTCATGACCCTGTAAAACTTGAAACATGCAACGATTGTCAGTATTTACGTGAGCATACTAATGCAGATATCCTTTGCAGACATGCTGTTCAATAATACTTGATCTTTGCAGTCAAAGTCTAAAAGCATGTAATTAACATTTGTTAGGAATACATTTATAAAACATTGCCATAAACATAAGCAACCGAAAAAATGGAAAATGAACCGATATGATTTTTTTATTATTGATATAAAGATGATATGTTTTATTTTAGTAAAGATTGCGTATCATTTCATGGGTGGTCCTAGACAACGTATTTTCACAGCGCAGTTACGAGGCAACAGCTTAATGTTAGCTCACTAAAGTG
Organism: Congeria kusceri; assembly: GCA_027627225.1. NCBI lineage: Eukaryota > Metazoa > Mollusca > Bivalvia > Myida > Dreissenidae > Congeria > Congeria kusceri. The sequence continues at coordinate 35,020,887 of CM051038.1, read as the reverse complement.
CTCAATGGTGTGCTATTCTTGTCAGTCACCGTCCGTCGTCGGTCGTCGTCGTTGTCGTCGTCATTAATTTACTTTAACAACTTCTCTTAAACCGCTAGGAGGATTTAACCATATTTGGCAAGCCTGTTCCCGGGACATTGGCTTTTGTAAACAACAGATAACAAAATTTAAATTTTAAAAAGCAACATTCAATTAAGCGACAATGACGCTGCAGCAACTGCAGCTTGATCTCTGTGTTCCAAGGCGGTGACCCCAGTAATCATTTGTTATGTTTTGTGTTGTGTTGTGCGTATTGTCCTCTATTGTATGGGCAATTGGTCACTAGCATCCAATAAAATACCAGCGGATGTTTATAAGGGATTCTCTACCGGTGATGTCTCTTGAGTTTCATTATCATTATATTTATTATATAAGTGAGTCTATCGCAGATTATGCGACCCACATCAGGCAGTCAGTCAATATCCGACAAAATGTATGTAGATGTCAGACAATGTGTTTACAAGTCTCAAACAACGCATGATTACGGCGAATAAATGATTTAATTCAAGTATTACTGTAGTGTATATATGAAACTTATTAAGGACTACTTTATCTCCAAATTGTAATATACCTATTTGTGTTTAAACAAGCAAAAAATATTAAAGGTAAATATTTCAAAACAAATACATCATTGCTATGACAGCAGGTCCACGGCTTTTGTATATAATGTCAATATTAACTGTGTTAAATCAAAACAGATACATCAAACTCGTTTTACAGTTTGTTGTGTTTGGAAACAAGACAACACCAGACAAAAATGTACCTTCCTCAACAGCTTAACATAACAATTGCGCATTACACCAGTAAATCAACACATCTTTGAAGTTGTAAATATTTGAGAAGACATAATATAGTAATAGTTGCCATAACATACTGAATTTCAACAATATCATGTGTGCTTTATTGATCAGGTATATTCAAAAGAACACAAATCTAATGAAATTGTAACAAAAACAATACAACCAGGGACAACACAATATTGAAATGTACATAGATAATAAAAAGGCTAATACCTTATCATCTATGCAATAAATCAGCTACACTAGTTACGTAATAGTATGAACCATAATCCATTCAGTTACTGTTACCAAAACTAAAGCGTATATATTTGTTTCATAGGATACATATATTAAATGTCTTTGATTGTTTAACACTTTCAAACAACAGGATATTTAAAATTTTAAAGAGCCATTTCACAGTTATTCATTCTAAGTACTAATCGTATGAAATTGAAGACGGTTTTTGCTGTTAATATATAAAGGCTAATCATAGAAAGAAAATGCACCTTAAACTAAAACAGTACTCAACAGTATGCTAATAGTACGATATAATAATACAACAGAACATGTATATTTCATTAAATAATTATAACGGTATAGAATATATATCGACTGGAAACATATTGGAAACAATTTAAAACAAACAAAAACGCACCAAAGATTTGATTACAGATGCACCTGTTTGAGCATTATGGGTGAGGAAAGGTTAATACTACATAACCCCAAACATTAATACTACATAACCCCAAACATTAATACTACATAACCCCAAACATTAATACTACATAACCCCAAACATTAATACTACATAACCCCAAACATTAATACTACATAACCCCAAACATTAATACTACATAACCCCAAACATTAATACTACATAACCCCAAACATTAATGCTACATAACCCCAAACATTAATACTACATAACCCCAAACATTAATACTACATAACCCCAAACATTATTAACCATAATGTATACTACTATGTTGCAGTCTAAATGCTGTTAGTTGGTTAGTAGGTAAAGTGGGTGTTAATGAGTGTTTATGATCTAAACAGGAGAACTTGGGAGAGGGCTAATTGCATTGACAATTGTTAGTCATTACAAGAAAACGCCATAATGAAATACAAACGTATTACTTCTTGACACATACGCATAAACAAACCAACAGCGATATCCATATGTACATGTACAATTGATTTCAATTTTCTAAAGGCTTGACAAATAGTATTTATTTTGGCATTAACTGTTCATTAGTATCCGCTAATGGTATAGATAATTACATGTCATTCAGCACTGATAATACTTATCAGTACAGACAATTTTAGTTTTAGCCACTAGTAATATGAATTTATGCAAAGCTATTGTTACAGGATTTATTTCCCTATATAGCTTTTAGAAACAGATCACGTGTGTTACCACGTGTTTTATTTATAAACTAGGTTAACAGTTATCCAGGCGATAACCAACTACAAAGAGTTGATAACTCTTTAAATTTAATTGGATATGAGTTATGCTCGTACACGAGAAGAGTTCTCCTCTCAACTGGTATATGGTAGAAGAAATATATCAAAGGGTTTCGAAATAAGTCGCGAAATTATATGTCACTGCTTCTTCAGGCTTAATTTTAGACATTATGTTAATGTCTCTATTTACGCTATCACAATACAACATAACATAAAATCTACAATATTAAAATATTAAATCCATCCCCAGGTGAAACAAAGAACGAAGCGTCCAAAGAAAACATTGAACATAATAATATGTGATGACTCATATGTCTATACCGGCAAAACGCATAGTGATAAACTATATATGTCTTACTACGCACTGTGCCAGTACAGGGCAAAACATGAACAACTCAAGTCGACAACCAAAACATAACGTACCGGAAACACGCTATAAACGCATCGTTAATAAACTATGCACAACCGTTTGCATTCGTGAAGTATTTCAAACAACACGAGTACCGTTCTTGAAAACGAATTCGCAGCATTTGATACCGTCTGGATGTATGGTTAATTCTTTCTTCCAGCTGGATTTTCCATATATCATCACGCGCGAGTGGTGGAGGAGGTCTTGTTACAATCCACCTTGGAGAAGACCGCATGAACCTGTTGGTAGAAATAAACATTTATGAAGAATTGTGCTTGTTTGTTTGTTAATTAAAATATAACTACGCCGAATCATGGACAATGACATTTAGCCCCAAAATAAATAGCTACTAAAAGCGACCTAAATATAAGAAAATTAGCTGTAATCATCTGCTATTATTTTTATTTCTACCATAAACCTTCCAACGAAGTATTTCACTGTGTTCGCGTTTTCTAATTAGTGTGTCGGTAATATTTGCTTTTTTTGTTTTCTTTGAACTGGACAATGTTGAATGTTTTGAGAAATGCTGTTATCAAGCGGTACACCATTTAAAGTGCTGATAGGTTTAAAAAACGATTTCAAGCAATGACGCATTTGTATCCTTGTTATTCAATTAATGATAGGGAACGCATTAAACAAGTGTGGAACAATATTTCGCCACCTTAGTATTACAAGGGCTAATCAGCTTCTTTAACACAGTTTAGATATGCCCTTGTAATCCTAACGTGGCGGTTTATAGTTCAGAAACATGAATGAAGACAGGTGATCACCTTAGGAACGAACACAAACAGCTGTGTTAATGTTGTGCCGAAAATCAGGAACCCGGAAGTGATCCCGTAGAGAAGCACCACCTGGTTTTCCAGAACCAACGAAAGCGTGAGACCCACAGCACTTAGTATGACAACGCTGTAGAGACAGAAGCCGATTTGGTGGGAGTCGTTGAGAGCCTCAATCTTCACCTGAAATTCGTTGGCCACAATAAAAATGGTATGCTCCTAAATATATGTCTTGTATATATTTTCTACTGATTTTATATGATTGTTTAAGAATAACTAATATTAACATTGAATATCGTAAATTGTTAGGTGTTGTGCATACATATCATGATTTCGTACTGTATTATTATTCTCAGTATAATGTCTAACCAGGGACTTCAATGCACAACACTGTCATTGCAATCAATTTTAATATTTTGCCCATATGGGCTTTATCAAAATTATGAATACATAAAAAAACTACATCTTTGTGCTATTCAAACAAAATTTTGTTTGAATAGCACAAAGATGTAGTTTTGTTATGTATTCATAATTTTGATAAAGCCCATATGGGCGAAATATTAAAATTGAGTGAAATGACAGTGTTGTGTATTATTATTATTTTGTAATTACACAAGTGAGGCGTTAATAAACTTTTTCTGTCTGTCTGTCATGTTTGAGGAAGTCGTATCTGAATAGTATTCATTTGGAAGTGTGTACATACGAATTTGTTCTTCAAATTATTTTACACATAAGCAGATACAGCTGACTTCATACCTGGAAACGTGAATGATTAGAATAAATAAACAAACACATATGTCCACATTTGAAGTCATTTTTAGTGTAGTTTAACCTAACACAACTATTGCGTCAACTATAAATCTCTGTATTGGGCTATTTATATTTATTCCAATATATAAGTTCGATTAACACGTAAACCAGCACAATAATCAAATATTTATATAGACAATTGCATAAATAGTCAATAAATCATATTAAGTAATACGTTGTTGTTAAGTAAACTTGATGTACAATACTAAGCGAATGAAGAACCAAATACAGTAGACAAAATGATCAACACAAAGTCAATATTAAACTCAAAGTGACTTTGTTGGAAGAATCAACGAAGCAACAAAAATAAGTATTACACATTTTAGTGAAATCTTTTGTTGGAATGTTCAGCATAAGATGACCATTTTGTAAATCTAAATTTCTAAATCAGTTCTGACCATCAAGAAATAAAGCTCACACTATTGCATAAAATTATCAGTAAAAAATGTTTATTGCTGTTGTTGTTTAAATAAAATGTGTATGTTATCATGAAGCGTTGGCAAATGTTCTTGTATCTGGCTATCTTATGCAGACGTAGGCCACCATAAAATTAAATGTTTACATACATGTCGTGTTTCCCAAGCAAGAAAGGCCCCAAACGAGAGCAGCATGCCTTCAATTATGTAGATGGTCCACACAAAGTACGTAGATTCCTGGGAGATGCACGTGCGCACAAAGAAGCGCTCTTCCTCGTCATTTTCAGCCACGTTTATCTAGCAAATGTATTTGTACGAGGGCTGTCCCAAAATAGCGTATACATTTGTACCGCTCATTATAATATGTTTTCATCAGCAGTCTGTATTTAAGTCCATTCATGGGTCAAACAATGTATCTAGTACCATGCACATCGGGTTGAGAATTTTTAAGTGTATGACGTTAAGACGTTATTAATATTAACTTTGCGCTGGTCGCATTACTGCAAATTATGTCCTAAATAATAAGATCACATCACAACGCATATATCCATACATGCGTCATGTATTTGTATATTTCTTACAAAAAGTTGTATTTTAAATTATAATTATTGTTGTATTAAAGAAGAAATACTCTGCAGTGTTTACGATGTTTATTCTACACAGACAAGTCGCCGAATGACCAGGCTGCTACGCGCAGGTAGCTCAAGCATGCAGAGGTATCAAATTACAATCCAACATCTCCCTTTCAAGATAAGCAGATATATGTTGACTGTTTATTGATAGAATCGTTGGAGATAAGCTTTACATAGTTAATCTTTCTGGGGGTTTTGACACCCTGCCAGAGCGTGTAATATAATGATCCAAATTATCCTTTCGCTCCTGGGGTGACCTTTTGAACACAGTTGTATCGCTGTCTTCTACAAGCTGGTTTCCTGAATTATTTTCACAGTCGCTCAGATCATCTGATTCCATCATTGGTGTACTTAGTAAATGGCGCCTATTTCGGCGTATCACCCCGTCGTCAGTACGAACCTTGTATGACCTCGGGAATCCAGCGTTCGACTCGACAATACCGTATTTCTTTTGATCCTTAATAAACACACGTGAGCGATTTGGAAGATTTCGTTTCGGTTTAGCATTGTGCCGCGAGTCAAAATCTCGTTTTTGTTTCTTTTTGTTTTCTTTTTCAAACTGACTGACATTTCTAAAGTTCGGCCATTTAGGACGCAATGTTTCCGGTCTGACAGGTATTGGTGATTGCAGTTTCCTACCCATTAGTAGCTCTGCGGGACTATAACCATTATGCAATGGTGTTGTTCTGTAGGAGAGAAGCCCTAAATACGGATCGTCGGCCTTCTTTAACATGTCTTTTATCGTTCTAACAGCACGCTCTGCTAGTCCATTGCTCTGGGGAAATTTCGGACTACTTGTCCGATGCTCAAATCCGTACGTTTGACTGAATTGTTTGAAAACAGCCGAACTATAACACGGCCCATTGTCGGACATAACCACTTCCGGGATCCCATGTCTCGCGAATATTGACTTCATATGATTTATTACTGTCTCGGAACTGGTGTTCGACATTTTTGCAATCTCGATATATCGCGAAAAGTAGTCCACCACTAATATATAGGGATGTCCTTTGAAATCAAACAGGTCAGTTGCTACTCGCTGAAAAGGACGATCGGGAAATTCGATTGGCATTAACGGTTCCGCCTGATCGCACGCGTTTTCAATGCACTTTTGACATGATCGCACGGCATTTTCCAGCGATGTACTTAGTCTGACCCACCAGATGGATTGTTTCGCACGCTCCCTACACTTTGAAATGCCCTGGTGACCTTCATGAACCCTATCAATCATCTCAGATTGAAGTACTTCCGGGATAATTAGCCGTGTTCCCTTCAGTAACAAACCCTTCTGTAAGGTTATCTCCCCACGGTATTCCCAGTACCGTTGAATTTGACCTTTGAGTGCGGATTTCTCAGGCCAACCCTGTTTGCAGAATTTAACTAATTGAGAACATACCGCATCCTGACCATACTTCGATTTGATTTGTTCCAGTCGGTTAGCGCTTGCTGGCAAACCACCTGTTACCATCTGGACAAATGCGTCTGAGTCCGCTAACAATTCTTCGCTTTCCGTATCGGACGTCGCGACCCGTGGCGCACGGGAAAAACAATCGGCAGTAACGAGTTTGCTACCCATTGTGTAAACGATGCTGAAATCATATCGCATTAATCTCATGCGAAATCTTTGTATTCTAGGTGACAAATCGGTCAGATCTTTAGTACTTAACAGTGGTACTAACGGTTTATGATCCGTTTCTAAGACAAACCTTGACCCGATTAGGTAATTTTGGAATTTTTCGCAAATCCATGTCAATGCCAGACATTCCTTTTCAATCTGGGCATATCGCTTCTCCGTTTCATTTAAGGAACGCGATGCAAACGCGACTGGTTTCCAAGTACCGTCGTGTTTTTGTCGTAAAACCCCGCCAAGCCCATACGAAGAGCTGTCTGCGGAAACGAGCGTTTCTCGTGTAGGATCGTATTGCGCAAGAGCGTCTGGAGAACTGAGTTCCAGTTTGATTGTTCGAACGAATTCTGTGGCGTCGGCATTTCCTTAATTGCCTGGATCTTGACCGGGTCAGCCTCTATTGTGCCCGCGCCCACCACGTGACCTAGGAAAGTTAGGCGCGTTTTGCCAAATTCACACGTTTGCCTGTTAAGAGTAACGCCCGCTTGTTCGATTAATTTGAGCGTATTACACAATCTTTCGTCATGCTCGGCCTTTGTGCTGCCCCAAATTAGCACATCATCCATCTTGCAGATGACCCCTGGCATTCCGTACAACAATTCGGAGATTTTACTTAGGAAATATTCGGGGGCGGAGCAGATACCAAAAGGAACCACATTAAACCAGTATCTTGCAAATGGTGTAATGAATGTAGTGAGATGGCGTGACTCTTCCGCAAGTTTTATTTGCCAAAACCCCTGACACGCGTCAATGTTTGAAAAGTATCGACCACCCGCTAATTTCGCCAGAGATTCGTCAACGGAAGACAATTGATATCGTTCGCGTTTAACGGACGCGTTTAGCTTCGATAAATCAACACAGATCCGTATCTGCCCGTTTGATTTGGGAGCAATAACCATAGGAGAGCACCATTCCGTAGGTTCTTGAACCTTGGAAATAACGCCTCTCCTTTCCATGACATCCAGTTCGGCCTTCACCTTCTCCATTAACGGGACAGGGATTCGTCGCGGGGGTTGAGACAGAATACGGGCGCGCATCATCGCTTAATTTAATTGTGTACGTCCAATCAGTTTCCCCTAGCCCGTTAAATAGATTAGGAAATTTATCCCGAATTTGGTCATACGAGGTATCATCGACGGATGAAATGTTTTTGAAATTATTTACCTTGATGAGGGAGAGTTCCGTGATTTCCGGTCGACCCAGGAGCGCATGTTTCAGCCCCCTAACAACATAAATCTGAGAGATACACATTTTGTCTTGGGATTCTATAACACATTCAAATTGTCCAACTACTTTTGACGGTGTTTCTCCTGCCCCAAACAGTTTTTTGTCTGTCTTGCATAAGTCCGTTGTCTTCAGACGTTTGAAGTGGTGTTCCGGTATCACCGTGACGTCAGCTCCCGTGTCGGTTTTAAATGTCATCCGCACCTCGTTGACCTGAAGAGTTGTTGTCCACTCCTTTGATTCCTTGGCCTTCACGGTGCCTAGGAAGCCACTGTCACCGTCCCCGTCTCCAGTGATTTCCGTAAGACGTGACCTGCATTTCTTCTTAAAATGCCCCAACTTCTTACAGTGGTGACACGTGCTGTCTCTCGCAAGACAACGTGCCCTTGGATGGTCGGGTCTTGTGCCGCAATGCTGGCACCCTGAGCTACTGTCTTGCTGGCGTCAGCCCTTTGTTGCCGTCTGCTCAGCCTGTGCTCCCTGATTCTGGCGACTGCTCCTCCCTTTTTGTACACTCTCGACCTGTTCATCTGAACACTTTTTTTCTCCTCGTAGCACCGACTGTTGGGCTCTTACGGTTTCACGTTGTCGGGCCTCATTTATCGCCTTTTCCAGCGTAAGGTCCTTGTCTAACTGTAGTTTCTCCGACAACTTGTGGTCTCGTAGCCCTACGACAATCCTGTCTCGGATGAGTTCGCCGTGTAACCCTTGAAATGTACAGTTTTCTGCCAGATGAAACAAGTCTGTTATAAAGGCATCCACATTTTCCTGTTCATTTTGCACTCTGCTGTTGAATTTTGCTCTTTCGAATATTACATTTTTCTTTGGCACGAAATACTGCATAAATCGCCGAGACACCGTCTCCCACGATTTGCTTTCTTCCTCGTTCAGATCAAATTACGAAAATATTTCTTCCGATTCCGGCCCCATTGAGTATAATAGAGTATTAACCTGTACGTCTTCAGATTTTTCTAGCAATCCCGATGCGCTGCGAAAACGTTCGAATCTTTTGAACCATTTTTCCCATTGTTCTGGTTTATTGAACTGGAAATTTTCTGGATGAGTAAAATTAAAATTCGCCATTTTACTGTCCAAACTGTATATTTAATTCCGGTTAAATTTGGGTTCACTGACACGCTGCCACCATGTTGTATTAAAGAAGAAATACTCTGCAGTGTTTACGATGTTTATTCTACACAGGCAAGTCGCCGAATGACCAGGCTGCTACGCGCAGGTAGCTCAAGCATGCAGAGGTATCAAATTACAATCCAACAATTATAGCCCGTGTTTTTTTGTATATAATCGTCCAATGTTTGCCGTTTTGCCATGAAAACCTGACTTTACTGTTAAGACAGGTACTGTGTGGACTGAAAAAGTATATGTATGCAAAATACTGAGTGGTCGACTGTGTTAATAAAAAACATATTTTTCCTGCTGTTTTAGTACATATATTACCACACATTCACTCTGGACTACGAAAGAACCTGCTTTAAAAGACCAAGCTTGTTTAGATGACATATCTTACAACAATTTTCTCTTGACCGAAATGGTTTCATTTGATGGCATATTTGTCACAGGATATGACCTAAATAAGAATTTATACAGTACACAGTTTTCAAAATATTTTAGGAATTTTAATTGTGCTGTTTTCTTATATTCCGACACCCGTGTGTAGTGTTAGCTTCATTTCATTTAACACTTAACAACATTGACTACGCCAAATCTAAATATCTTAGAAAATTGAAATAAGTCTTTTTATGCACTAAAATTAATTCGTAAACCTAAGTAGTGTAATGGATATGGTGTCAGCTGGGCGATCGAGAGATAATTGGTTTGATCAACCCATCATGTAGCTTTTTAACTATCTTTTATCCGAGACTCTACATACTGGCTTTAACAAGGATATGGACAGTGTATCACTAAGCCTTTTGCTTTCGACTATTTGGAAATCGAGCAACAATCAATATACCTGTGATGCTGATTTGTTATTCTAGCATGATACTCGCTAATTTTCTATAGACAAAAACACAATTATCGTTGTTAAACGACACAATAATCAACGCAAAAAAAAGTCCCGATTCTGAGCGGAGCATAGTAAAAAGTAGTTCCAATTACAATTGCAAAAATATATGTCAAATAATGTTAGAATCGAAATAATGTTCGCATTATCATAGTTTATCGGCCAACAAACAACTCTTTGTCGTCCTGATGCGTGGCTATTCAACACCTTGGGCTAACGCCCTCGTGCTTTAATTCCTACGCATCAGAACTCCAAATCGTTGTTTTTTTTGGCCGATAAACAACGATAAAGCGAAGATTATTTCTAAACTATACCTCACTGTCCAGTTCATGTCTTTCCACTGCAAACGGACTGACGAACTGCCACACGACGAGTATCGCGGTCAGGAACACTACAAGGACGACAATGATGGCCAGAAGTTGAATGTCTTTGATGGTCTGAAAAATGCAACGTAAAGTGTAAATGCTCTTCAATATAAGAATAATAAAACTCCAGAAAACACACCAGGAGAGAAACCCTTATTAACATCCGCTGGTCTGTTTATTTGAGGCAAGTGATCGATTTCCTATACAATACAGGTGTCACCGCCTGGGAACGGTCAACGCAAAGCATTGGGGATTAAAAACATTAATGCTATTAATATGGTTATATGAATTACCAATATGTCTGTGGTTTTATCTCCTTGTCTTCGGTCTTAACTACTATGTAAACTCGTTTTACTACCATGTACGTATTCTTCTTAAAATATATAACAAGACGCAAAGCAAATAGTACACGATTTTAGTTTTAAGATGAAGACTAGGCAACCTATGAGCTTTGTATAAATTGAACTCAATAACCGATCCCCGGGAGCAAACAAACCCTAAGTCAATCGTATACATAGTATACTTATTTACAGGGCCAATAAAGATATTAAAACACATTTTAAAAAGAAAACATCAACGGTCTATTTAAAATGAATTTCGGCAGACATGAAATATGTCTAAACTTAATGTATTTTCATTGAGTTCGAATATGTGGAACATACGGAATTTGTCAATTTGAAAGTGCATGTTAATAGACATTATTTTTAGCAAAATTTCAAATCCTCTATTTTCTATTGAAACGATTTGCAAACAATGTTTTATATCAATATCTTCTGTATAAATGGTGTAAAATATTTTTCAGTGTATTGAAGAGAAATCCATTACCAAACATAGAACACAACTAACTTCAAAATGGTTTGCATTTCAACATGTCATCCAACAAATTACTTAAGTATATATGGAGTTTACATCATAGTCCATATATACCAAACACTCTTCATAAGTGACATATCTTTTTTTTTTTCGTTACTTTAGTTATGCTTACGTGAAATGTCCAAATAAGATTTTACATGAGGTGAGTTATATTTTATATTTGAAATATTGTAAAGCATCTACTAACTAGAATCAACCGGTTTAGTCAAAATGTAAACGTTCAGTGGAACGGCCAAACACACAAAACATTTTATCATTTGAAGACAGTTAATACTAACGAGCGTGATGGATACAGCCCCCGTTAGGATAACGCTAAGTATCTTCATTTCTTCAAACAGAATGGTTACATAGATTTTTTTCGGCGTAGCTGTTTAACAAATCTTAACATTCCATCGGCTAATTTACGATAAATTCCCACTACACTAGTCATAAATGAGTAGGTGCAACATCACAACAATATAGCAGACAACTTCCTAACGTGTTTGGAATACTAATGGCAAATTCAATAAGGGAATAACAGTTTGCACAAAGTGCTAACGTATATGAGCAACACTATTGAAATGAATCGTCATGACATGTAACATGCTAAAAGCAATACATTTGATGTTCTGCAACGATGTAAATCGATATAAATGAACACACTTTTTACATTTCAGTGTTTTCTTTTATATGCGTACACAACAGACGCAGATTTTCTATAAATATCAATTTTTCTACCAGAGGGATAGTCTATATTAAGGGCGAAATGACCATACAGTCGCCCGCTTGCAGGTCAGTGTAAGGTCAAACTGACCGTGCACAATTTAAAAGGCGAGATACTTAAAAAATATCACTGTCTACATACATGTATTCTGTACAATTCAACGAGATTTATCTATTCATGAATATACAGTTAAACACCGCTATTTCGATCTCCGTTAATTCGAATTAATCGCTATTTCGAACTAATTGTTCGGTCCCAATTTTGTTCTTTCTTTATTTAACTAAAAGATCAATCATTAATTCGAATTTGCTCATTTCAAAGTCATCTCTATTTCGAACTAAAATTCCGGTCCCAACTAAGTTTTTCACACCTAATCATCAGTGTTTATTTCGAAGTCGCACCTAAGCCGACGCGGTCCATCAAAGGTGTGATGACTATGATTATGTACGGTGCTGTGCATTTCGAAGTGCTCATCCTTAAACTGCTCTGTCTTATATCACAGTTTTCTTTTTTTATATAATTTGTTAAAATTTTACGATTTTTACAATATTTACGAATATTCATATCCATGTACATATAACATATACACGTGGTGTAATTTTGCCTATGCACAATTTTCACAACTGTACAATTTATTAGTACAATAGACACAAGAAAACATCGCTATTTCGAACTTCCCTGTTTGAAAACTATTTTCGCCGGTCCCAACAACTTCGAAATAGGTGTTCAACTGTATAAACTTATTTATACTTATTTATACGCGTGCATACTTGGAACATATATGTACTAGTTAATAAAGTTCCTTGCCGTTTATATGCCGGCTTGTAGATGTATATTACCATTTAGGCATCATGTTCTGTGTTGCTGAACTTATTGTTTTAATTTCATTAGATTATCCTTTATTAATAACCAAAAAGCATCTGTAAAATGTTTATGTTTAAAAAAAACACACATATATTAAGTAACGTATAAAATAATTTATATATACTGGTATGTCAGGAAGCGTAACTCCCAGTATTCTTGAGCAGATGAGTAGTGTATGCCATTCGGATCTAGTCTTAGTTAAATTGTTTTGAATATTTATCCTGGTTCCTTATTTGCAAAATTACCACAGACGCCGAATATCTTTTTAAAGATAGTTCTTGTTTGTAATATAGTTTATGTATATATACCAGGGTTTCGGATGGAATATGTAACATATTAACAGTCGGAAACATAATTGTTTGATATCATAAAATATGTTTTATATAAATAACTTACCCTTTTTAAGAGCTTTTTGTTTATAAATATTCGGTAGACTCGCCAAGTTTTGGAGAAAAGCGCACTGAATGTTATGGTGAACGCAAGACAGAAACAGACTACTCTTGCCTGAAACAGAAAGACAAACATATGTACATGAAGGCAAAATAAAATCTATTAATGCATGTGTTATTTCATTTTAACACGCGCCCCTAAAAGGCACAACAAGAAACAAACGTTCTTGAATGTCATCAAACGACAGCCGATTGATTTCTAATACAGTTTTCGAATAGCGTTTGAGACTTGTTCACTATTTCTTTTAATATGCCATTACATGTCTAAACAGGAAAAGCCAAAGCATCTGAACAAAATATCTCAAGTATTATTATAAAAAATACATAAACAAGAACAAAACGGGGGATCGAACCTACGACCTGCGGATAAAAAGTTGGATTTGTATGCCTGTCCTTGTATTTTTTTTCTTGATGTAAGTGATTCACCTGTTTTCAACAATTTCAACGAAAAACGAAAAAAAAAGAAATACTCCAAAATGTTTAATCCTTTCGCGGTACAAACGCTTAATATTTTATCCTATTTCACCTAACGATAAATCATAAACGAAATGATATTTCCAATATAGGTCTATGTCAGTCGTGCTCTTTTGCTCCTTGATATACAATTTTCTTTTGTTATGTTTGAAATCTTTCACACAAAATTGGAAAATGTCAAATTATATATCTGTGAACAGACCCTTTTAAAATTAAGTGTATTTGATACGCTTAAAACAATAATCATTTTTTCATGGTGACTCAGACAGTTAAAACTATAATAACATTACCATTTCGTGTGCTCGCGCGCTGCTTGCTCAACGAACATTTAAGTGTGTGATATTTTTTTCCGTAATGGATCATTTTTCACCAATACACACTTTAAACAATTCAAAAAACCAAAAGATTGTACTTATAGCCAAAACAGCATGACTCCGATCCACAGTTTGTTGATATTGCTGACGACAATTTTGTTAAACAAACACATGCGTTCGGCAAATAAAATCAAACAACTATCACAAAGCAAAGAAATGTCTGATAGAAACCGTGCAGGTGACACTGCTAACGTTTTCTGTGGTTTTGATGAACACTGTCACGTAGCACAAGACGCAGCCGAGCAAAAGCACGTTGTTGATGTTTGGTGAAGAAAGCTTTACGATTCTGAAAACAAATGCAACACTCTAACACAAAAGCAGTTACTGTTTAAGAAAATCCCAGACACAATGAGTATATTTATTGAAATCAATATCGTAATAAAATATAATGAGTGTTTTGTTATGGAGACAACTGTCAAAATGTATTAACTTTATTAAAACACAATGGCTTTACTCTAATAATAATGTTTGTATTTAGAGAGTGTACATATCGTCGTATTTATTATACCACTATGCTGATATTGGCCTGATACAAAAGTGCCTGATATATTGTTTATATCAGGTCAGTAGGGTTATTATCAGTCAATGTTTGGAGGTACGTCATATTACTCGAAATCAACTCCTAAAGTCAACATTTTCAGTAAAAAAGAATCAGATTTAACAATATAAACAATTTGATACCAAACACGTATATAGTTTGTTATTTTTAATCGTCATAAATCACAAAACGTTATTTTTTATATTTACATAAACCCGCACTTTGGTAGTGGTATAACGTCATCAATGGAACAATAAATCATCCAGGTACAGTTATTTCAATACATTTTAAATACATGCACTACAAGTCACTACACAGGTTCAGTTTATGTTGAGTCTCAAACATGTTTTTACCAAAAATTTAACACGCTATAATCATTATTGAAACGATTTTCAAAATGTCAATTTCAATACACAAACTGCAAAAATGAATACACAACATGAACATTGCGTCTCAAAACAATTCGACGATGCGTGTTCTCCGATGAAATTGACCGTTGTAATCCGTTTCATTTTGCGTTTCCAAACTTATATGAATAGGCGTGAGTGTAATCTATTTATTTGTAGTGACAACAGCTTATGTATCTATACGAAATGTTAATAATAAGGTATTATCCAGTCAACTTTTAGAAATACATAACTACATGTACGTGAACGTGTAAAAGCCGGCTCAGTAAAATCAGTGCTGCTCTTAGTTTTTAAATATGTAAAAAATCAGCTCGTTTGGTGTAATTTTTTTAAGAAAAACGTGGTATGATAAATAGAAAAATAGGTAACTGCCTGGTGTTGTGTAATATATCAGGTTCGGCATGAATAAAATAACGGCTCGGCAAGCCTCGTCGATATATTATTCTAAGCCTCACCTGATATATTACACAAGCCCAGGCTGTAACCTGTTATTGTCTATATATCATACTTATCGGCGTAAGAATCTATCTGTTGTTTGTTGTTTCTATGGTAGATAGCATAGGAATTTGCTTAGTATTGCTGTAGTATAAATCATGTTACCTGTTGTTTCTATAGTAGATGTTAAAAGACAACGACAGAAAGGCAACGACGATTCCTAGGCCAGAGAAGACGCATATTGTGAAGTACAGGGTAGGCGGGATGACGATTTCCATGTGTGTAAGGAAAGTTGAATCTCGAGGAATCTTGTTGTCTTCATGCAATTACAAACAACATATTGGTTATAACATTACCAATTATTTTAGTAAAATCACCACTTATAGCTTTCAAATTAGCACATTTTAATAACTATTAACAATGGTCGTTTGTGTAAATGAGAAAAAGCAAGAACTGAACAATTACTCAAAATAGCACGATTGTTATTTATGTAAGTTTGAACATTTTAAGTGTAGACAATAGACCTTTCCCCAAACGATAACCACAGTCAAATGATTTATTAGTTGAACTTGTTTAAATTAAATGCAGATAGCATGAAAAACCAAGGCAAAGAACAACACACATTTTGATCATATTTCACCAATACGACATTAAAGTTTTTCTCCAATCAAATCCATTTTGATCATATTTCACCAATACGGCATTACAGTTTTTCTCCGATCACATACATTTTCACCATTTTTCACCAATACGGCATTACAGTTTTTCTCCGATCACGTATATTTTGACCATTTTTCACCAATACGGCATTACAGTTTTTCTCCGATCACATACATTGTGACCATTTGTCACCAATACGGCATTACAGTTTTTCTCCGATCACATACATTTTGACCATTTTTCACCAACACGGCATTACAGTTTTTCTCCGATCACATACATTTTGACCATTTTTCACCAATACGGCATTACAGTGTTTCTCCGATCACATACATTTTGACCATTTTTCACCAATACGGCATTACAGTCTTTATCCGATCACATACATTTTGACCATTTTTCACCAATACGGCATTACAGTTTTTCTCCGATCACATACACTTTGACCATTTTTCACCAATACGGCATTACAGTTTTTCTTCGATCACATCTAAATTCCCTCCCAGCTGTTGTTAAAGGATTAATTTCCATCCTACGATCGGAACAAATACATCACATGCTTTACAACTTACTCTTTTGTGTAAAATAGATTAACAGTGAATCAAATGCTATTAAAGTTCAATCACTCGATACAGTACTAGATAGATATGCGTATGAGTGACATCGGATAAAACGTCTATAAGTTTCCTCGCATTTAGAGTCTATTATTTACAGCGCAAATGTAAGAAAGTGTTCATTTTCGTTAACGAGTTTAACAATTTATCAAATAGTTAATTAGTAGATTGATTTATTAGTTATTTAATTTAAATGGGAATTCTCGAAATGTTCATTCCGTAAATTATATTAAGAATGTAGCAAGTCTGTGTCGCATTATTACAGCCGCATTCTAAAGTGGTATACATTTTAAGAGGTCATTAATAGCATCAAAGACTCCTTCACGATCACGAATAAGCAGCTTACGTATTTATTATGGTGTTGGATATTTAAAATAGAAGTTCTAATATGAACTGTATGTAACAAGGCCACTTATGAAGCAAACATAGTTTATGATATAATTCGTAATTTCTACGGCCATTTTCCCCGTAGGGCAGTTGTCAGTTACTGGTAAAAGTATAAGCATGTGCACTTAATACTGGTTACCGCTTAGATCGGCTAAGCTTGCCCCGGAAACGTGTTAGTTGGTTAACTGACCGTCGCGATATGACTGAAATAGTGTTAAATACGGCGAAAATCCAAAGACACAAACAAACTTAACAATGTGGTCGCGTCACAGATACACACCTTTATCCTAAGAATCATTAACATTTTGTCTCTACACACGCGGTGAAGCGAAAAGAAATATACTATTAAAACTAGGGATGTCAACGAATACCAACAATTATATTCGAATATACGATTGATGAAGTATTCGAATATTCGAACATTCGATCATTGGAGATAATACTGGTGAACTGATGGAAATATACTATTAAAATGACTTAATTGTGTTGTTTATATAGCCACCGCCAACGCACGATGAGAAAATGCGGCAAATACACGAATTTAAGTCTACAAAGTATAACTATATTGCGACTTTTTTAGTTTCATTTAATGGGAAAGACTTCAAACCATTTATTTCGCAAATGCTAATCTTTGCTGACAACTTCGCTGTCTGTTTCCACGACATAACTAGGAAGGTGACATGTTGTTTCAAAGACTATGTGCACATGTACGCAATAACACCAATTAGCATATTGAACACGCGTTAACCTCCTACTTCCCATATAAGTTACTTGTGAACCTATAAAGTACTGTGGTCGTTATAATGGGACAAGCAATAAGAGCAACTGTCGTCTACATAACAATAGGGTTTTGACACATATCCTGAATACTACAGAAACTAAGATGACACGAAAGCATCATATATTTAGGGACTGCTATTGACAAATACTGTAATACGCTTATTAAAATTGAAACAGGTAAGTATTCGAATACCTACATATTATTTGAATAGTTTTCACTATTCTAATATTCGTTGTCATCCCTAATTAAAACCAAAGTTCTTTATCAAGCGAAATGAAATATACAATTAACATCAAAGTTCTTCATCAAGCAAAGATAAATATACTATTAAAATCAAAGCTCTTCATCGAGCGAAAATAAATATACTATTAAAATCTAAGTTCTCCATCAAGCGAACGTGACCTGGTTCAAAGATATTAAAATAGTAATTCAAAACATTTTCCTTCTCTTCTGTACAATAAAATATTCTCTGTAGTCATATTAACGGTTATCCATTAGACTCAGGAAACCGATTTGAACGTATAAGGACCAGTTTATCTGCAGTCCGCACAGGCTTATCCAGGATGGCACTTTCTGCTTTAAAGGTATTTTCTGTTACAAGGAAGTCTCTTCTGAACATAAATCCACTGTGGGCAGAAATAGTGTTTTATATGACAGATCGAGGGCTGAACGGAAAACTGTTGTAACTCACTTTTTTTTCCAAAAATCACATTTTTGCATTTTTTGTCGTATCTACTACTTATAAATATGACAATAAAATATTATGACCGTATTCCTAATTAAAACCCCTTAAACTACTTAATGCAAAAGTGTTGGTAACTCAAATGTCTCATTTCAGAAAATGGAAAACTGTCGTAACTTGAGTTACAGACAGTTTACCATTAAGTTTGCTCCTACATAAGTTAAATCTAAATGGAAAACTGTACTCAAAATGAGTAATGTACTTAATGAACTAATGGTTTTCTAAATGATGTCAACAATAGAAATAAAGGTTTTCAGAACCAACTAAATCAGACAAGCATATATATATATATATATATATATATATTATACTTCTAACAGCTAAAAAATGCAGGTGAGATGTTTTACGTATTAAAACAATTCATTTTTTTAAGTTGAAAACTAAAATAATCTTAATAAAAAATGATACCTAAAATCATTTTGATTCATTAAAGAACAAAGCAGCCAATGGGTGGGGCTCACAGTTTTCCTTAAATATGGTATTGTCGATTTTAAATATTTTATTAACTTTGAAAATCGTCTTTGTAACCACTTCCATGGGATTTTGAAATACTTTCACAGAGATGTTCCTAGGGTGACCCTTTAACAAATTCCCTAAAGTCATTTTGATTTTAAGCTTGACTATTTGAAGAATAGAAGAGCTATCCTACTACTCCCGGCGTCGGCATCGACTTCCGCGTTTGAATTGGTTAAAGTGTGTATTCAAAAGTCTTGTAACTTTAAAACAACATAAGTTATTAACTTGAAACTGGAATATACCTTTGTCATCAACTCCAGTATAAGGGGCAACATTCCCCATAACGCTGTTTAACTTTCATATTTTGACAGAGTTATGCCCCTTTTTGTCTTAGATTTTCTGGTTAAAGTTTATATTCATAAGTTATTCACTTGAAAATTGGAATTAACCCTTGCCATTAACTTCAGTATCAAAGGCAATATTCCCCATAACTCTTTTTAGAGTTATGCACCTTTTTCACATAGATTTTCTGGTTAAAGGTTATATTCAACAGTTTTGTAACTTGAATACTACATAAGCTCTACACTTGAATCTCGGAACTAACCTTTGTCATCAACTCTAGTATAATGAGCTTTACCCATAACTATATTTTGTATTTTGACAGAGTTATGCCCCTTTTCATGTAGATTTTCTGTTTAAAATTTATACTCCAAAGTTTGATAAATAAAACAATTAGGTAAGTTATTAACCTGAAACTTGTTACTAACCTTTGTCATCAGCTCTAGTATCAGGGGCAACATTACCCATAACTCTGTTTTGTATTTTGACAGAGTTATGTCCCTTTCTCACATAGATTTTCTTGTTAAAGTTTATATTCCAAAGTTTTGTAACTTCCCAGGTTGACCATCATTCATATTGCTCTAAATCATTTTGATTAATTAAAAACACAATGCCCCCAGGGGGCGGGGAAGTTGTCCTTATATAACATTTTTGAACACTTTGAACATCTTCCCTGCAACCACTTTTGAGATTTTGATAATATTTCACAGAAATGTTCCTTTCATGACTTTTCGTCACATTTATTTCAATATTTTAAAAACATTCCCGCCTGAGTGGGCATGACAGTTATCCTCATTTGGCAATTTGATCTAAGCCAAGCTATAAGAACTTATAAAAATATTGTTGTTTGAATCCATTAGTGGGATTCGAAATAATTTTGCATAAATGCATCCTTTATTCCTGATTGTGTTTAATCATAAAAAATCACCAATAAGCATGGCTTCTAGATGACAGGGCAATTTTTTCTTCAATGTCTCTGTTGAAATCTTCTGTCTAACACCACCTGATTGATTAGGAAATACATTTCAGTGATAGCGAATTTATTTTTCTTTATCGCTCAGATTGCCCCACAGCACGAACGGACAAGTGCAAATTTGACAGAATTTAAAACAGGAAAAGCTCTGTGTAAACACCATCGGGACCTGGTCAATCATTTCATATGATTTTTGCTCTCTGTTGTTACTCTAATTAAGTAGCCATGTTATCAATTAAGAGTGTAGCCAAGTGACCACTGACTGGACATAGCCGTTTGGTTTATTTAGCAGTTTTACTGTTTATTATAATCAATTTTTATTACAAACCACGCAATTAGTTACCGTTTTTTTCAGTGTTCAGTTTATACATGTTTTTTGACATTGGAACTGAAACAATTGTCCAGTTTAGACAGGGCATTTGTTTTCAAAGGGTTCAGTTTAGACTGGCTTCGATATATATAATTTTTATACAGACAAGTTGCAAACGACTTTTTTTTAAAGCAGACAAGTAAGGAAATATCAGCCATATATTATATATTCGCTACCCCTGACTGTACAGAAATGTTCCTTGAGTGACCCTTTACCGGAATCCGGACGAAAGCCCTCCCGGACAAAAGCCCGCTCATTGTTTTTCACACCCCGAGCATTAGCCCGCTCAGTGAAATTACAACTCGGACAAATGCACGCTCGTAATATGAATGAATCAAGTATTTAGAATTAGGTGCGACGTCCTAATTAACGATGAATGCATTAAGTTTGTATTAAATTGCGACAATTAGGTGTAATTTCAACGACGAAGTACTTTCTGGGTCGTCAAAATGACGAGCAGGCTAATGTCTTGGTTGCAAAAAACAGTGCAGGATTTTTTATTGCGAGGGCTTTTGTACGTATTTGCCTCTACCATATTATTTCAAATCATTTTGAATTCAAACACTATTAGAAACAAGTATTCCTCCTTTGACTAAATTGAAAATGTGGAACAATTTCTTGTTAGAAACTAATGTTTTAATGTCAAAAGTAATTTCAAAGAAATGTTCATTGGGTGACCAAAATATTTGGAATTGTTAAAAGACATTGCTGTTGTCTGTCATTTTCAAATTATTACTTTGAACAGATCTAAACAGCCAATTAAACTTGTACAATCCACTATGATCTGTAAACTCAGTCTAGAGGCCTATGGCCATCATGGCCCTCTTGTTCCAGAGTAAGGCTAAGATAAGACTAAAGTAGTTTCGTTGACTCCAGGGCCAGATCCATCACTATTATAATTATAAAACCAATAATAACTGTTGCTTCTTGTAACTTACATGCAAGTTGTATTATTATTATTAGTATTGTTATTTTGTTAAACTTTTTGCACCTTTCTAAACTCTTTATTGTGTTTTATGATATTAAGGACAATGCGTTTTCTTATACCGTTACTTGAATTGTCTGCTGTTTTCTCTATTTTGCAGATCATAATTACTAAAAGATAATGAGAATTAGAATTTGTTAGCAAGTTTTAACTAATTTTTAAAAAACAGTGTCCCATTTGTAATTTATGATACAAAATCATAAATGGAAAGTTATAAATTTTTAACTTACGACAGTTTTCCATTAATTTTTATATTGGAGTTTGAACAGATTTCAGCGGAAAACTGTTGTAAGTTAAAAACCTTTTAATCTAATGCTTAATATTACTTTTTTGCAGACTGTAACATTTTACAATTTACAATTCATCACTTATTGGTTAAACAAAGTTTATAAAGCAGAATTAATTAAGTAAAATAACAGTTTTTTCCTTCTACTCTAAAAATTTTTAAAAGTGAGTTACGACAGTTTTCAGTTCAGCCCTCGAGATGTTTGCACATACGATTGGTTTTTATTAACCCTAAACATGAAGAATATGATACCTTTCCATTTTAAGGTGCCGGGTATCCATTCGAATCTTTTCGAATTAGTATCCGGTCGATAATACCCTAGATTTATTCGATTTCCACCTAAAAATACATAAACAATTATTAACAGAACAGTACATAATTTGTATTTTCAACAACTGTGCATTGTGATATAAACAAAAACTGGACATTATGTATACAATACTTATTATAGAACAAAGCCTTTCAATATTGTATACACATAGATGAACGTAATTATGCACGTTTATTTATATATAATCATTTCAACGTAAGATACTTATTCTTTATTGTAGTGTTTTAGAACGTTATAGCAAAACTATTTATTTACTCTGTAAACGTGTTTATATTCCCATATTAACATGCTTGAGATAATAAACTACTGGGGAGCTTAATTATAGACAACATAACACACAATATACACAATAATAAAATGCGATATCTAATATCAATAGCCAGCCTGAAACGCGTGACGAGACTTTGTATACGTGTATCTGTGTGAATTCCAAACTATTTGAGGTATTTCAATGCCAAACCAATAGTATATGTGTACCTGCTGTGTATCCCATAACCCGTCTTCGTAATTTCACATTGTTAGAGATACATCAAAAGCTGGGCCGAATATTGAACCATAATTTCGATTTATTTATGATTGACATAAGTGGTACTGTCATGCGGGGGACCACAATAAAGCCCTTTTTGTCTGGTATGGGGGGACCACCAACCAAACTCACACGCACCGGGGCCCTGGAACTGGAACTGAGCCCCATGTGTGATAACCCCTATGCTAGCCGGACAGCCATACCTTGAATACGCTGCAGCAAAATGCTTTTATCTGGGTCCGCACCACCTTTTGCAAAAGATACCCTCCCGGACATCCCAATGATGCTCAGGTTGCCCATGCATTGAAACACGATCTCGGCGATGTCCGAATCTTTGTACGTAAAGTCGCCAATGGACTTATGATGACCTGCAAGTAATATACACTGCTTCTTGTTTAAATTTCAACCCCATAGTTCAATTTTGTTTCCGTTTATATTGATAAGAAATCCGTAACACATATTGGAATTTAAATCCTGTGGTACGATTAAATGTTCGTATATTGAATCCAGCTAAAGACAGTATAGAACAAAATACGTTACAGACACAGGGCGTTCATCCCCATATGACAATGTTATGTTCGTGTATATTGAATCCAGCTATATCATTTATATAACATAATCAATGACAGACATTGGGATTTCAATCCCTGGATACAATTTCATTTTCTTGCCTATTGAATGTAGCTATTAAAATGATAGAAAATAATTTCCAAAACGAAGATAGAACAATACCTAGTTGTATTCCACCGATTAAAATCATTAAAAGGTTTTGTTTGGTCATGGTGTTAAACATTAGTCAACTCTTAAATAAAACGCTTGTTCGTAAGTATATTTATTCCAACCTATTTCAAATAAGTGATCTTGAGTCAACTGAAGTGTTGTTGAACGAATTGGACACTGCAACTGCATTTAGCTGGCAAATAGCATGGTTATATGATATCCCATTATAAAGGACAACGACACTTAAGAGATTTGATTGATCCTTCAGAAATAGTAAGAAAATGCCACGAATGGAAACCATTCAAGAACAGGCAAGTACACACTATTTGCTTTAATGACAATATTTGCATTAGAAATCAGAATATGTACGTCTAATCTCTACTTTGTTTACGCAAACTTTCTAACATTGCCTAACATTTCGAAATATATCCCAAGATGTTGATCCTAATAGCGATACAAGCAGGAAAAAAGTCTTACCAATGCGAATAAGCCATTTGTCCGCACAGTCAAGAGCCAAAACTGACATCCAGATATGGTCGTATGCATGAGCCAGCACGGTCTTGTAAGGATCCAAGTCCGGGGTATGCTCTGGGTGGACTTCCCATCGTTTTAGATATTGAGCCGCTATATAAATAGGACGCGTCAGTTGTTATTCGAACAGTTACGCAACCCCATAATGTCAACATGCAGATACGAAAATAAATCATTGCAAAGTGTAATTAGCATGCAACTTGATACTATGTACATTTGTATTTAAGAGAATGCCGTAGACAAAAAGTGTGCGTTAATGTAACAAAATGTAATGTACCATAACATATTACCTGCCGTACCGGACCGGACCGTTACGTAACGTAAACGTATACGTAAACGTATATGTAAATTTATACGTAAACGTATAGGTAAATGTATACATAAACATATAAGTAAACGTTAACGTGAACGTAATGCAAAGTATATTGTTTCAGTTACCCGAATGGTTAAATATAAGATAAATAAAACCCTAGAAACACTAGCAGGATAGAAACCCGTATTAACATTCTCAGGTCCTTTATTTGAGGAAAGTGATCAAAAGCTTACGCACGCATTCATTTATAAGTAGATACATTAACGGTGCAGAAACATGTCCCACTGACCTGTCATCCCGCCAATGCCAATCTCCTCGATAGGATTATAGTAAACAGCGGAATTGAGAAATGCACCTTCCGCCGCCTGAGCCATCTGTTCGGGGGTGCAATCAATGTTTGGATCAGGAACTGACCAGAAGTTTGTAGAAAACCAGCCGGCGAATACCCAGACTATCTTAGGTCCAAACAGGCCAACTTTATACGCCTGTAGCAAACGAAGCATGCACGTTTACAAGTATTGCAGCATACATATGCAGCCTATACAACTGCAAGGGCAAACATAAGCAATTTAATGAATGGAAGAAAAGTAATAATTAGTAAGAATACATTTTCCCGAAGCTGTGTATCAAAGCAATGATAATTACTTGAAGGCAGTTATGGCAAGTCACATATATTATAACATGATTAAAACGTGTACATCTACATATGAATATCAATCAACTTAATACGTTGTTGTCCACAATTATTATACTTGTCTATTCCTATCAAACTCTCTATTCACTTTTTAGAGTTGTCAACAGATTTGTAGTTATAGTATCACCTATATATAAACCAATTACAATATAATACATGTAGTACATGCAATATTTTCTCAACAGTAAACATAAAACATGCATTAAAGATCTGTAATAGACCACAATTCAGAATGTTTATGCCATCGGAAGACCAAACTTCTTTTGCAACAAACGTCTTAAACACTAAGTACTTTTTTCTAATACATGGGATCGATTATTTTGTTATTGACGGTTTCATTGTTTGCAAGACAAAACTAACTTGACTTTTAGTCTCAAGATAACAAGTGTAAAAACGCAGGTATCAAACTAATATTATGTTTCCTTAGCCTGGTTTATACTGGCATATTCCTGATTTCGAAACCAGTATTGGTAAAATAATACCAAACGTTAATGCTAAAAAGATCTATTATTACTCTTAGTATTGGCGGTGTCTTGCATCTGGAATTCCTAAATTACGACTTGAAAGTAAGTCGTAATTATCGTCTAGTAATTTTGTGACAGTTTTGCATGTGTTAACAATCCTATTCCTATTCTTTGACGGCGTTTATATATTTTTTAACTAGCTAGGAATGATGAAGCTTTTTGAAGCCAATAAGCAATCTGAGTTGCTGTTGGTTATTTATCAATAGCAATACAGAAAGAACAAAGTAACAGTTTGTTATTAGATAGTACAGTTCGAGTATTGTAAACAACCCATATCATAGCATTATATTTACATTGCATAGGCATTTTAATAGGGAAGGGATATGCATTCATAATCGTATGAACGCAAAGTTCGTGTTGATGTCACAGGTATTTTTGCATTTGTTTTATCGCTGTTCCGATAAGAAAACTGCTGTGCGTGATATTTCTCTGAGAATTACAATAAAATGCACGTGAAACAAAACGAATATAAAGGAATGCTATGAAATCATCCCAATTAAAATGTAAATATAAGGCTTAAAATTAATGTTGGTTCCGTTCATGCGATTATGAACGCACTGGTCAAAATGGCAAATTATCCATGAAGCGCGAGCGCATGATGAATTTGACAGTTTGACCATTGCGTTCATAATCGCATGAACACAACCAAAATTTAATTCAATCCTTAAGTAAACACAGCATTTACAAACTTAACCGATATTTAAAAAAAAATCCAGTTAAAAAAATACTTTTACATTAACAAATTATTTATTTGTTTAACTTAATATTATATTAACATATACCTGCTAAAGGATTATTATTATGGGCAAGATTACTACTGTTTCAGAATAGTTATAACGCAAAACAAACATTATTGTCAAATGTTCAATGTTTCCATCATTCTTGTTTGAGTGTTTTTACAAACGATGATCGTGCTAATCCTTCAGG
Organism: Congeria kusceri; assembly: GCA_027627225.1. NCBI lineage: Eukaryota > Metazoa > Mollusca > Bivalvia > Myida > Dreissenidae > Congeria > Congeria kusceri. The sequence goes on along the minus strand of CM051038.1, from coordinate 34,994,050 downwards.
CCTGAATACATATTTAATATGAGAAATCTACGCTTAATGGATCCAGGACGACGCTTTCCACTTTTATGGTATTTTCTTTTTTAAGCATAAATCCACTGTATGCAGAAATGTTCGTTCCGGATAAGCCTGTGCGGACTGCACAGGCTAATGCAGAACGACACTTGCACATGCATTAAGCCCGGGATTCCCACGACACGCCTCAAATGTAGAAATGTGAAACTTATGCAATGGCTTATCCATATTTTGAAAGGACACTCGGGTGAGATATTAAACGGATCGGCAATCTTATATCAACTTTGTGCTTAAGTACGTTAACACTTAAACCCAAGTTTTAATTAGTGTTTCTTTTTACGAAAATTTCATTTTCTTCATCACACGTTTTTATGGGTATTGTTTGCAAATCAAGAAATGGACTGAATAACGTATACTAAGGTTTAAAACACAGCACAGAATTGGACAACAAGTACTGCTAATAAAATGTAATTGCTTTCATGCGCCGTTCATCAACAGATGCATTTCACAATTAACTTGTAATCAATTGAAAACAATTCAAAATATCTTCGTTCAAAAAGACTTGAGTCAATATAATTACTGTGGATAATTTGTTTGAAAGGCTTTGCATCATCTGCATTGCATACAACCACGTTTTTATGTAAATGTTTGACACACTTTGAAGTTTTCGAATGCATATTTTTATGTGTTTAATTTAAGACATTTCATGCGCAGAGCAACTGACCAGGACATAATATATCAATCTGCAAAACGGATTCCAAGAAAATTAATTAAATATTATTTAGCAGACTTAATATTTAATTACACGTCATTAAAACGGTGACAATTAAGCTTTAGCATGAAGAATGAATACAGTGACTGTGATTACAATATTAATAACCGGCTTAAATTGCCAATTAGGTACATTTATTAAAAACAATTATGCCGGACAACATAAAAAGTCATTGAAACGCAAGACTGGTTAAACCTAGTTAAAAGCAGTTTAAAGCAATTAAGCAAACGTAAATGCTCTATAGCATCATATCTGTGCAATTGATATACAACAATTAACAAAGCGAACAATGTAGTTAACTTTACTCCAGACATAGATGGGAACCATAAGCAGAATTTGATCTTTGTCTAATCGTGCCCAATTGCCGCCAAATATAACAAATGATTCAAATTACATTGTTGCTTTATATTATAATAATAATAATAATAATAATAATTATTATTATTATTATTATTATTATTATTATTATTAACTCATTTTAATTGCATGCCTCGTGTGCTGTTCCAGTGTTGTACATGTAACAGACATATATAATGAAGCATCATGCGTATTTTCTTGAATAATTCTTAACACCTAATCCGATTCAAACAGGCTCGTACAAGTTCAATGCAGTAGCCAAGATTTATTTTTAATTTGTGTTCTTATGTTATGTTAATGCCAATATTTTGTGTAACCTGTTTTGTATTTGATCCGAGTTTGTACGCAATTAAAAATATGCTCTGAAATAAAGTATGTGTGCAACATTGTACAAAGATGTCGCCGCTGGAGTTTCATCAACATTAGAATTCAAATAAGTTGAAGTAAACCGATGTAAAAGCAAAAGCCACTTTATTTTGCTAACTACCCTGTTGCTAGATGAATAATTTCTACTCATTATTTATCAGAAGCATCTTATTATCAGATGATATCCTAGTACACAGAGTGGGAAAATCACTTAATTCATTTGATTATGATTGACATTTGTGGAAACTCCCATTTACCGCGCATAGCACAGACCGGGCTCTGTCCTCATACATTGCTGTCATAATAATGCGGGTATCGTGGTTCTGAAACATAATACATTATACCTGTATACAAACACACACATTTTGTGATGCAACATACCTGTTTGAATGCAAATACTGGACAGCTCGAGTGTACTATTTAAAACGCGTCTATTTATATATCAAATATGTTCAGAGGAAGGTAAATTAACACATACACATGTAGAAGAAAAAGGAAGAAACCCTCGTTTAATTATTATGAACAAAACCCAATATTTCCCAAGGTGTTCTTTCAACGGGTCATTATTACGGTATTTCATAGGGCTACTAAACTTGACGAGTTTGCCATTGTGTTAATACATGTACCTGTAATTTACATGCACTATGGTTTTAATATTCTATTACTTTGTTGGTAGATGGTTTTAATAATTCAAGTGTTTAAAAGCGAATTGCGTTAAGGACAACAATTATTTTATTAAATTGTCAGCTATGATGTACTTAATTTAATTTATCCCATCATACCGCTCGCATTGACGGAATCAGACCCGTGGGATAAACTTTGCTTTATTTGAGCACTTTGGGATAAAGAAAACACGCGCACAATGATGGCGACATCTTGTTGATTTTGTGACGTCATTTTATGTTTTACGTAATATTTAGTGTGTTTTTTCTTTCGTTTTTTCTTAAAATAAAGACGAAAAATGATGGTATAAATATAATACTCGGAAGGTGTTGAATAAAGCAAAGTTTATTTACACGGCACGAAAACGTAAACCACTCTCCAAGGCTCGTGGCTCAGGTTTGTTAAACTTCGCTAAATAAACTAATATTTAATCAACACTAGCCTAGCATTCTCTATATCCATATTACTATAGGTATGCCTATTAAGAGATCGTATAATCACATAACACGTTGCAACAAAGTACGTACCTTCAAGTTTTGCACTCTCGTCAGTGGATCATGCATAAAAATCTCTTGGGTCAGAATGGTGATGTTATTCGCGTTGGCTTTTTTCACAAGATCGTCGGTTGCCTATTTAACACAAATTATAGTGAATGTTAGCATATTAATAGATACCTGTCACACGAAAGCGTGCGGCTCTTCTTTAGAAGTTGTTGCATTGTAGTTGATAAGCTAGCGAACTCACGAACTTTCAAATTGTTGACATCTGCAACTTCATGTCCTTTTCTGATCTTTGCGGGAAAAAGTGCCTGGTTTGAAACTGGGATTTCTCAACGTAATATTTGTCAAATTGAGAAAACAATATAAAGATAAGTTTTTTTGTCACTAGCAGTTTGGATTGATTAGCTTATAATATTGCATTATATTCCCTTATGTCAATGTGATATTTTTTGTTCTTATCATATGTATTGAATTATGTTCTTATTGTTTTTTTATAAATGACAACCAAATATATGGTGGACGGGAATTTATGTTTAAATAAGGACAGAACAACAATATTTTGCATTGGGAATGGACCAAATATTCTGACTCTTAAGCTTGTTTAAAAGCCAGAACTTTTAAATCACTTTATATCTGCTTTGTCTAGTAGATACACGGGAATGTGATTCAATAAGAAACACATCCTTAATATACAAGAGCATAATGGGTATGGTTTATGGTATAATAGTTAGAAAGTGCACAGACTATAGCTACGCTATGGCAATCATTGACGTTAAATAAATTTATATAATAATTGTCTAACATTCTAGAACATTTAATCTCAAGTTTTTCCGTGTGATCACTAGAGGTAAAGCTGTCAATAATGACGTCAAATACATTTATCTAAGATTACTAGAACATCTAACCACCAGTATTGCTGTTTATACTATTCCAGAATAAACCAGCGTTTAAGATTTATTTTTGAACAAAACAACACGTGTATTTATTGACGTCGCTGGTAAATCATCGAGTCGTTGGCGTATGGAATCTATTATTTCTAAGACTTCTGTTCGAACTGATTATGGATGTTGATTAAGTTCAAAGCTAGTGGCACATACACTATCCCATTATTATAGATTTTGAAGGGAGATTGTAAGGTAATTTCCTGAAACAGATGGTGTACAATCATTGATAAATGTCTTTCATTCACTGATGTTTACGCATCCTTTCTTGGTGCCATAAACATTCATGTCAAACATATTAAAATATATATTTTAGAACGCACTATTTTTCAGCAAGAGGAGTGTCTTAATCTGAGGATTAAGAATTACGGAGAACTGTTATAATTTGTCTTTTTTCTAAAGGCAAAAAAGTCAAATACTCGTTTCACCTTAACCAAACACTACTAGAACATTGGAGTAGAATGTATATTCAGTAAAGGAACTACGACTTTATGGTTGACAATTCACAACTTGAAATTTATATTTATTATCGAATTGATACATGCACTTTAATAGACAACCTTTAACGCTTTGATATTTAGTAAATAAAAATTATACGTCAGGGTAACAGGATTAGTACACTTTACACATTTTTAATTCTCTAAAAGTTGCTGTTGATGTCTCAGCAAAACCACTTGTGCGATTAAAAGGGGTTGTCTACGAAAGAGGCATCAAAGGGGCAATATCGGAATCAAAAAATTGAAAAGTTAATAGTAGTATTGACATATTATACAGGTAAGAAAAGTAATGTGTTTAAAAGAGTTAACACGTCATGAGAAGTGGTTGGTCTTGTCCAAATATTAAGGATATTGTATAGCCATAGTTTGTACACGTATGCTTACAACGCAGAAGAGTGCAGACGGTTAGAACGGCACTGACATTTATCATTGTTCTTAGCGATCCTTCTTATCTGGTTTGGCCATGGTTTGGACAGGTATTCCCGCAGGGCAGTAGATGACATAAGGTTAGAGTGGCGCTGTCATATATCATTGTTCAAAAGCTCCTCCTTATGTGGTATAACTATGGTTGGCGCACGTATTCCCACATGGCAGGTGAGGGCATATCGTTAGAGCGGCGCTTTCATTTATCATTGTTCTTCGTGATCCTACTTATCTCGTATGGTCATGGTTTGCACACGTATTTCTACAAGGCAGGAGCGGGCATATGGTTAGAGCGGCGCTGTCGTTTATCATTGTTCATACATCTCCTACTTATCTGGCATGGCCATGACTTGCACACGTATTTCCACAGGGCAAGTGATGGCATTAGGTTAGAGTTGCGCTGTTATTTATCATTGTTTTTAGATCTCCTACTTATCGGACTCATATGGTATGGCCATGGTTTGCACCCGTATTCCTACAGGGCAGGATATGCCATAATGTTAGAGCGGCCTGTCATTTATTAATTGTTCTTAGAGCTCCTACCTATGTGGTATAACTATGGTTGGCGCACGTATTCCCACAGGGCAGGAGAGGGCATATTGCTAGAGCGGCGCTTTCATTTATCATTGTTCTTAGTGACCCTACTTAACTGGCATGGCCATGGTTTGCACACGTATTTCTACAAGGCAGGAGCGGGCATATGGTTAGAGCGGCGCTGTCATTTATCATTGTTCATAGATCTCCTACTCATCTGGTATGGCCATGACTTTCACACGTATTTCCAAAGGGCAGGAGATGGCATTAGGTTAGAGTTGCGCTGTTATTTATCATTGTTTTTAAATCTCCTACTTGTCGGACTCATATAGTATGGCGATGGTTTGCACACGTATTCCTCCAGGGCAATAGATGCCATAGGTTAGAGCGGCGCTGTCATTTATCATTGTTCTAACAGCTCCTACTTATCTGTTATGGCCATGTTCTGCACACGAATTCCCAAAAGGCAGAAGTGTGAAGATGGTTAGAGCGGCGCTGTCATTTATCATTGTTCTATGTGATCCTACTTGTCTGGTGTGGCCCTGTTTCGCACAGGTATTTCCAAAAGGCAGGAGATGGCATATGGTTAGAGCGGCGCTGTCACTTAGCATTGATCTTAGTGCTCCTACTAATCTGACTTATATGGTATGTCAACAGTTTGCACACGTATTCCCACTAGGCAAGAGAGTGCAGCGGCAAAGTAGTATTTGTTTCTATTGAGCCTACATCTTTAGGCCAGAGTTTGTTGAATTCTAGTTTCTCTGATATGCCTACCCGATTTTATAGAAAATACAAAAAAGCGATTTGTTTCCACTGATGTCGTATTCTTTATGTATATTCAAAATTTTCAACTCACAGTCATAATCTAAAACATAGTGAAATTTTATATTTATTCAAAAACATTGCATTGAATAATTATTGTTATTGCCATGAGTATTATGACCAAAATGTGTTTAGAATATAATTTTATTTATTTTATTTCCAACGCGCGATTCTTTAGTTTTCCAAAAATGTTCGATAAACTAAAAGTAAATATATATGGCCTAAGTCGATACCCATTCAGGCTTTTCAAATGGCCAAACATTTTGTAGATTTGTAATAGATACACTTATGTTTTTTTTGTAAATTAATTTTAATGATTTTGTATTGGACATTTCCATAATTAATTATCAGTTATAATGATATATGTCATCACGTGTGCAATATTTCCTTCCAAATATATGTATATTGCAAAATACTTACCTTTTCAGATCGTTTCTATAACGTTTTGTCTACTGATCAAATGAACACATATATTATAATCATGCAGACATATTTGCTCATGGCATCTAACCAAAACAATAAATCTAGAGAATGATAGTAGCAACAGGAAAATGCGACTATTTATTGCTTATGTGATATATTGAATCTATATTAAATATATAATATCAATAAAAAACTATTTATTGTTATAGAAAAAATAAAAACAGGTATATGCTTCTCAAATTAATCAGAAATAGACTAGAGCACAATTATTATGTATTGGTGTTAGGTATGTAATTACTCATTAAACTAATAAAAGATTTCTAATATTTTATTTTGAATGAATATGAGATTTAATGGTAGAGGAGACTTATTAAACGGGCAGATAAACGTTATAATATACATGCTCTTAGGCTACATGTACATACATGGCAGCAGTAGTACATAATAAAACACTATAGTACGCAAATACCCTTACGTAATATGATGTCTACATATTGAGTAATAATATTACATTCAAACTAATACATTGCACTGGTAATTTTAAATATGTATTTGTATGAAAGGTACACACTTATATTATATTAATAATGATCTATTGAGTTTTATTATTAAATGCGCTGTAAAAAGGAGAAAGGTAATTACGACACTATGTAACAGGTACCACGTGCTACCCAACTCCAGAAGGTCTATCCTATGGTTTATATCACACTTACGTACTAATACACAATGGTAAGAAGATATTTAGTTCAATTAATAAATACCCTTCACCAAAAGAAGCTGAAATAATACGTTCAGCCTATAAGTTAACTAAAAAGCACCCAGAGAACGCAGACCTCCGCCAAGGCAGCCCAGGCCTCCGCCATAGCCCAGACCTCCGCCAAGGCAGCGCAGACCTCCGCCAAGGCAGCGCAGGCCTCCGCCAAGGCAGCGCAGACCTCCGCCAAGGCAGCGCAGACCTCCGACAAGGCAGCGCAGACCTCCGCCAAGGCAGCGCAGACCTCCGCCAAGCAAGCGCAGACCACCGCCAAGACAGCCCGGGCCATCATGCGTTGTGCAGCTTAGGATTATACAGCGTAATATGGCACTTCATATTAAGAATCCTTTAAAGGAAATTGTTCACAGATTTTACGTATTTTGGAAAAGATGCCATCAAATGTCTTAAGTGCAAAAACAAAAGCGTCTGGACTAACAAAAACACGACAAATATTTAAAAATAAGGAACTTACGATCTTCGAGATCAACAATCTGACCAATCTAACCACTCGACTACTCTGACTTACTAACAAGTAGTTTATTTCATACTCTATTTATATAGGTGACACGAGTTTTCCAAACTATCGATGAAAAGCGTAACGAACGCTTTATAGTTGTGTCCACTTTAGTTCCAATATATGCCTGTATTTTCCTATTATCCGAAGTGTTATTTTGCTTGCTTATTTGTATTTTTCTTTTTGGGATCTATTATATAAAATTTGAGAAGAGTCAATTATAAAATTTGAAAAGTGTCAATTTGCCAATCTGTGAACTGGTCCCTTTAAAATTATGTAAATGCGTATGCATTTACATAATGTTAAAGGGACCAGTTCACAGATTGGCAAATTGACACTTTTCAAATTGATTTGGATCACCAAAGGCTTATCATATTAATTGTGACATATCCAACCTTCCAAATCCATGCTGATCCGTTCATAAATTGTTGTGGAAAATTGTTTACTAACAAACAAACGGACAAACAGTCCAAAGCCGACAAAACATGACCACTTTGGCGGAGGTAATAAATATAGGATCACAACATATATTCCCATCACCAGCGCGTATGCATGCTTTGTACCAAGCAACCATGCCCGTTTTGGGGCCTAGCACATAAACTTACATAGCTCCACTCAACACACTTGTTGTCTGTATGTTCCATTTTTCATCATTTTATGATCAGTCAGAAATGACAATATTCCAATAATAACAACGACGAAAGTGATGTTTTGTTGAAAATAAAAACTACGTCTTAGACAGACGGCGATGTCCCGCAGGGTTTGAAAGTCCAAAGTCTGGGTACATAATTTATCTCAATAACTAAGTTTATTTTGTCAATGCACGCCTGGTGATGGGATAGAAAATCACGTATACTGGCCGCCACCTGCTATAAACGTTAGTTTGCAAAACAGGTGCATGGAGTCTATAGGTAACATTTGCTGTCCATTAGCAACACATCACTAACTTATTTATACATGTTTTGGTGACATGTTTCTGATTATTATGTGCATATTTGCAACTACATGCTGATGCTACGCACATGTTATTTATAGACCCAAAACGTTATTTTGCACAACACCATCACAGCACGGTTTGATTTTTATGAGAAGAATATAGTTTAAGTAAACTGCTTAAAGGGTCACCTTTTTGACCCGTGTACCACTGATTTACACCTCCTAAAATTTATTTTATTACATTATTTCAAAGGCATTATTCTCTGTTATGAAAGCAAACCGTTGTGGTGTGACGGACGCAAATACACGGAAAAGCACATAAACTTACCACCGAGAAAGACTCAAGTGCCTGGTTTATTGTGGCCACTTTGTTCCAAAGAAATTCTTTCATGAGCATAATCCGGACATTGTTTATTGTTTGTTCCTGAATTACAACACGAAAGAATTTCGGGAACCGTTTCCGGTCCTCAAGAATCGGTGAGGACGAACGTGGTGAAATCTTGAAAAATAAACATTTATCAAACTTTATGATATACGTGTATACGACTCGTTTCGAAGTAAATTATTCTAAGAAATTCTTACCACAGAAAAAAACTCCATTGCCTGGTGAATTGTAGCCACGATGTTCCAATGAAAGAGTTTCTCCATCATGTAAATGCGAAGGTCATTCAGCTTTTGGTCCGGTACTGCCAGCCTATAGAACTGGGGAAAGCGTGTCCGGTCTGACAGAATGGGGGAGGATGAACCGAATGACAGCTAGAAATATGTTTGTGGTTAGAACCCCAAGCGAATGATCATATATACATAGACACCATACCATACACATACTAGAGTTATGTTTCATGGTTAAAACCTAAAGCCAATACTCAAATATATATGTACATATAAACTATAGCATACACTACGCATACTAGTAGGTTAGTAGGTTAGAACCTCCAGCAAATATTCATTTATACAACAATGAACATAGAAATAATACCATATATTGCATATATTATAAATATGCTCGTGGCTAAAACCTTTGGCAAATAATCACACACACATAGAACCATAGCTTATACTATATAAACTAGAACTTTATACATGTTTAAAGGGCCATTTTTTTAAATCATCATTAAATGACGAAATACATGTACACTAATAGAGTATCTATTTAATAAGTCAAAACATATTTAAACGATATAACTTCGATATACCACATTTATGTATTATCATTATCTGCAGAATGTAAACAAACATTAACAAGTAGGGTCGAATTTTTGACGTTTGTTTACATTTTGCAAATAATTAATACAAATTGTTTGTACCATATCTAAGATACGTCTTTGAATTGTTATGAACGCACAAGTCCGTAATACCTTTATTTGCTAATTGTCAAATAAAACCTCAGGAAAATGTTCGAGTATATAAACCTTATCATCGATCATCAATTATTGCATATGCTTATTAAAATGGTGCCATAAATGTTTATCAGAAAAGACATACATATAACCACGCAACAACCTTTGAAATTGGAACGGCTGTTCAACAATCTCCACAGTTCCTTTAAATACCCTTCCGCAATTGTGCTGTCAAGATATGGTTCTAAGTACATGGTTTTACACCGTTGCGTCCTACGCCAAATTTATAACCTACATTACATATGTTGATGGAAACCAGCTTAGGTGTACAGATAGAATACATCCGTTTCAAATCAAACATTAAATAGGTGGCAAAAAAATATTTTTCTGTAGTGCTCTCTTTCATGTCCGTACATATCGAACTACTTTTTTATTATTGTTCAGGGATTGGAAATTGTGTGTACGTTAGTCAATGTAGCAGACATGAAAGCATCGGAGAGCATATGTAAGGATATGCAACATATGGTTTTAAACAAACTATACAATATTCTATTTAATCGCCGATGCATACAATGACAACAGTGCAGTGCATAAAACATGTTTTCGTTCTTTGAATACTGGGAAAGGAGATTCGTAACGTTTACAATATCTACATGTAACGTTGCACGTTGTTTTTAAATATTATTATATGTTATTTGTTAATAGATCTATATGCACACGTCGCAATAACATATACATGACATTATCAAAAATTGCATTTGTAATACACTTCCACATAAACTGTAATTGTGCAAACATAGAAAAGTGTCCACACCATGGAGTTGAGTTAGGACAGAATAGATAGACATTTCAAATATCATAGACAGTACGAGTAGCAATACATACAATCGAATAACAGACAGAAGACCCGGTAATGATCCAATGCGAAATCACTGCTCCGTTTTCATCCTCAGACTAATTTCTATCTGGACTGGTCAACCATGTTATGCTAAATATATTTTATCTTGTGGAATTTAATTAATATTTTGAAATCATTGAATGGCGACAGCAAACATAATGTTGAATACCTGAGTATTAGAAGCATTGCTAGTATAACAACCTATATAAACAAAATTGAAGAATATGTAAAAAAATAAATAATTCATTTGCTTCCTCGCCCTCCATGCTCATTTTGAACAGGATTCTATACGTTCTTGCGATCCTAGAACATTGGCCAAAACAACCTAGAACACGGTAGGACACATAACACAGTCCAACCATCGTCTCCCCAGTCATCAAAACAACCTAGAACAAAGTAGGACACAGAACACAGTCCAACCATCGTGTCCCCAGTCATCGTTCCTTCTTTGAATAGGCACGATGTGAATACGCATGGAGTAAGAAGTCGTTATTGCGTCAGCCTAAATCTTTATGTCATTACATATATACAATACGCTGTTTAAAAACATTCTGAACATAGACAATTAATACCTGCGTTACGGCCACGATTGGACGGAGAAGGGAACATAGCACACTTAATTTAAACAACCTTTACGCATCTGATAATGATTAAATTTAATAAAACATTTAGTAATTCTAACAAGCGTGGGATTACCTGTGTGAGGTTCCAGAGATAGGACACCTGCGACGTTGCCTCGGAGCCCGTTGAGCATCCATCGCCCAGTACCATGTGATAGGGTGGGTTCGTGTGGAACTTCTCGAACATTCGGTAGACAGCGATACCTGGGCTGCACTGAAACGAAGTTCTACCGTATAAGTAATCACTCTGAATCACAAATGTGTGTAATTGCTGATGTAAGATCTAATAGTAACCTAGGATGACCAACAACAAACAAAACTCAAAAGCTTATTTTTTATGGTCCTGCATAATTCAAACACGCTTCCTGTGTAGCGTTTAGTGTTTTATAAGATAACTTGAATAATCTCTGAGTTGGGATTAGACTCACAATCTCGTTATGCGGATGTCCATTATGCATCTATCTTAACATAATTAGTCTATTAATTAACATTAGTTTTTCGAAACGGAATATATTTGCAGACAGGGATAGGAACACAGAACATGTATTTTACAATAGCATTTGTCAGACTTATTCAAACATTTATAAATGTTGTACTGCGCATGTGGTACTTCCCAAAGCAAATATTACCTCCGCCTTGAAGGTTATCATTTAAATGTTGTACTGCGCATGTAGTACTTCCCAAAACAAATATTACCTCCGTCTTGAAGGTTATGATTTTGACGTCAGCGGTGTGTCTGTTAGTCTGCTGGTTGTTTAACATTGTCAGCCCGGCGTATAAATGATAATAAAGGTACATTTGAAGATAATTATTTCTCCGGTGCTGAGATATATATATATATATATATGTATATACAGACAAAAACCCTAACATTGTCCTTTATTTTAGGCATGTATATTAATTGCCTAAGAACGAAGCCCTGCACGAAACAAACACGAAACAAAAAATGAGTGTAACTGGGGTCACCGCCTTGAAGCCGGTCACTTCAAAGCATTTTGGGTTTAAACCGGTTTCAGGGCGCCGCCCAAACCTCATACTCAGAATTGATAACAAAATATGTAAATGTAATAAAGATTAAGACCATAGCATCTCACTTTAAATAAATAGTAATAAAAGAGAAAACATGATCCTCTTGAATAACAATTCAATGACTACATAGTCGTGCGTTAACCAGAGCAATTGAAAACAAGCGAAGGATCAGCCCAACATCATATAATATCAAATAAGTAACTGTTGCATTAAAAAAAAACGGATGCGAAAAAAACTAATGCGAAATTAGCTAATATGCATTATAAGAGTCTTTTACATTATAAACGAACATGAAAATCTAAAACTTTGTATTTAAATTATTGAAAAAGATATCAATTGCTCATACAATCGAATGAATCTTTATTAGAATTTAATCATTAACAACTATTGAACATGACATGACATGCAGGATGGGCGTAGTATTTTTACCAGGTCAATTATTTTGCATTAATTTGATTTATTACATGTTTATGCGCTCATATGTATCATATGACAATACTAAAATACAACTGCAATACGTTCCTTTCATCTTTCCAAATAATTGACAAGTTGGCATGTCTTTGAATCTGCCATTAAAGGAGACTTCATAGAGTGCTGATGAGAAATACATTGCAAAACAAGTTGTTTAGTATTGATTTATCATGCGTTACAAACAATACGTAAATTTAAATACTAGTATAATAAATTTATTAGCATTCTTTCATATCTTCGGTGGAATATCAACTCATGTTTCGAATACATAATTTATACATTCAAAATATATGTTTGATATGATATAGTCCCGAGCAATGCACATCATGTTTATGTTAGCCTTTCCAGACCATTAACCCATATTGAGTTGTACGCAAATGAATGTTATATTTATATTCAAATGAATCGAATAATTTATCCAATCATCGTACTTGGTCATGGACCTTCAAAACCCATAATACAATCAACAAATAAAGAAAGTATCCACTTATCTACTTCTATAGTTTTTCGATATCTATATTTCATATTTTAACAAACATTAGGTCAATGTAACTTTAATCATCTTTTGTTAAAATGCTAACACTTTTTCTTTGATTATATTCCATATTTATGGTAAAACACAAAACTAAAACATAACAGGTGTAAAAATGAATATCATAGAACAGTTACGTATGAGTAGACGACTGTCGACCTTGTGCAATTAATCATTCGATTTACGTCTGTTACAATTCATTCTGTTTGCAGGATACACATTGCCTAGTTTTGCTTGTCCATATTTAAGCATGTCATGTTAATTTCACAGAATTTGGATGATTTAACGAACCGAAATCCACGCGGAATCGATTGCAATGAAAACTTGCACACAGTTTTGCATATATTCATTGCACCAGAGGTAATCAAGTTATGTCGACATATGCGGTATGGAACGATACGGTGGGAATGTAAGCATGAATTCGATATTGATTGTGCAAGACTATGCTCTTTACATCGATGCTCGTGATTTAAAAATCTGATAACAATTACTGCTTTTTTTTTTAAAGATATAAAGGTTTAAAGGTGGATACTGTCTTTTTGTGTTAACTATGTTCTCTGTGATTTTTATTGTAACACCTGTTTCTGTCCCGATTCTGAGTCGAGCATGGCAAAATACAGTTCACATTACAAATACAAAACATATTTGTCAAATTGTGTTAGAATCAAAATAATTTTCGCATTATATTTGTTTAGCGATAAATCGAAAATTGTTTCTGAATTATTTGACCGTTTTATTAAATTAAATTGATTTTTTAACGGCCTCTCTGTTAATTGAATATCTGTGCTTTATAGCACAAATGATTGTACAGTAAAAAAAACGAGTTTTATAAATACTAATTAACACATTCTTATATACATAAGACTAGCTGAAAATGTTATATTAAATAAATATATAATGCTACCTTTATTCAATCAATTTGTCTCGTAAAGGTTTGACTTTACCTATTGTAAGTATGTGATAAATAGTCATCATACCCGTGCATATTGGTTGATACACGTATTGTCCAAACTTTATTTACCATTAGTAGTGATTAGTGTTTGACGCATTGTCAACAAACAGTGGATAGGGGATGGTTTCTTTAAAAATCGGATTTTGTTTCAATTTATGATATTGGTCCTGTTTGTTTCGTCATAGTCGTGTGTACAATTTGACGTCAGAATTGTAAGTATGTTGTATAACCATACTTTACACACGTTTCCTAAAAATGCAGAAACGCGCAGTCAGTTCTGTATACCGTCATTTCTTCGTATGGTTGTTAAGACGTGAGTTCGATATCCGCTTGATGTTTGAATTATTACATACATGTTTGATGATTTGAACTAATATCTCATCATGTATAATATTATTTATGTATTGTACACGTCTTAGTATGGCACATTTCTATCTCTAATATCAATTATAGTGCAATTGGAAACCAATTGTTAGTTGACATAGGCCCTGTAATAGGTGACATATTAATATACCTCGATAAAAAAAAGCAGCACGGGAATGGCTTAAATGAAGACTAATTACACATGTTGTTTATATAGCTTATGATTTACATGTAATTAGTTTGATGATGGGAAGAACTTGGTTGAAATGTAAAAAAGCAAACACTGATGTTGACCTTATTGCCAATAAATGAGTGTCGTGGTCACTCGTCAAGGATTTAAACGGTACAGTTGCACACTGTTTGAACACAAATCATGCTATCAACAAGATTGCACATTGTTTGGAAACAAAACATGCTATCAACTAGATTGCACACTGCTTGAACACCAAACATTCTATCAAACAGATTGCACACTGTTTGAAAACAAAGCATGCTATCAACTAGATGGCACAATGTTTGAAAACTAAACAAATTGTCAACTAGATAGCACACTGTTTGAAAACAAATCATGCTAACGACTAGATTAAACACTGTTTGAAAACAAAGTATGCTGTCAACTAGATTGCACACTTTTTGAAAACAAAACATGTTATTAACTAGTAGACTACAATCGTAGAGCGCATAAAACTGCCAAGGCAGCTCATTCACTGACCTGTGTTACAAACATAACCTCCTTGGCGAAGGTAACACATGATCATTTTATACTGTGCTACGTTGAAACCAAAACAGCTTATCAACAAGAAAAACGAAGGGCGCGGTAGTTTCTGTATTAGACTTGCATAAATGATGTATTTATAATGCAACTTCACCACAGGCATTTAAATCTTGTCGAAAGGAAGCGAACGATTTTTTAACCATTTTACAAATATGATGTCATAAGTTTTCTGCCTATGTAAAAAAGACGACCTTGTTAAGTAATAATCGAAAAGGAAATTATGCCGATTTGATTTGATTATCTGTTTTAGTATATTGTATTTTAATGTAATAATATTAAATGTAAATTGTTTCTAAATACATTTATTTTAAATAACACAATTAAGACAATACTTCTCACTGTGAGGCAGCACCCACATGCAAGTTTTTTTTGTAAAAAGTATAATAGTGCACGCTTATTGCATATTCTTCAGGTAAAAGTCCATGCAATAAAAGTCGAAATGCTCAACTGCTTTGAAGATAAATCAACGTATTTTGATGGGTACAAATGGACTTGAATTAAAATAAGGCTCAGGTGTGATTCTTTTAAATGCGATTCCATACGTTCCTAGAAATAGTTTAATCGCAATACATTTTGTTAAGGCAGATTTTTGTAGGTGGAAAAGCTTATATGAATGTGAAGACAAAACAAAACAGCAATGTTTTCGAAGGATTATAAACGATTAACCGAAATAGTTCAGTTATGCTATTACTACGGTCAGCATATTTAGTAATTCTGAAAACCAGTAGATGGTTATGGCTATTTTTATTATAATCGTACTTTGCTCTGCTTACTTACAACAAAATAAAGATACTATGAGATGCTATCAAATCAAGAGATACGTTACCATAGATACACATGAGGTCCGCACAGGCTAATCCAGGACGATACTTTCCGCTTTTATGGTATTTTCTGATTTAAGGAGGTCTCTTCTAAACATATATTGACTGTTGGCGGAAAGTGTCGTCCCGGATTAGCCTGTGCGGACTGCACAGGCTAATCCGGGACGACACTTTAGGAACATGCATTTAGCCCGGGTTTCCCATGACACGCCTCAAATGTTTGTAAGATGCACCAAGATCTGTAGCGAACACAACTTTCTCTTTAAAAAAGACGTTATAAACATAGTTATTGTAAAGTAACTTTGACATTAGTAAAACAAATCAAATCCGATGTATGAGGTGCATAGCAGATCGTGTTACTGCCCATATAGGATTGAGTCCTTTTAAATTCGAGATCCAGATAGATGTTATAGTATATTCTGTCTGAAATTCTTATTAATATTTGGACCCATTTAACTAAAATATCTTGCAACATACCTGCAATTGCATTTAATTTAATCCAATAAGATGTAGTGTATAAACCACACCCACATTTTTAATTTAAGTGCTTTCTATCGTTGTAATACACCTGATATGATGCCATAAATAACTGTTAAGAACTTACTTCTAAATGCATGTAACCACACCAGGACACGTTCATATTAAATGAAAAATGGGATTTCCGGCAATGTCTATACAACAACTGTAAGTGGTGTCATAAATACAGTTCAAGAACTTGCTTCTGAATCGATACACGCATATGTTATATTGTATCCAGAAAGTATGGTGCCGTTCGCACGAATGTCTTCCAACGCAAGTTTTATCGGAAGTATCACAGCTGCACTACCGGCCAACCCATTTCCGGTCATTGGCAGAAGTCCCAATAGTCGAATTTGTTTATTATTATTTTCGCCACATGCAATTCTTACGAAGTGTACTAAAATATTAAGAACGAGAACGTTAACAGAACTAAATTTCATTCTAAAGTGTCCAAATATGTTTTCATCAATTTACATCAAGCTGAGCATTATAAAAAAACTGTATGCCATGATCTGATGACTACTGGAATAAATAGTCATGACCTATTTAAATATTGGCGTGCGCACTCTTGTTGTTTCGAAAATTAAGCCACCTGGCACAATAATCGGCTACAGAATACCATTCCAAGAACAATCCTTCGTATCGTTTGACACTACATTTTTTTTAAAAATAACCAACACCAAGCTCGTTATATCTAGATAGATTTTTACGACAGCAAGAACATCACATGTAAAACTGTAAAACATATGCTGATAGCCATATCTTTGAGATAACGTCGTGTATAATCGATGTTTAAAAATAATTTATATAATTTCATTATATATTGCCTTACCTACCTATTCTAATTGGTATGTTCAATGATAACACCTTGCGACCAAAACAACAATTTAAAGTTGATCGTTATTTTGCGGGCTGTAATATGAAATGTATCATATCCCACGTTTAATTCAATTAAGTTGCTTTACGGTCATACACCAAATTGACATCAGTGATTGCATATATTCAAGTAATGTACTTAAGACACTTTGTGGATTGCATTTGTAATGCTAAATATTAATGTTGAATATCAATAACACTATTTCATCAGATTATATTTCATAACGTTCGAATGGAATAAATCTAACGATCAATTCATCTGACGAGAAGAAATTGCATATGTATCAGGTTTAAATTGACATGGGCCGGTATTCACAAAGCTCATAAGGAAAACTTGAGTTGAAAATTTCATATCAAAATTTCTAGGTGTAATCCAAAATTATATGCTTACAATTTGGTAAAATTTGAAAGACATAAACCATATTTACTAGCTTGGACCATTTCAATGTAACATAACCTATACATAAAACAGCCACAGAGTTAAGGTGTTTTATGACTTTCAGAAATATCCTCAAGTGTTCCCTAAGGAGTTTTGTGAATAAGGTCCATGGTGTAAAAAGTCATGAGGAGAAGTACCTGGTGTTTTCGTCTTGGCTAATATTTCGCCTGCTTGATTCACGATTATGTACTTTTGTGTCCACATATTTCTCTAGATGCTATTTTAACTGTATGTTATTGTAAATTAAAACATCACACAAACCAGTTAGTACTCGTGTTGTGGTGAGATGGTGATTACTCTTATTGTAATTATGCGTATCGTTATTTTCGTTCAACTTCTTTTTTAAACTTAACCTCACACACCAACGATTTTTAGAAATATGATCCAAATTACTTCTAAATAGTTGTTTCTGTAGCAAATGCGATTGTATTTAAGTAAATAATGACTTTCAGACGTTTAACTTTTATGTAATACATTCCAAGAAACAAAAGATTTTACGTGTTGTAAAGTGTGTTTAACCTGCATAAATAAACCTTCATAATCCGGATTCTTCCCCTATTGCAAGGATGACAACGTATCTATTATAGCATTGCACATTTATTAAAAGCTGAGAAATGAAACTGAAATAGTACATGGCTGTCTGTAAAATAAGTCTTGCTGAATGGTTTTAAATCTTTCATTTTACAAGTAATATACATTGTTGAGTGTTGCAATGAGCATATTAATAAAGAAATTAAATATACTGGAAATTGTTCGTTTATTGAAATGAATTGAATTAACGGGTAACGCACGTGGCTAAAACATTAGGTCGTGTACAATACCGTATTGTAAACAAAAATGCATTTCAAACATGTTTGAACTCCGATTGGTTTGGGTTGACCGTTCAAAATCGCTGTTTTATGTGTGCGTCGTGTTTTTGTGTTATTGTATATTGTATATTGTGTTATAATGTATTATATAGACAATTGGTCACCAAACCATATACAAAAAACAAGGACCACCCATTGAACATTTCTATGAAATGATTTCGAAATTTCTTTGTTTTTAAAGTTTTCAAACTAGCCATATAAGAAAAAAACTCCCGCCCCCTGATGGCCATGTTTTTAAACAAATCAAAATAATTTTAAGCCCAACCAATTGTTTCTGACGAGAAGATTTTTAAAGTTTTAAATATAGCCATATCAGGAAAAAGACCCCGGCCCCTAGCTGCCCGGTCTAGCCGAATCAAAATAATTTGAAGTGTTTTGGTAGAGGACCACCCAAGGGACATGTCTGTGAATGTATTTCAACCACTGGTTACTGGCAAAAATATTTTTAAAATGTTCAATAAAGCCATACAAAAGGGCCAAATGGCCCTGGGTCGTTCACCTAAATTTAAAGAATCATTATGACAGATATGTTTTAGAGTATCCAAATAATTGGTAGAGAGTCACCAATGGAACTTGTTTGTGAAATTATTTCAAAATCCAGCTAGTGGTTATAGAATATGTCCAAAGTTTTCATTAAAGGCATATAAGACAAACTACTCCCCTAGCGACCAAGTAATTAAAATAGTTTGGTAGAGTGTTGCCCATGCAACATATCTGTAAAATTGTTTCGCAATCCAACAAGTGTTTACTGACAATAATATTTTTTTAAGTTTTAAATAAAGCAATATAAGGAAAGATGCCCCGCCCCTTAGGGCCAAGTTTCTTTAGGGTGTTTTGAGGTGTTTTAGAAGAGAGTCATCCAAAGAACATTACTGTGAAACTATTTCGAAATCCATCCAGAGGTTACTGACAAGAAGATTTTTAAAATTCCAATACAGTCATGTTGGGAAAAATGTCCCGCTCCCTGGGGGCCATATTTTTAATATATCAACACAATTTGAAGTATGTTTGGTAGAGGGTCAACCAAGGAACATTTCTGGGAAATTGTTTAAGAAAAAAGGTCCCATCAACTAGTGATCATGTTTTCTAACGTATCAAATACATTATTTTGGTAGCGGGTCACCAAAAGAACTTTTCTGTGAAATTTATTCGAAATCTAAACAGTGGTTTCTGACAATAATATTTTTAAAGTTTCCAATAAGGAAAAAGGCACCGCCTCTTGGCCATCATGTTTTTAACGAATCCAAATGATTTAAAGTGTTTTGGTAGCGAACCACCAAGGAACATTTATATCAAGTTTGTCTCATTTCCACAAGCGGTTTCAGAGGAGATGTAAATTGTTGTCGACGTGCGACGATGACGGATGACGGACGACGACGGACGACGGACAACCACTGACCACACACGCTCATCGTTGAGCACTTCGTGCTTAGGTGAGCTAAAGACGCGGCTGTATATATTTTACATACGTAAAACTTTATTAAAATTACATACAGTTATTTTCAGTTTTATATGTTGAGTCCTACTGTTTCCTGAAAATGAGGATAGTGTG
Source organism: Congeria kusceri (assembly GCA_027627225.1). Classification (NCBI taxonomy): domain Eukaryota; kingdom Metazoa; phylum Mollusca; class Bivalvia; order Myida; family Dreissenidae; genus Congeria; species Congeria kusceri. The sequence goes on along the minus strand of CM051038.1, from coordinate 34,973,480 downwards.
TCAACATTGCTTACATTGAATGTACAAATAATCTACCATTTTAAGGTTAATATAATGAAACGTTGACACGGCATGTTAAATTTCTAGTTCGCAACTGTTTAAATGATAATACTGGAACAAGTTGATTGGTCTGAAACACTTCAAAATGTTCAGAAGGTGCTAATAGACGGTTATATACATTAACATCAGTCAGATATGCTTTATAAAGCTAAATACATTAACATCAGTCAGATATGCTTTATAAAGCTAAATACTATTACACTTGCATTGCATTTTATGAGATTAATGTATTGTCATTTACTAGTATTGTGAATAATGATGGTTAAAGTGTAACGGTCGACACGTCTTTAAACCGGTACAATCCCCAATACTTTAAATTCACCGATCCAACGCGGTTATGTGAGTTTTAATCATGTGAGTGTTTTGAGTTTGTAGCATGCTGTTCATGCTATGTGGTAAATGAGTGAAGAATATCAGATAACCATATCATTTCACTATGGATGAGTGACAAGATAACATTTGATCATTTTACTTTGGGTTTTATAGGAACTACTTTTCACTTATCGGCAGTATAAACATAGGCCGTTTTAAACAATAGAAAAACACTTTATAAAATCCAATACAAACATAATTAAGCGTCAACGACACAGAAAGTATGGAAATATTTTTCCACCACATCTATGAGCGGCAATTTTAGAATCTTTTATGACGTCATATTTGTGACGTCAGAATACACAAACTAGTGAAGTTTCATCATATTTCGCACATTTTTTTTTAAATATTATTATTTATTGTCCATAAGCATGAAATCAAAAGAAAACTTGCTGATTTCAGTGTAAGATTTGTGGTCATATAAAACTGACATTTTCACTCGTGGGTCCGCCATTCGTGAAAATATAATTTATATGACCACTCATTAAATAAAATACCAAAATACCAATATCTTTTATATGTATGGCATTTGGTCACTTGCCTGAAATAAAGGACCGTATGACGTTAATATTAACGGGTTTCTCTCCCTCTATTGCAGCTGAGGTTTCATATATTTTATAGGTTAATTAATCAAGAATTGTAGATACGTACTTTAATTACACTTAAAAACTGTTGAAGAATTGGTTCATCTCCTTAAACAGGGCAGTAAATGTAACATATCATAATGTTTAAAATAAAATAGAATTTTAATTGTAAAACTCGGTTTGAGAATGTGTGACGTGTTCTTTTTCCCAGGACTAGTCGGACGTTAACTATTATATTTGCAAACAAGTATAATACGTATTGATTGTCTAATTTATCTAATTGCAACTGTTTTTCTAAAATTTTATTAACGACTCTCCGTGTGTTTACCTAACCAGACGCGAACGGTTAGTTGTATTTATAGAAATTTTGGTTTAACACCTGACCTTGTATTCGTAAAGTGTATATATATATTTATATCTGTAGTTCGGTTTATATAAACTCTACAAATACATTGGAAATAAAATAGGTGTTTATTATCGCGTGTATCTTACTTGTGTATCTACGTAGTCATATGTTATATTGTATCCAGAAAGTATGGTGCCGTTTGCACGGATGTCTTCCATCGCGAGTTTTACAGGAAGTTTCACAGCGGCACCACCAGTCCACCCATTTCCGGTTATTGGCAGCAATCCAAGAAATCGTATTTGTTTAGTATTGTTGTTTGCACATTCGGTGTGAAATACACGTGTTGCCTGGATGAGGAATAACAAATGTAACACTTTCATTCTGATTCTTTAATCACGCACTGTTAATACATAAGTAAGTCTCATCGACGACAAACCGTTTGAAACGGAGTCCAATTCAAACCATATGTCAGAATAGTCAGCCTATTGGACTTCGTTATGCCATCACCATAGAAACTTACGTGTTGCTATCACACCCTTGCTGTTTCACATACATTCTTGTTTACGGCACTTGTATTGGATACAAGCACTACTACAACTCAAAGCACACCGATAGTGAGAGAACACATTATTTTAAAGGATGGAACATACTAAACATGTCCTATCCGGTTGTTTTTTTTTCTACATCAACTGGGGACAGATTCAGCAATCATAACGTTTTTCTCTAACAGTAAGTGGTTAGTGAGAACATGCGCAGTCATTGCTTACTTTACATAATGCGTGGTCAATGATACATCAAGGGTTGAAAACCAGAAGGTATTTAATGCCATTGAAATTAATAGCAATTAGTTTCTTGTGGTTTTCAACCGTCGGTATAATGTCTCTCAACATTCAGTCTCGAAACAGATACAAACAAATAGAATAGTTCACAAAACACGTTGAGAGTTAGGAAATGTTATATCCTGCTTAAACCAGCTTGAACAAAAACACTCCTCTCAAAGAAACGCATTATATTTTTTTTGTAATTTCACTTTAATATTAGAGTTTCTTTGAAATAAAATGCGTACCATAATCATTGTTGCATACTGAAAAACGAAACGCTGAAACAACGTTTTCTATGGAGGACATATCCTGCTAAAATTGCATCATGCTTAATTACATCCCAACTTCTAAATTACACATTGCAACTTCCTTTGTGGTATCTTTCAACACGTGGTATAAGCATATTGGTTCCAAGTCGAAGTTTCTTCCTTCTAGCCGGCAACTGTCATATTTTGTTTTCCCAAATTTCATTGTCATGCGTTCCAATATATATAATATTCAATCAAAGTTGTTGCTTCCATGTAACTTGCCTGCTAATCTTGTTATTTTAATGCTGTGTCGAATTTTTCTTTTAAATACCTGATATTATATAAAATACGGATCTTATGTCTTCAAGACTTCACGACTTTAGAAGAAAACATGTATACTTGCGGAATTTGTTCAATTCATTTACGATTTAAAACGGAAACAGATATAATTTGAAATTTTAATTGTAGAATTATATGCTGGACCGTCCTGCCAAACAAAGTTCATAGACGGTGCTATTTTCGTAATACTCGGCCATCTTCGTTATGAAAACTTATTAAATCGGTATGTACAAATACCGAATACCTCATAGTTACCGAAATCCCTCTTTAATTTGGTTAACTTTATGTAGTGTTATCTATTAAATGCATTTTAAAGAGATAACAGTCACTTTAAAGTGTAATTATGCATATCTTACGGTAATATTGATGATATAAAGGGATTTCGGTAATAATGATCCGAATTATGTTAGTTCTCTCCCTTGTTTTCCGTTTGAAGTTACGGATATACCTTTCTTATTTTTGGTTTAAAGTAAAATAAAATGCATTTTAAGGATAAAATCAATTTTAGATGCAACTGTGTATGAGATTATTTATATATATATGTGCATAACTTTCATATGGTCAATTATGATATGGTGCATTAACTAATTACAGGGATTTCGGTAATTAGAAGCGGAGCGGAGTATGCTGTACACTTATTTAAGTCTTTCAACATTCACGGTATTTCGGCCAGTCGTAACCAGAAATGACTGCAGTTGTGATTGAATAAAAGTACACCTATTTCAGGGAACAAATCTCTCTATATATAAATGAATATATATGCATAGCTTTGATTACGTTAACGGTAAAAATAATGTTGATTGCGTGAATTAAACAAGGATATCGGTAATTACAGGGCGAGTTATATGTGATTGCTTTCTCCCGTTTTCAACGTCCAGTTGACGAAATCCCTTATAATTTGTGTTTAAGGTTGAAAGGTGCTGATGACTTCGGAAATACCCGCGAAATATCGGTTAACTTCGGCCCATTCGCCACTAACCGTAAATCTAATCGATCTGATCCGAAACAGAAGTTATTTTCGTTAAATAAATATTACTTTTCGAATGTTGAGCTATTTTCAATTAAATATGTGAAATAATTGCTTATTTGTGTTTAAAGATGAAAGTGAAAATGTAGTTTGAACAAAAACAAGGTACTCTGGCATGGGGAATACCTTCAAATGACGTCATTTTTGGGAATTTCTGTTTACATTTAATCATGACATTTTCGCGATATGTCTGGTGTATTTCATAACACTAAAGATAAATAGATATTAATAAACGTCGAAGGATTATTAATATTATTGAACATAATTATTCGTATATGAAAACATATATGCGTGAAAGAGATACGTGCTCCTTGCTGTGAAATAACATTCATTCACACTACAACCTTGAAAAATAGTCAGTCGAGATGGGTGGAGAGCGGGACTTCGGGTGATCGAGTTTGGTGTTCTGGTGGATAATTTAAAATGCTGTTCATCGTGTAAACTTGGACCTGTTCCACTTAGGAATTTTGACGAGATCTACCGCTGTAAAAAACATCTGAAAATTTTGTATCGGCGAAATGATGAGAATGGTCTAAGAGACACATTTTTATCCAAAAACAGTGACATTTTACCAATAGTCACAAGCTCCAAGAAGAGTCTTTATGAAGTCATCACAAAGATTTGCCAGTTTTTTAAAACTCTTGTTTACCCAATGTAATGAAAATGTCAATTAATTTTTTTGAAACACACACTTATAAAAAATGTTAATTATTTTTTAGAATTTGGTAACCAAGGATATGTGAACCTCAGCTAGTTACATTTGTATTTAAAATGTTTACACAAAACATTATTTCTTTAACATTAATGCAAAGCTAATTCATTTAATATCGATACTGCTATTAGATTATAATTAGAAGAGAAAAAAAATAGTTTTACATAGAAGGAAAATATTTGCTTTTTTCTTGTCTTATTTTTCATAATTTTCATTTTTTATAACATAGGGTTGCTTCACTCCAAATGTTGTACCTTGAGATTTTTGTGGTGAACCTATGTCAATGTATACCTTTTTCCTCTGAGATAAGGTTATATTATATTTTCGTATTACTGATTTTTACATGCTATGAAACAAAAGTTAAAACAAATAATACAAAAAATGGTGTTTGGCGTATTTTTAGGGTAATGAAATCTGTTGTTTTTTACCATATGCTTAGCCAAATTTAATGTCATAAGTAGTGTTGGCCAACTTAAGTACTTATGTTTGATATACTTTTTCATAATATACATCTTTTACGTATAAATTAAAGCTATTCAGGATAAATAAAATACATTTTGACAATATGTCAATCATTTTTGTATGTGTACCCCATCAAAATTTTAGGTTGAAGTAGAAAGATGAGGGGTTATAACAAAAATCGCATTTTTGTCCAAACGTGTGGTTAGATTTTGTTTATATATCACAGTTTAGTCTCATAATATATTTAATGATCACTTTAAAAATTACTTACTATCTCTCTTCTCGTTCTTCTTTCTGACTGATTCGTATGAATCTTAAAATATAAGTATTTTCTTCTAAAATCGTCAAACTTTTAATAATAAATGACCAATATTTCATATAAAACTAGGCTTTGAAACGATAGAACTAATGTCTGTACAGATGCGATGCTGACAGTGTACAAGAAAGTAACTGGAAATAAGAATTATGTTGTTTTTCACAATGTAGAGTGTTGAATGTTATCACAACGGAAGATGCGATGTATAATTTGGAAGTTGAGATGTCATCAAGCATGGTGCATTTTGCCCTACATAATTTTCAGTTGAGTATTTCTTTAGTTAAGAATCATAATATGCACACGCAGCAGGAAATTGAAAGAAACCGATTTCTGAATTTTAAGAGAACAAATATAACAAACATGGACTTTGAAATGGGTGGCCTGAAGTAGACCAGTATTGAATGTTATCCGCAAAACCATCAAAGGGACTGGAGATGAAAGAAAAAGGTCACGTAATTTGTTTCGTTAATGCCAAAGCAAAGGAAAAAAAACACAGATATATAAAATATAAAATGAACACAAATTATTTTTAAAAGTATTTAAAAAAACATAGATAATCCACAAATAATTGTTGTTTTGACGGGAAAGCGCAGATCGAGAATTATAAACAGTTAAAGCGGCTTGTTCATGGACAAATCGAAAATTTCAAAAGTTTGTGTTACATATTCTTATACATGTAAGCCATGGTCGCAACTCTAAACAATTATATATTTTATTACAAATTAAGTGGACCAAAAATATCAATACAAACTCATTAACGATATCTGCATCACGTTCGTGTACTTAATTGAAATGTAAAAGTTCTGAATTCTTATTGATGACCCCATGAACAACATTTATTTCTGAATTCATTGCAAGTTTAATGTATTTTTGTTTTCATTAGTTGATTTTGCGGACAACATATGTTTCGCTCATCGACAATATGCTTCTACTTCAGTTGGCCATTTTCAATTACAAAATCTGCTTTATCGTTAAACTTTCAGAAACTATCCACCTACTAAATGATTTTACAGAAGGAAACTCAAGGGTCAAATACACGGTAGCTTTATACGACCCAGACCCTTTAGCCGGCCCTGCATTAACAAATGTTGACTGACTATTTTTTCCAAAACAGAGTGAGGTCACTGACGTCAAAAGGTCAAACGACATAAAAATGGTCATCATTTATATTGGATAAATTGCACACAGATTATTAACACAAATACAAAATAATTAATTGTTGCCAACAAACAATATAAATAACATGTTATCAAAAATGTATATGATTACATTTCCTGCTGCGTGAAATTATGATGAATAAAAAAAAACTTGAAAACTGCACAGTGTCTTTGCTTTGTACTTTGTACTACTTTTTTTCGACAGACGACTGATTAATTTTCAACGTTGAAAACTGACCACGGCCCTTAGTTTATGACCGATACACGTGTGAAAACTTTACTTTCGTTGAAAACTGATCAACTAAAATCGTATTTCAACGTTGAAAACGAATTCCAATAATCTGACGCTTTTTCATATTATTCTACAAGTCAAAGACATTTCTGTATTTATTTTTCAGGACTGTAAGTACTAAACGTTTCTTTGTATATCTGAGAGCACACCAAGCTAATAATACAATTTGTTTGCCAATTAATCGGCATTACTCTGCAGATAGTGGTCGTCTATAATCATTAAAACACGGCTTTTGATTATACTGGTCAGATATAATTATTAAAACACGACTACACATCTTAAGATGCTAATATCAGCTTTTATTATTTATGTAAAATGGGTCAGGTTATATTTCAACATTAATTAAATAAAGTGCTCATCCATTTAGGGCCGTTGGTTCGGTTTGCAGTACTAGCTAGACCCGTTTCCATTCAACCATTCTCAGACTTAATAATATAGAACAGACATGAACCGAAATCGAATTCTTTCATGAATTCAGATTTGTGTGATATCTGATTGTAATTCTTTTACCTTTTAAAAATATCAGTTTTCTATGACTTTATTGACATATGTTCTATGCTGTGCATTGCATGCTTTTGCATAATGCTTATTTGACATAATATCTTAATTCTTCTTAATTGAATAATGTTTAAATGTTTAGTTCCAGTAAATTTTATTTCTGTGATTTAAAATGTTGTCATTTTATAGTTATATTCTTTGTTTACATTTTAACGACGTAAGTGACACTCCACGCCTACGAAAAGTAATTCCGAGAATTGGGCAGGACTAAACAAACCTTGCACGTGACACATTAGCATGATATTTGTTAATGTGGGCGGAGCTAAAACATGTTATCAGTCAGGGACATGATATTACAGAAAGTAGGCGGGGTTAATTGTGTTATCGGTCAGTGGTATAATAACGCTTAAAGATATTGGTTCAGCACCTTCAACGTAATTGTGCACTAGTGGCATAATGAATCATCAACCTGTGCCGTGAGGAGAGATGTACTTTGCTGACTGTATGACGATATCATTTTTTCAAACGTCTGAACCCCGCTATCTTTGCAGTCCGAGTTATTAATCTGGAAATATATACTAAGAACGGCGAACAGATTTTCGTTAAAGAAAGCTATTATTTTTATTTAAAAAAATGCCTTTTTAAATTATATTAAATAAAGACCCTGGGACCGCTTTAAAATAACTGTATTTCAGAAACAATCTAGTTGTAATCAGAATGGAGTATATGGACAAAAGTACATGCCTTTTTTGACTGTAAAAAAATTGTATGCGTAGTTTAAATTGTCTTAACATGTAAATATGTTGATATTGTTACTGACAATGACGCAGAATTCAAACCTCGATTTAGTGAAAAATATTCTAATTTGTTGTTTGTGAAGCGTCTGTGCCCATACTTGATAACTGGTTGAACAGTACATGCCATAACATACTCGTTATGCAACCATAATATATGTAAAGAATGCATTTTACTATGTTTACGCCACAGACGTTTTTAATATATCATTGCATGATGAATGAATTCGCTGAATTAAACATATCATGCATATCATACAAAATGCTACTAAATAAATACAATGGTGAAGTGAATATGATTGTCTTATAGCACACGATCAAAAGTCCAAACATTTTTTTTATAAATATGTACAAGCCACATAAGTGTAATCTATAAATAAAACAAAAGTAAAGACAAATACCGAAATGCTTATCATTGAAATAGTGTACCGGGTAAAACATCTACTCCGTGCAAGGCCTTTGCAATGATTTAGTATTTAAAGTAAAACAAAGTCAATTTAATCACATTGTCATGTTAGTTTCAAGTGTTTGTTGCTGTATGAATTGAACGTTCAAGATGCGAAGTGGGGATATCGTGCATGGGCAACACAATAGTAATATTATGTACAGTACATTATTAAAAATAAACATCTGTATAGATGGATCGAAGAAGAACGAACTCATTACTACAATATTGAAGTACAAATACGTAGTTCATGTTACGTGTGTGTATTGGTTATATAACTTTAATACAAATAACATACATACAAATATAATTACCGAAAATACAAATCACATACAAAAAGAAGATAGTATAAGCAATACCATAATACACACGGCGTTTCGAAATTAGTATCGACATATCTTACCTGTAAACATTAATATTATAAATAATCTATAATAAAACATAACAATCTGCGTAAATGACACGAACTTTTAATTGTGTATACTGTAAACTCAGCGCGTATTTTAAAATTACACTTAGTACTATACTATGATTAAAATTATCAATACACCTTATTCAGTGATATAATTTATAAATGCAATCATTAGTTTTCCGTCGGTACAAGAAAACTACATTAATTAAAAGATAAACATACGTTAATCCCATATATAATAAACTAATTCCACTGTCCACAAAATACATTATGTCCGTCACTATCAGAAATAAACAAAAGTACTATTTTGTACTTTTCCATCAGAGTTATTTTACCGATTCTGCCATTTTAAATACTAAACTTATGCCATATGCGATCATTTTATCTCGTCTTGGTATACAAAGCCTATGTTTACCTTTTCATTTAGTTCATGCAAACGTCCTTAAGTGCTATATCTGAATATATGCAGTCAATGAAGTCTTATTTGCGATGGATTAAACACATGCTGATAAAATTGCAAGTTTTAAGTTCGAATTAAACCACGCATATAATGAAATTGACAAGCAGAAATACTCGTTAAGGCAAAATGAATAAAAAAACGACAGGACATAAGTAATTTTAGACATACGACAGTTGATAAGACATTGCATTAACCTTACGAACGGAGTATGTGACTGTCAAAAAATTAACGCGTGTTGTATAATATAATTTTATCTGTAACGTAATGGTTGTTGTTTAAAACTAATCTCAAACAAGATATGACGAGTTGTATCCTCGTTATTTCGAAAGGCATTAAGAATCAGGCGATGCTGGTGATTGTGCATCTCATAGCATTTGGTATCCGATAATTGTGTCAGGTGAACAAACAAGGTGCGCGTGCGAATATGCACATCTAATAAAATGGCCATGAATATTTATGTTAATACGCCTTGTCCATATCATACAGCTTTATATAATGCTCAGTTTCAAGCCGATTTATGTTAAGTTATGTTCGTACATTAAACAATTCACATACATGAAATATGTTTATGTTAACGTTTCTGTTCTTGAAATTTTAGTACATAAAATTAACATTGTATGTTCCGAAACATCTAACAAACAAATACGGCTACTTGGATTGCTTTCTATGACCGGACATGGGTGGACAGGCGGCCCAGCTGGGCTACTACCGGTTAAGCTTAGATTGGAGGACATTTGTGCGAACGGCTCCATACTTCCCGGATACAACATAACGTACGAATATATAGATTCAGAAGTAAGTTCGTGATTATATAATTGTGACTCCAAATACATGTGTGTTATGAACAGACATGATATTTAAACAAAAAGTGTGAGTGGGTACGATAATTTTGAAATAGGAGTTGGCATTTATTGATGGCATTGCATTCAATGACATCACTTTCCTTTTCTAAATATGTGTGTGTTGTATAAACTAAGTATAATTCAACATAACATGCAAATGAAATTCAATAACATGAACTGTGAAAGCACAACGACCGTATGTAAACCGCGACTTATTTCTCGGCTGCAATTTCGCCGCATTGACGTAACTGATATGAGCGCCTTCGCGTAGGCCTGTGTCCCAACCCATGCGGTCGCAAATCAACCAAATTTCTGAAACCATTGGAAAACCACAGGAGTTTTTTTAACCGCGAACTAAATGGCTGGAGGCTCCTTTGAAAACAAACTCATTTACCTTAGACAATGACGTAATACGGCTGTCTGTTGTAAAGTAATTTTGAAATCCGTACAACAAGTTAATGAGCAAATCTACAAATGTGCATTTACGATAAAGAAATTGTAGAAAACAAATGTTTATAGTTTACATCCTATTTAATTTTGTATTAAATAGATTTGTTTACAGATTTTCCTATTTTAAACATGCACAAATATATGAGATCCAGTATTATGGTATTTTTTCCTTTACCTCTTACAACTTTACTGGATTTGTCCGCGGTCTGGCGAGGCCGCAAAAACTGAATATCAGAAACTGTTGACTTGCCAATACGGTGTTCCTAAAAAACAACAAGACTACAGTGTTTCCTTTAAATGTTGATTTATTTCATAAAAGAAACACTCAAAAGCATGTATGTTTAACAGTGTAAGATTATTTAAGAGTTGAGATCGCGTGTTGTAACACTGTCTTATTGCATCTTAGGAGGCTGTTTGTTTGTTTGTCTGTTTGTAAGCAACTGTACGAAAATACAGTTGTAAATGGATTCGCATGACATATTTTGGGAAGGTTGAAAATTTGCCAAGTAACATATGATTCCATTTTGGTGTTGTAATCCGGATCAAGCCTTGCAGGCAGGAATGTTTAAGTGTTATTTAGCATTCGGTGTCCATATAACACATTGCGACATTAGTTGCACGACTCATAAAAAACATTTTGTGACTTTGTGCAGGTATGTCCTCTCCGAGTGTTTACTGGTTGACAATAAATTTGGCTTTTAACGTAGCACAGTGTAAGATAATTGACAATGGTTATTTGCATGTTGTAAAAATGTTATTACCAAGAAAGTACAACTGTTGTTTGCGTGTTTCTCAATTGTTTAAGTATTATATATCATTCCACTTACAACATGTATATCAGAAGATTATACACAACGTTATACAATTATTGACTGAATGGCCATTGGACATGGTCTTCTGTTCACTGGGTGAAACTCATGTTGACCGAGGCGTTAGCCATGTCCAATGGCCATCTAATCAACACAATTTTTGTTATATAATCTATAAATTGTTTAAATAGCAAAATCATCGAGCAGATTAACTTATTATAATCCAACGCCGATCTGTTATTCGAATTATCTCATCAAGTTCTGATAAATTCTAGCAATAGCCTACTAGATCATACGACACATATAAAATGACGTCACGAAAATCAACAAAATGACGTCAATGTTGTATGTAAACGGAAAAGAACGCGGTGCTAGTTTCACTGTTACGTGTACAGTTTTCAATGCACGTGTCGGGAACAAAAAGAAAATTCACCAAATCTATTTTTAGCACTTATACATTTGATGTAAAAGTTCTAGATCCTGTTGCTTTGTGTGAATTTCTATGTGCTTGCCAGGTACACATTTTGGGAAATCCACATAAATATTTTTAGCCCATAAGACATGAGTTTAGGCCATGCCACATCTCTTTAATTTTCAGTAATCGATGGCTGTTTGGTCTGCCTATTTATATATTATATAACAAATGTAATTAGTATGAAACTAATCCAGATCTTTTTTTTCTTTTGTCAAATAACGTATGCTTAAATGAGTTTTATGGGATTAACAATTTCACTACATCAAGATAAAGCAAAGCGCGGAAATTTTAAATTAATTTTGGAATAAGCGTAAATATATATGCACCTTTGAAGAATTTATGCTGACTAAGTTATTGCTAAAATGGTTGATTTTTTCATCATATAAACAGTTGTCATAGATGATACTTTTGCAGTGGTAGCAGAAGTTGCAATTAATTCGAGTGATAGGACTACGAACATTTGATGTGGACCTCTTTGACATTAAATAAATACGCAGCGGGGACCTGGTTGTGTCGTTGTGGACATTGAGGACGTGGGGTGATTGTTACACGCATAAAACGTTCTTAATACATGTAAGTTCTTGGAAAAACGAGGACTCAATATGAAACATGTATTTGATATAACATCAGAGCCCGTTAGTACTCAGTTCACTACGTTATTGCTAAAATGGTTGATTTCTTCATCATATAAACAGTTGTCATAGATGATACTTTTGCAGTGGTAGCAGAAGTTGCAATTAATTCGAATGATAGGACTACGAAAACTTGATGAGGACGCTCTTGGACATTAAATATATACGCAGCGGGGACCTGGTTATGTCGTTGTGGACATTAAGGACGTGGGGTGATTGTTACACGCATAAGACATTCATAATACATGTAAGTTCTTGGAAAAACGAGGACTCAGTATGAAACATATAGTTGATATAACATCAGAGCCCGTTAGTACTCAGTTCACAAGGTCCTAAACACGTAAAGAAGTGGTTTAAGGACATAGAAAGGACCTGGTGAAAACCAAAACACAAATATGCTTACTTTTTGCGTACGAAGTAGGTGTGGGGATTCGCCATGAAATCATTTCTACGGCCATTCTCCCCTACCTCTGATTCAAGAAAGGCAGTTAGCAGTTACTTACATAAGTATGTGCACTTAGTACTGGTAAAACACTCAGATCTGCTAAGCTTGCCCATGAAAAGTGTGAGTTGGTTAACTGACCGTCGTGATATTAGTGAAATACTTTTTAAAACGGCGAAAGATCCAAACAAACAACCGTAGTAGGGTTGTACGGTGTCTTTATCACGAACAGGCGGTCAACACTTAAACACCAGGCCACACAAATCAATGTGATAAATTGAGCGGTCGTATATTAATATATGCAACAGTTTAATTAATGATTTTTTTCTTGGAATTGCTTGCACCGATTTTGAATGTTAAAACATATTTTTATCATCGGAACTTATACTGACTTTTACTATCATTGTGTTTGTTATGTTATTTATCAATTACACCCTTCTGTTGCCCTTACAAACACATCTTTATAAATGCTGTTTCGCGTTTTATTCGGTTTTAGTATTATGCCGCTATGTAGATGACAACGCTTATAAATATCATTCCTTAAACTATGGGATTTCAATTTCCTTTAGATATCATAAAGTGTGATTTCATCGCAAAGTATAACTTCATATATACGTGATAGTGTTCCGAATATCATGTTTTGGTACTTAAACTTAGCCTTCAATATCACACAGGAAGATTATTCTTACAGAGCTAAAACTGCGCAGGGCCTGTTTTACAATGATATAGAACTTTTTACTCTGAAATCAACATGTTAAATCACAAATCATAAAAGATAGTTACCTTCATTTTATTAATGTTACACATGCTTCATTTGATAAGACAGTATTTGAGTTATGTTTTTCTCGACCAAACGTTCAAGTAAGGTTAATTGCTCATCTAGATTTTTCTCTTTTCCTTTTTCTACTATTTTTTGTTTTTTATCCTATCACATCTTTGGCAATCTCTTTTGTTGTGTTTTTCTCTCCCCAAGCTTTTCGTAGTATTATCAAACACGATAGAAACCGGGGAGCTCAAACCTCCGCTTAATTAGGCCAGTTTGCATATCTACATATACCAATAATTAAGTATGATTTAAATATCAAGACAAATGTCATCATTATTATAATTGCTGATATTTCGTTGGGGGTTTAAACTGTTTGCCTAGTATTTATGAACATTTTAATAAGATTGCCAGGTAATATCCGGGCTATTTCTCAGCAATTACTGGCTGGAATTTAATGAAGCGTTATGGGAAGCTTTACTACCAAGTGGAGGTGTACATACTATCAGGACGTTCCGCTTTAATGATTTTTCTCAGACTTATGGGACTTTTATAGTGATTTTTAGTTATGTTAATATCCCTGCCCTTCTCATTGCATTTATATAGCTTGACAACGCTTATTGGGGAGCATCCATCAGTTCTACTGATATCCTTGTTGATCTAGAAAGTGCATTACATGACCAGCACGCACGTTTCATTCCTTTGAACAATTATGGCAAATGCTATTGTAATATTAATTTCCAGGCTGTTTATTCCTGGTTCCGTCTCTAAATTAAGCCAGCTCAATAAATTTAGTGGGTTCCCGCCCCCGGAGCTATATATAACGCATGTGTGTAAAATGCATCCTAATCATTTTGAATATCTAATGAAAATCTATGTTTAAGAAGTGTTTATAACGGTCGGACCTTTCTGGTTCAGGGATTCAGGGATTTTCGTGTTTCAGAACGCTAAGCACACCTGCTAACAGGAAACCACATTCTTGCATTGTATTGATCCCAAAGAAATTATAACGAAAGTAAATAGGTATAAGTACAACGCAGAACGAAAATAAGTATTTCATTGCCCTTGAAATTGTAAAGATCGCATTTATGTCCGTGTGGTATGATATATATGATATCCGCACACCAATCATCACATTGTGAGTTATTGACCCTGACTCATGTAGTATTTTGTTCCTAAATAGAGAGATATTGCTTACCATGACACAATCTCAGTAGTGTACTCGATCCATTGTAAACACACACATGTTATTGATCACCCTAGGTTACCTCTTGTTACTCTAACAAAACATACAAAAGCAATTTTGACTCTAAGTGATATAAAACTACATAATTATGTATTTCGTTTCAGTGTAGTCCGGGTATTGCCGTATACCGGATGTTCGAGAATTGCCACACACAACCTCCCTATCACATGGTGCTATGCGATAGTTGCTCTACGGGCTCCGAGGCAACTTCGCTGGTAAATCTACGTGGTTTCGAACGAGTTTAAGGCTGAATAGTCTGTAATCTAGATAACAAAAGGGAAATGAATCAGGGAGGGATGAGTAAACCAATCAGTTAAAATTGGTACATATGGTGTGTTATACTTTGAATGCTTAATATAAAGTTTGTTTTACAGTTTTCTTTGTTGGTTTGCTAAAATATATATTATGTTTCTTCAGCTGTTTTTGTACAAAACATTCCTATGTTGATTAGTAGATAAAGGCAGCCTGATGAACCAAGAGCAATTAGGAGCTGCACCCAGTTATTTCGTCTGGATCTGCCCCTAGTCTGTTTGCAATTAGGTTTTTTATTGTTTGATTACAATATATCGGACTATTAAAATATTGAACTTAGGAAATAGATTGAAGTACTATTTACCAAACAGATGTTGCAAAATAACCCATGTTATCAATGTCCCAACTCAATCTCATGGTATATCACTATGCCACATAAGTGGCATTTAACCAGGTCGTCGTAAACAGATCGGAGAAAAATCAAACGATTTCCTGACGGCGCAAAGAGTTCATATTACGACCATCTATATGTAATAGTCAGAGCAATAATAACAGGTTTTTATGGTACAAACAAATCAAATTAAATAATTGCAAAATGGTTGGAAATATAAGAAAGACGCCTCTATTTTAAAATGAACAAAATATAAAGTGCTGTACAAATTGTACCTTCGTAAATGTGCAACTGTGTATACTATTTCATTCACGAACGCTTTAAATGCGTACATATTTATAGTACAATTAGTTGATGATATGGTTTACATAAAAATATTAATATAAATAAACACCTGAAACTTTGACCATTTGGTTGGACATTGTTATAATACATGCAGTGTATGCTATGGTTTCTAAATACTTTATTGCATCAATTGTTATTTGCTTGAGTTTTTAACCACAAGCGTGATTTTAGCTCTCATACGGTTCCTCTTCCACCATTCTGTCCGACCGGACCCGCTTCCCCCAGTTCTATTTGCTGGCAGTGCCAGACCAAAACCTCAATGACCTTTACATGATGAAGAAACTCTTTCATGGGGACATCGCTGCTACGATACACCAGGCCATGGAATTCTTTTCTGTGGTAAGGCTTTTCTTCGAAGCGTTTGTTTCAAAACGAATTTTATTTACACACGTAAATAATGAATAAGTTTGTAAGATTTATTTTTTTTACTGGGTTCGTCCTCACCGATTCTTTCGGACCGGAAACGGTTTCCGAAATTCTTTCGTGTTGCAATGTTCGACAAAACAATTAGCAATTATCGGTCAGAGCTCATGAAAGAGTTTCTGGGGAACAAAGTGGCCACAATTAATCAGGCACTTGAATTTTTCTCGGTGGTAAGTGTATGTGCTGTTCCGTTGCTTTGCCTTCATCACACCAAATTGGTTGGTTTTCACAACATAAAATACTAACATTGCAGTAATGACTTAAAATGATATAAGGCATTTCGTGGGAAAACCAGGCTTAATGCATGTGCGTAAAGTGTCGTCCCGGATTAGCTTGTGCAGTCCGCACAGATTTGCCTGTTTAGTCTGTTATTAAGCATTCTAACATGACAAACGCAGAGTACTTTTATAGACAAAGAACAAAATTGACCGTTGTTAAACTACCAATAAACAACCTAAAAAGTAGTTGCGAAACTTTGAATTACACTTCGCATTTTAATTGCAGAAAATGTCGTCAGATCATGTTAGAATCGAAATAATCTCCTTAGTATCGTTGTTTAGCGGCTAATAAACAACGATTTGTTGTTCCGATGCGGCATATTAAAGTTCTCAAAGTTTATTAGCCGATAAACAACTCTACATTAAAAAGCATTTCTTAAATGTACAGCAATGTTACACGCATAGTCATGAACTGGCTTGTATTAAATTTTATGAATTGTTTGGAAGTCAATATTCAATTAACAGATGATAGTAGTATGTGGTATGGGGGTCGTCTTCAGGCTACAGGAATGTTTAAGGGATTATATACCATGGCAAATATGACAAATTGCTACATTGGACTGTATTAGCCGAATAAGCAACAAGGAAAATAGCTGCCTTGACGATTCTTTGGCGGAGGTTTGCGCTCTGTTAGTGCTTTACAGTTTACTTCTTGCTAAACTTGGCACATTATTTAAGTTTCATTTGGTGAATGGCGTTTTGTATTTGTACTACATGTGCTATATATGATAAAATATAATAGCTTTTTAAAGTTTGGCGAATCATTAATTGTGCAACCAAGTATTTTATGTGTTATCCTGGTGAAATTTTTAATGCCGTTTCATTTTTAGAAAACCATATGAAATAATCCTCCGTAACCTGTCACCATTAGAAGCTATATTCAGTTTAAAATGGAATATTATAAATGGATTGATATTTTAATGATGCATATATCAGATAAAGTACTCTAGTACAGAATGATTACTTTCTATATCCTATTTAACCTGAGAGTGATATATCTGTTTTATGTACATAATGATTTGTTTCTATATATCATATGCTTTAATAAGGTTCAATATATTATATTACCATCGAATATTAACTGGTTCATGTTTCTGTTAGAAACATTTTTTATTATGGAAACTTTAATTGTTGGCCAAGTCCATTATGCAGTGTGTATAATTTTCACAATTGACACTAATACATTCGTAAAAATCATGTGGTAATAAACATAAATATATACGTACGGAATATATGTGACAACATGTGGGCTCCTATACAATAGTAAATGATACTTCGTGACAGAAACATGAAACATGGGAGTTTATATTACAACTATCAACAATTTACATCACTTAATGGTAAAAAAGTTAAGACCTTAGAGCAATAAGAAATGGTTATTTCAGGCGATTGAATTATCTATCCTAAAATGTCTTGTGAAAATGATTGTGCAAATTAAGCTACACAAAATTATATATATATAAGACTGTGTTATATTTTTGATATATATATATAAAGGTTTGAGAAAGAAATGTTCAAACAGTGTTGTTAATATATATCAAGTGCCCGAGCGCTTTCGACAATATGTCTTCTTCAGGGGCTAACACAGATGTGTCTTCACGATTCGACCGTGCGAATGCATAATTGGATAATTGGATAATTGGATAGATGCCTGTGGTCACAACGTGTGACGCACCATTGGTTAAATGAATTTGTGTTATACACTGGGACCCGGGCTGCATTTTGTATCACTTAAATCGTTGAAGAGTGGCTACTCGCCTATTCCATACGTCTGAAGTCTGTTGAGTCGTCTTATCCAATATATCTCCCGTGATTTGCGCTTTTCGTCAAACCACTGTGCATTTGCTTCGATACACCGCAAGACGATGTTATCAAACGAGTGATCAGACTCGCTGAAATGTGCGGCAACGGGGGATCTGTTGAATTTGCGTTTTTTCGAGTCGGATCTGTGCACATTCATGCGTTTGTTTATTGCCATTTTTGTCTCGCCAACGTATTGTTTGTTGCAGACATTGTATATCATGAGGTAGACTACGTTCGATGTTTTGCAATTATGAGTAACTTCGATGGACGAAATGGCACCAGACATGGCTTTAAACGTCTGTGTTGGGCGCATCATGCTGCATGTTTGGCAACGGCCAATGTTACATGGTGTTGACGTTCCTGGAACATATTCGTCAGGTTTGGAATCAATTTTGGCACGCACGAGTATGTCCCTGAGACTTTTTGGCCTCCTGTAGGCAACAATGGGTTTTTCAGGGAATATTCTTTGAAGTTTGTTTGATGTCTCAATTTTGGACAATGTGGTCAATAAGGGCATGTATATTTGGCAACTCTGGATGGTAAGTGACCACAATAGGAATTCGAGAATTAGTGAACTTTGTCTTGTAGGAAAGCACTTCCTCCCTCTGCAGAGCGCTGGCTTTATCTATAGCTTGAGATACATTCTCGCTGCTGTATCCGCGCCTGCAAAGATGTTGAGATAGATCTCGTGTTCGGATTTCAAAGTCAATTTTCTGGGTGCATATCCGTCTAATTCGAAGTGCCAAGCTGAAGCGTATAATTCTACAGCAGTGTCGTGGGTGGGTGTCTGTAGATTTTGAATACAGGTCAGTCACAAGATTGTCCCCCTCAATGCGTGAGACAGTATCCAGAAATAATTATTGTTAATTGGATACTTCAGTGGTGAACTTGATGGATCTGTGGAAGTCATTGGCGTGTTTCAGAAAAGTCTGAAGATTTTCTTGGCCATGGCACTACTTTATGTCGATATCATAGATGAAACGCAACCAAATATGTGGTTTCTATTGTACCGACTTAAGTAGTTGTCCTTGAAGATGTCCCATAAAGATGTTGGCGTATGATGGGGCAATTTCCGTTCACATGGCTGTACCTTGTATTTGAAGGTAATGTGTGCCGTTGAACTCAAAATTGTTGCATTTCAAAATTACAGTCAACAAATCCACTTGGTTTCCGTTGGTCGATCTTTTGTGTCTCTTGTTTCCCGGGCGTCTTTGCAAGCCTTAATACCATCCTCGTGTGGAATATTTGTGTAAAGAGATACAACATCCATAGAGACAAGCAAAGAATCGTTTGGCATTGTATTGGATGATACCTTTTTAAGGAAGTCCGTTGTGTCTTGGACGTACGAGGGTAGTCTCTCAACAAGAGGTCTGAGGTGGTAGTCGACAAACTCTGAAATACGTTCAGTTGGATGGCCATGTGCTGAAACAATGGGACGTCCAGGGTTGCCATGTTTGTGTATTTTTGGACGAAGGTAGAATCAGTCTGCTTTAGGGGTCTTTACGAAGAGATAATCAAAGTTGTCGTTACTTATTTCTCCAGAGTCCAACATGTCTTTGAGATTTCTGTTAACCTTTGTTTGATATTCATGGGTAGGATCTTTGTCCGAGCGTTTGTAAAAGCTGGTGTCGCTAAGTTGTAGTTCAGCTTCAGATATGTAGTGCTCTCAGTCCATAACAACAACCGCGGACCCCTTGTCTGCTGGTTTTATAACAATGTCACTATTGCTATTCAGTGAACGTAGTGCCTGTTGTTCATGTTTTGTGCGGTTGTTTCTCGTTCTTTTATTTGTTTGATATGCTGAAATGTCAGATTCGACATTATGAATGAACGTTTCAAGAAGGACTAATTGTTTTGGTGGCTCCCATGAACTTTTAAGCTTGAACATTGGGTACTTTTCATCACTGTCAGTGCGCGTACAGTGCTCAACAGTAGTTGATTTTCCACATGTATTTTGTTTTGGTCGGCTTGAGATTTCTGTTTCTGACTCGGCAGTTTCATCGGGGAAATCAATTGTGGCCGAGCTGTTGTCATACAGAGGCTCTGCTTTATAAACGTGAGACCGTAATCTAAGCCTTCTGCTAAATGATTTGCCATCTTCAATCAAACTACCTTTATCTTTTAGCCTAGTCAATATTCATAATAGTCACGTACTGAGGTCATAGAAATAATGGATTTCACAAGGCAACCACTTCATTATTTTTGAACGAAGTCAATAAATACACGCGTGGCCTCGTTAAAAAATACATCTCAAATACCAGTTTGAACGATACTAGTATTGTGAAAACGGCAATGTTAGAAATCAAATGTTCTAGATATCTAAACATTTCTTACATGTATATATTTAACGCCAAAACCTGCCTTTCAAAAAAAGAAAAGGTAGTTAAAAAACAACAATTATTGATGTCAAATGTTTAACAAGTATTATAACAACATGCTGAACATCACCTTTTCATATTCCACGCACCTACCTAGTATGAAAATGTTTCTAATTAGTGTATATTAAAGGGACTTGTTCACAGATTTTCGCATTTTTTGAAGTATGCCACTACTTTCATAACAGATTTAAGAATCGGAACTAAAATACTCAAGTATAACAACAAAAAAAGTAATTAGATAAAAAGAAACAAAAAAAAAAGATCAAACCGGGGGTCGAACACGGGACATACTGATTTAAAGTCTATCGTCGTAACCACTCGGCCATTCCGACTTCTATACTTCAGTCTGCTTTATTTACTTTATGTAAGTGTTCCACGTGTTGTCAACAATTTCAACGAAAACAGCAGAAACACTCCAAATAATACCGTTTTTAAGCGTTACAAAACGCTTTATAATTTTATCAATTTCAACGGTTGATTACTCATAAACGAAACGATTTTTACAGTACATTTCTATGTCCGTAGTGTTATTTTGCTCCCTTGTATAAAGTGTTATGTTATTTTTGGAATCGGTGACAACAAACCTGAACAATTTTGTGGAGAAGGCACACGCTAATAACATCACTATTTTGTCACAAGATATTTGTATGCATGATCCACTGACGAGAGTACACAACTTGAAGGCACGTATTTTTGTTATTAGTTTATTAAGATTGTGGCAGATTACTGTATTATGAAAATCATAATAACTAAGTATTAAATTTTATGCAAAACAACACAAGTTTTTTTATTATTAAAAAAAATAAAAATTTAATCGAATTCAATATTACAATCATTGTACGTTATTTATTACAAATCTTGTGTAGTAACAGTACTCTGGCGCAATGTGCAAGGATTTGAGAAGCCCTGCTTATTATTATTGGTAGAAAACTCACATATTAAGGGAAATAGTACAATACAACTTGTGAAAGCGCGGAGTTAGAAAACTCACATATTAAGGGAAATAGTATGAGTTTTCTTCATAATATTTTAAATATCAGTTTGTTCAAAGTTAGATTAAGATTGTCGAAAACGGTTTCTTGTTGTCAATGTGTTTTTTACTATATGAACATAATTTCTCTAAACAAAATTATCTGACGACTTAATATGCCCTTACAAATGTAGGATATTCGCGATAGTATGCACATATTGGTGTTGAATCTTGACAGTATATTGCATTAATTTTGCGATTTTTGTTTTGCGCGGTAAATATGCTTAACGCCTACCGTATTCAAATAAGTTGAATGATTTACCCACTCATTGCACTCGGATATCATTAGCTAATCGTGGTTTTGCATGCGATTTTCATTAATGTCTATCTTATTTTAATGTAATTTAACTGAGTGATTTGCCCACTCAAAATGCTCTTGGATACTGTTGACAATTATCGTGGAAAACCATGGGATTTACTTGGAAGATTTTGTGGTTTGTGCTTCTCGCGGAAAATAGGCGTTTCGATTAACGTCTATCATAATAAAATTAGATGAGTGATTTATGAATTCAATGCACTCGGATATAATTAGATAATTGTGGTTTTACATAAGACTTACTTGCCAAATTTTGCGTAAATATTTGTCCACTAACAGCATATTGATTTGGAAGTTTTAAAACTGAGTAACGTAAACGGGTAATTGGACATTGCTTTAACGTTTATGTATTTCTACCTATTAATATAAACAATGTGAAACTCCTGCTGCATCCGCAGAAGATGACTCTTATTAGCAGTACAATGTATTGTTTTAAGGCCAGGGCTGGTATTCACAAAGCTCCCAGGGAAATCTTAACTGTAGTTGTACTTTAGTGGAATTTTAGATCAAATTTTCTATGTGAAATTCAATGATTTCTTTACAAAAAAGGCTGCAATACTTAACATATACACAATATTTACAAGTTTGCAACACTTTAATGTTAACAAACATGAATACATTAAACTTAAGGGATTCTATTAATTTAAGGAAATACTTAAAATTTCCCAAAGGAGCTTTGTGAATACGGTTCCAGTACCAATTGCCAAGAAAACACATCACACTGTACAAAAAATACGTAGCAAATAAATAATACAAATTAGGCGTGTCGTGGGAAAACAGGGCTTAAAGCATGCGCGTAAAGTTCAGTCTGCACAGGCTGATCCGGGACGGCACTTTCCGCTTTTATTGTATTTTCTGTTTCGAGGAAGTCTCTTTTAAACATAAATACATTATGAATAGCCTCTGCGGACTGCACAGGATAACCCGGGACGACACTTGACGCACATTCATTAAGTCAGGTTTTCCCAGGACACACCTATTTAATATGAACTGTGGTCATTTCCTTGGAACGGTCAAAGCAAAGCATATTATGACGGGCGTCATTAAAGACTTAAAATTAATATTCAACAGCAACAGCGTTATATAAAATATGTGAGCCCTTATTTTGAGGCATTGATCAATTGCATACCCTCATACCGACGCAGATACAATGCAGCATGTACAAAAAACATTAAATAACAAAGTGAATAAATCCGAGCCTCTGCATTGATTTAGCCTATTCAGCATATTTGGAGTTTAGAAATTCACTTAACAATACACATGTAATGGGCCTGTTGACTACCCAATACGGTACACCATAACATACACACTCTTTAATACTGTAACTGTGACTGTATTGATGTTTAATTTGAATTGCACATATGTGATTGTTCGCTTAATATCAGTCGACAAATTGCGCCTGACACCGTCTTTAATCATCTTTTAACCAGTGTTGCATTTAAGCGGCCATTGCACAACGTAGTTCGTACGTTGTTCGGCATTTTTAGCTATATAGTGTGTGTCACTTTGGCAATTGTCCAATATTAAAATTTTTGAATCAACGTTTACATTTTAATGTTCATACTTATTATCTAGATGTGGCCGTTCTAAAGGTGTAATGTTAAAAATCCAGCATGCTGCCATTTTTTTTCATTTTGTGGGAAGCCTAAATTTAAAGTCAGCTTTTCTGCGATTGAGATGCCGTGAAATCAGTTCATAACAATACAAATAAAAAAAATTCAATTAATGCACAAATTATGTTCTTCTGATGTCAAACAATGTTGTATGAATGAAAAGCAGATAATGTTGAACTTCAAAGGTTTGAAACAAAACATCCATGATAGTTATATTTGCTCAAGTCTTTGAGAACGAAGATATTTTCTTTTGATGTTCTTGTTCGTTGTGGATTGCATCAATAGACTTACGTTTACGACTGATAAAAACTAATTATATTTAATTAGCAATGATTTTGCACTGCAAATACATTGTTTACTATTAGCACATGTTATTTTCTTTCATTAAGACAATGGCATCTTATTAAAGGACTGTTATAATAACTTTTGTAATAAAATCGAAAATTGTAATAAACAGTTCTATATGGACATACAATTTTTATATTTTGCCGGTTAGACAGATTGGCTTTCTTTTTATTGAAATACAAGACGCAGCAACTTTACTGTATAAACATATTTGGGTTAAAACGGACTTTTGGAGAATTTACCCCTTTACGTTTGTGACTTCTTCAGTATGCAGCCACCGCACATTGGCTTATTTCCCTCACAGGTACCCATTTATACACCCGGGTGGAGAGGAGCAATCGTGGGATAAATTGTTATCACATAAAAATTTCCGTGGTCTGGACGGGATTCGAACCAGGGACCCCACGATCCCAAAGCCAGCGTCCCTTCACTAGAACACTGCTCCCACAAGTGATATCTGCGTGCGAAGTTTTCATGACATAAAAGAGAAACGTCTATAATTATAAACAAATAAATAATATAGCTCCATAACGAAATCCTTCTTCGTCGAATGCTTGCTCATAAAATGCTAGTGCCTGGATATGTACGTTTATACATATATAATTATCGAGTTAATGGCAAGTAGAGACCAAATGTAATGTAGATGACAAGTAATAAAAGTCATTCCTATCATAATAATCTTAGACACTTTATGTAAATATAATAAATAATAGGGATGGCAACAAATACTAAAATTGATATTCGAATATTCGATTGATAAAGTAATCGAATATTCGATCGCCCGATGCAGTAATTATTATTGTGGTAATGTTATAAATACTTAATTGTGCGATGTGTAGTTACTACAAACGTAATGCTAGAAAATCGTAGCCAATGCATGTATATACATATGTGTTCAGAGTACCGCAAACCATCGGATATACATAGGAACGCGATGCGTTATTTCACAGCACATGTACGCAGTAAAACCTAATACCAACCACAAGAAGCTTTAATCTCCTACTACTGATAAAGAGACGATGGTCCACATAATGGGATTAACATGCAATAACAACAAACTGTCATCTACTTAACAATGGGGTGCTAGGTCGATTTTGACACCTAACCTGCGTACTAGAGAAGCTTAGGCGGCATGAATGTTTGGTATTTAGAGGCTAATATTGACATATACTGCATGTTGTATGTTTATTAGCATTTTGTTAATCGGACAGGTAAGTATTCTAATATTTGAAACATATTCGCATATTTTGTATTATTCGAATATTCGTTGTCATCCCTAAAAAATTATGATTAATTTGTTGAGGCGCATTTTATTGTTGTACTGTTTAAACAAAATTTGTCTTGAAGCTTGTAGTAATAATACTAGTAGAATAGGTTATTTAAGGATTATTTGTCGATTTATTGTTGTATATTGGCTAATAAGCAGCTGTTACTGTTTGGTGTTGTGATGCTGTTACTGTTTGGTGTTGTGATGCTGTTACTGTTTGGTGTTGTGATGCGTCGGAATAAAATAACGAAGGCGTCAGCCCGAGTGGTTAAATAACGGTGTATCAGATGACAAACCGCCTTTCATTTGTATATAAACAGCGATAATGCGAAAATTATTTCGTTGTTTATTCGCGTTTAACATGGGTAAAACTTTTGTTTTTTGATTATAGAAAAGTCTGCGAGTACCATGTTAGAATGTTTCGTTAACAATACTCTGATACAGTTGTGTACATCGTGAAAACTCTGAATTAATCATCCAATAACGATGTGGCACTTTGTCCTTCTCTGCTTGTTACATTTTGTAGGTAACCAGTAGCAACGCTAGCTTTCAAGTACGTCATAAATAATTACTGGCTCGGTAAAAACAGAAAGAAAACATAAGTAGTAACATAATTCTAAAAAATCTGCAAAGGATTTGTAAACCATTCGATACTGGTACAAAATAAAACATGACTATGATTATTTATCATACAAAAGTTATCACTAATATTCAAATCGAAATAAAGAAAACTCCAGCTTAATCGAAACGTCAATACGAAGAACATATATATAATGTTTTCAGTCTGTTTTCAGTGTGTGTTTTTTTGTAATATGTTTTTGTGATGTCCTGTGTATTGTTTTTGGCAATTGGTCACTTGCCATAAATACAAGACCTCGGGCTGCTAATACGAGTTCTCTCCTGCTGTCTCAGCTGGAGTTTCGCTGTGTTTATATTTCAGTATTAACGTTTAGTATCATTTTTCCAATACTGTTTTCGCGATCCGGTATACACCGGTTGAAACCATGATAGAGAACAACATGTTATTTTGCACGATTTTGCACGTCCTATGGTTTTGTGTTGCATTCAGTGAAACCGACATAAACACGAAAAAAGTAAGCCATGTCATCTATAAGAAAAAGTCCCCAATGTACCATAAATAGCATACGTTTCACATCTGGAGATGATGTTAAGCGTTTGTCTAAATATAGGTTCGACCGTTAGATGACGGAAACTTCTTTGAATACGGTCTATATCATGAAATGCTGTAGACCGGTGATTCTTTTTGTACATTTACTGTTACTTTGTCCAAGAAAAAATTTAATGTATCATTTGTATTAGAATTCAATTATTTTACATTATACACGCTACCGTAAAAATGAATAGTAAGAACAAAAAAAACCGAGTACATTCTTATCAGTGTTTACAATGTGAATCATGATACTTTACTATGCAAATTGTAAAACATTAAATAATAAACAATGCATTGGCGAACAGGTTCAAACTTGCATTTGATCAAATTCGAACGCATTTGTCTTCATCCATTCTTCAATTTGCTGATTCCCATTCGTGTAGCTTCGTACGCTGCATGTCAATGCTGCAATACTTATAGATGATATGTGATGGTTTCAGTGTAAGATCGTATTTTATTTCATGAATGGTCATATAAAACCTATCAGTTTTCTATGACCACAAATGAAATAAAAAAAATACGATATTACACTGAAATCAACAAATTATTGTATTATTGTATGCTTAAGGATGATAAATAAATATACAAAAAAATATGCTGAAGCGTCACAAGTTTGTGTATTCAGAGGTCATAAATATGAAGCCATTATGATTTCAAAATTGTCGCTCACTGTTATGGTTGGAAAATAGTGCTATATTTTATGCGTCGTTGTCGCCTTATTGTATTTTTATGGAATTGTATTGCGTATTTTCAAATGTTATCATTTCACTCGATCCAGAGTAAAATGATCGGGTTATTATTCACTGGTATTCTCCATTCCTTCACCGCATAGCATGAAATAAAATAAAAACGTGCATACCTCGTTCTCCAGGCATATAAGGTGGGGCTGTTTGGACCGAATATAGTCTGGGTGTTCGTCGGCTGGTTTTCGACAAACTTCTGGTCGGTCCCTGACCCAGACATTGAATGCACCCCTAAACACATGTCCCAGGCAGCGGAGGGTACATTTCTCACTTCCGCTGTCTACTATAATCCTGTAGAAGAGATTGGGGTTGGCGGAATGGCAGGTTAGCACCATTATCAACAAGGCTTCTTAGTAAATATCCTAAAATCATAAAAAAGTTTATGAGTGTTTTATTTAAATTCATTTTTCATTAAATGGATTTAATATGGCAAGGAATCAACATGTACAGATCATTTCACCATATTTTATATTTATAAATAAAAACATATATAATATTACATTTTACAATAAAAATAATTGATTATATTCCCTTAAAAATGACCAAAGTATTTATTTTCGTTAGGTGCTTCGTGGATAAGGCCCCTGGTGACATGTTTAGTAGACCCGTGAATGTGGCTAGCTAATTGACAATCTCCGCGCAGAGATTTAACTGTGTGCCAGCATAGCTGGTATAAATCCTTGGATAAGGCCCCGGGTGACATGTTTAGTAGACCGTGAATGTGGCTAGCTAATTGACAATCTCCGCGCAGAGATTCAACTGTGTCCCACCATAGCTGGTATAAATCCCTGGATAAGGCCCCAGGTGACATGTTTAGTAGACCCGTGAACGTGGCTAGCTAATTGACAACCTCCGCACAGAGATTTATCTGTGTCCTAGCATAGCTGACATAAATCCTTGGATAAGGCCCCAGGTGACATGTTTAGTAGACACGTGAATGTCGCTAGCTAATTGACAATCTGCGCGCAGGGAATGCTGTGTCCCACCATAGCTGGTATAAATCCCTGGATAAGGCCCCAGGTGACATGTTTATTTGACCCGTGAATGTCGCTAGCTAATTGACAACCTCCGCGCAGAGATTTAACTGTGTCCCAGCATATCTGGTATAAATCCCTGAATAAGGCCGCGGGCGACATGTTTAGTAGACCCGTGAATGTTGCTAGCTAATTGACAACCTCCGCACAGAGATTTATCTGTGTCCCAGCATAGCTGGTATAAATCCCTTGATAAGGCCCCGGGTGACATGTTTAGTACACCCGTGAATGTGGCTAGCTAATTGACAATCTCCGGGCAGAGATTTAATTGTGTCCCAGCATAGCTGGTATACATCCCTGGATAAGGCCCCGGGTGACATGTTTAGTAGACCCGTGCATGTGGCTAGCTAATTGACAACCTCCGCGAAGAGATTTAACTGTGCCCCAGCATATCTGATATAAATCCCTTCCGGACGAAGTTCCACGTGACCATATACAAACACTTAGCGCGAAATTATATCGTGGACAAGAACATGATTAAAACGTGGACAATGTTAAATCCTTGCGTTGTTATGTTTACTTATTTTTCTTTATTATTTGTTTTTCATTTTTTCTCTCAATAATATATACCTGGAAAAATAATTCAAAATATCTGTGTCATTCTTATAGAAAAAATAATGATACAAATAAAATGTTGTACACAATAAATCTTCAATCTCCTTACAATCGTCTCCCCTGAAAACTTCCTAATCTGTAATTGTTTAACTCGTAGTTGCAGTGGTAACTGAGAAGAGTACCAATCGGGAAGTAACCATTTGGCTAATTGATTCATATGTGTGAATGCTTTTCTTATGTCAACGTACAAGTACCAATATGGTAGTTTAACAACATTATGTTGCAAAGTTTTACGTTATGTTACGGTCCGGTAAGATAAATTATATTATATTACAGCAGTACGCAGTTATCTTACAAAGGTGCATATTATAAAGCAACGCGCATATTACATTTTGCAAAAAATAATATTTCGTATATGCACATTGGCATCATAATTCGCAAACATTCATTAATATAGCCTCCCAATACCTAAAACGATGGGAAGTCCATCCGGAACATACACCAAACCTGGATCCTTACAAATTTGTGCTAGCCCTGGCATACGACCATATCTGGATGTCAGCGGTGGCCCTTGACTGTTCGGACAAAACACTCATTCGTATAGGTAAATCGCTATTGGTATTCCTGCTTATATGGCGATCAACACCAAATGGTGTTCGATGTTTGGCAAAGTTAGTCATTTTGCGCTTAACTAGAAGGATTAATAATAACATGCTTTCAAATGCATACATTGTTTACATTATTACAAACAATTTGTAGTTGTGTTATTTCTCCCTTTGGATATTATATTATATTCTACATATATACATCTGGATTCAAAATAAAACCGTACTATGAGATTATAATTCCAATATTTATTACAAATATAACAACCCCGTTCACGCGTCACTGTAGGTCATCCTAAGTCCATTGGAAACTTTATGTATAATGATTCGGACATCGCCGAGATCGTGTTTCAATGCATGGGAAACCTGAGCATCGTCGGAATGTCCGGCAGAATATCATTTGCCCAAGGTGGTGCGGACCCAGATAAAAGCATCTTGCTGCAACGTGTACAAGGTATCGTCACATGTATCAAGTTTTTTTTCTTATAAATTAATTATTCAGCTCGCATCGTCGGAATGTCCGAGAAAATATCATTTGCTCAAGGTGGTGTTGACACAGATAAAAGCATCTTGCTTCAGCGTATACAAGGTATCGTCACACGTATCAAGTCATAATTAATCAATTTTAAATGCAGCTCCCCATTTTTATTCCGACCATTCATATGACACAATGTGAAACATTTTGTTTATGAATATTAAACTTCCATACAATAAATGAAAAGTTTTACCCAAACGTTCTAAAATGTATAATAATATAATTATCAGGTGACAAAGCTTTTTGTCAGGAAAAAGCTCGTTTCAAACTAGCATGTGATATGGAGATATATCATATTTTGGATTTTTCTTTCTTGCTGCTATATTGGGCAATTGTAACGTGTTATCAAAAATATATCAAATGCACTCGTTTCACTTCGGAATGTTTTGCTCAAAGGAATTAATTTTGTTAATTTATATTTCTTTCACAAATAGAGCTAAACTTTTTATTTTCCTTCTGAAAAGCATATTTGACAATATTTCTTAACCTTTGTGCATAATCATAGTTACATAAAACTGCTGGCAATTCATTTTGACACATCTGATACTGCTTGATTTTCAGGTGGAAATCGTATGATTCTATGGTTTTTCGACAGGACACAAATCCGAAGAGATTCAGCCAACAAGCACCAAACATTATCAATGCTTTAGCATAAGAGGTGCTTTGCTAAAAGAACTAAATCCACGCCATGAATGTTCCTAAGCTGCAGTCATTCCACTTTTAAATCACGATTCCTAGCCCTAGGCTGAAAGTTTAACTGAGCTTGGAGATTCTTTTGATTTATTTTCACAATAGACGAACTCTTTTATATCATGCTTTCAATCCGACACTGGAAATATCACACATCTTTATTTTCTCACATAAATAAATCCACAACATAATGAACATTGCACTGTCGATCTATCCAAATTTAAACTCCACAAGCAAAATGAAAAACAATTCTTACGTAACGTTCGATCTCTTGGAACAAATGACATCACTAAAAACAAGTGATGACGTGTAATCTACATTTATACATGTCCTTGATATATCAACCACCAGGGCTTATCTGAGCTCTTTTGCTTTGCTTGGGCATTACTGATCCTATCAAGAATAACATTGAAATACACATCTGCGAATGTATTTTTTCCTATTGTAAAAAGTGTTATTATAATTAACTGTGATATAAATGCACAAAAAGTGGATCTACATTCAGAGCAAATCTATATAATATAAAATATCAAGGTGATACAGGCATATTCCAATTTAAAGCTACGTTCACCGATATTGCGTCATGAAATTTGTCTGTGGTCGCTCTAAGTAAAATAATGCTTACTTAAAATTCCATAACACGTACTGGTTATACAGCTTACTACATGGCAAATTACTATTTTAAATATACGTGTGTATATCTAGATTTAGATAGAATCTAATCCACCAAACGCATATAAATTAATTGAGTCAAGGGCAAAAATGTTATTTTCAATAGTTTTATTTACACAATTTATGTGTATGGATATGGTAATACATTATATATATATATATATTTTAATAAATAAAGGTATTATCCATATCCATACAAATAAATTGTGTTATAAAATATGTACCAAAATATATTTCTATTTCAGTGTACGATGGCGAAACACTGAAGGCGAAGCGAATGGACCTAAAAGGGGAAGGACTCGGGAATAAGAAGCACAGAGTCGACCCATTCACCAAACAAGAGCTCTCCATTCTACGAGAAAAACAGTTGCTTTGAAATGGTAATTTACCAGAATTATTTTGACAGAATGTAGGTTTACCAGTAAGATAGCAACACTGTTCAAGAAAGGTAACTCTTAACATATGTTTACTACTGGTAAATACCATATTTGAATCGTTTTTACCTATGTCCACTAACTGTATACTTTACTGCTTTAAGTTTTAACAGGTGGTTTACTTTGTTTTGTTTTTTATTTAAAACATCTTCAAGGGCACTATCAAACACGATGTGGCTTAATAACACTCTACACCTGGGGCTTCGAGGAAGACAGGAGCACATTACGATGTTGTGGGGTGACCTGGAGCTCTCCAAGACCTCAGACGGTGTTCAGTTCATTGCCTTCACCGAGAAAGCGACGAAAACAAGGAAAGGGATTGACTCAGATCCGAGGCAGTACACTCCAAAGATACTTGAGCAGCCAGGTAATCCAAAGACTTGTATAAAATTAATTGTTGATTCAAAAATGTAAATTTGTTTTTTTTTATATGTTGTACTAGTTTTGTTTTATTAGCATTAAAAACATAACTTAGAAATTGTTAACATTTCCAGGAGATCCCAATTGTCCCGTGCAGTCCTATTTACTCTACAATGAAAACAGACCAAGCCAGATGTGCTCACCGGACTCCAGATTTTATGTGGCCGTCAATCTCAACTATGGGAAGAAGAGAACCATGGCAGATGTTTGGTTCTTACACCAACCACTTGGCAAAAACACTCTTGGATACATTGCCACGGAAATGAGCACAGATGCTGGATTCGATGCTAGACATGTGAACCATTCCAGGCGTAAAACTTGCATCACCAAGCTATAAGATGCAGGTTGTTTTCCAACGGAAGTAGCGCAATGGACGGGACATAAAAGTCTTATGTCCCTCAATCATTACCACACAGTAAATCTTGAAAGACAAACACAAATGTCGCATATATTACATGACCATCCCTCATCTACCTCTGCAAATGACGACGATGCATTTGATGATAATTCCAACGATGCGTTGGTTTTGCATTCACAGGAAGTTGAACGTGCCATTTCGCAAATCAACCACTTTGAAGAAGTGCCTCGGTGTTCTCAGTAGCATAGAGTGTCAACCGTGTTTAATTTGCCAATACAGCAGAGTCCTGGCGGATCTTTACACCTTCAAAAAATAATGCAAGAAAAAGCCCAGGCACTTTTTCAAGGATGCACATTTAATGCTCCACTCAGTATTGTTTTTAAACATTGACTATGAGTTAACATTGGTTGACCAAGAGACTGTGCTTTTTCCATAGATTATATTAATATTACATTGTTACTGTATGTTCATCCTTTAATTATGCTTGTTGTTTGCTATTTAAACATATTGTGGTTCTGCTATTTTAATATTTGTGTGTGTTTTTTAAATATAAGAGGTGTACTATAGTAGATATCTTATATTAAGAACTATAACTGTACATATAGTGTGACAACTGTTTCCATTAACTTATTTCTCTTTAAAATCATTTTAAAAACGTTCTAAATTGGAAGAGAACGCGAGTGTCAAAAGAAACAAATATGAATGATAATGAAAAACATAGGTATTACACAGGTCTTTAAATGGCGGCGCGGGGGCAGGTCCATTATCGGTTTGCAGGGGCTATTATCGAGACCTGCCCGCGCGGCGCCATTTATTAACCTCTTAGTACAAATCTAATAAATATAACTTATTTTAGTCACAAGAGTCACCAATTTGTATGTAATTGTTATATTTAAGCTTGTATATAATACTGAGTTATTCTGCGTTGATTTTCAATTTGGAATAAATATGCGAGAAACCATTAAGTATAAAGAGTTCATTTTTTTCAATCCAAAAAATAATAAATCCAATAAATCCAATAAATAAAAATATCTTAGAAAATATCTTAGAAAATAAACGATGAATAAAAAAATGCGCGAGATATGCTGAAGCGTCTCACGTTACAAGTAATTAGGCTAATTTTGCCACAAATAAATGACCGTAGGATATTAATATAGATTTATCTCATACTGATGTGTCTGTGATTTTCTTTATCTTTATCTTTATCTTATATTTGTAATTGTATTTGTTCGTAACTACATGAAGACAACAAGATCCCTCAAGATTCAATGTGTCTGGCCTAGGAATCGGCATTGCCTTTCTTTTCCTGTCGTTCAATATCTACTATAAAAACAACAGGTAACTTGAGTGCTTGAATTGTGCTGATTACTGTGATATATGGACACACATATTGTCAAAATTGGTCAAAACATGTTTAGTTTAATATTTAAAATTTACAATAAATGTGATGATCATCGTTCCATGTACATGATATGTATTTTAATTTGATCACGATATAAACTAGAAACGAAAAAATAATTATTCATATTGGAGTCGACTTCATGAAATATTATATCGTCCCTTGAAAGCCAGAATGTTTCATCAGCTTATTTGCACAGAAGGCTTATAGCACCTTCTGGATTTCAAAGGACCATATTTAATTGTTCCAGTGTTTGTCTTCAGAATTGTGAAGCTTTCTTCACCAAACCTCAACAACGTGCTTTTGCTTAGATGCGTGTTGTGCTACATGACAGTGTTCATCAAGACCACAGACAATGTCAGCAGTACCACTTGCAAGGTTTCTGTTGACAAGTTCATTTTATTTCACAAAACTCTTAGAATTCTTGTTTGAACAATCGCAATGGATGTTATATAGTTGAATAAATAAAACCGTAATGTTTAATATGACACCGTTTGATAACAAATGTCTCACCTCATGTAATTGCAGCATTATTGCCTTTCTAAGTAGCTGAGATACACTTAACAGTTTATTTTCAATGTATCACTGAAACACTATCAGGCGAGAGTTGTTTGTTTCTGATTTTGACAATATTTTGTTTCAAGGACAAATATATATACATATATATATATATATATATATATATATATATATATATATATATATATATATATATATATATATATATATATATATATATATATATATATATATATATATATATATCGCCTCATTCTGTTCGAGAGACATGTATGTTCGTCTGTACGTCCGTCTGTTCTGTCAGTTATAGTAAATATTTGAAGCGCGTTTTAACTACGTGCGTATTTAAAATAGACCGAGAACATCTTTCAGCATGAGAAAACTCGTAACGGACTATTTTCGAACGTATATATACACAATTATTAGTAAAAATACCTCATGGTGATCCTATCCATAACAGACCCTATTGGCTAGCAACTTACGTTAAAATATATAAATGTACATGTTTTTAGGCATGTTGAAAAATATTGGGCTGAAGCTTTTGTAAGTGAAATGACCTATTTTCATAGTGAATATCATCAATCAAAACACGCACATGCTAATGATGTGTGCAGTCAAAAGTGCCATTCACACTTGTTTTCCCTTCGAAATGAACGTACGGGCGGATGGACGAATATGTCTCGTAAACGAAATATTAGAAACCATACACGCTTGTAATGAACTAATCACTCAAGTGCTGCCGACTTTGTACCTTATACTGAAGCTTTATAATAACGTTTAATTTCGATTACCAGTGGTGCCAAAAAAAATATTAAATCGCTGGAGCAGATGTCGAAGTTTTGTACACCCCTCCACTTAATCACACTATATATTTCTGATAAATTCACTAAACAGGCTGAAATTTGATGTGCTTGCTAATTAACCATTGAATAAAAGTCTACCGATATCGAGCTTTAAAATCTTTTTATTGAAGAAAAAATAGTTAACTATAAATGTCATCGATTTGACGCGCTTTTCGACTTAAACATGCATGCTGAGCAGTATAGGGTACTTTATGATGAAACTGTCTGTGTCAACCCTTTATTGTCTCTGACATCCAAATGTAATAAGAACTATTAAGAAAACACACCAAATACGTTTACACACTAAGGTAGATATGACCATTTGTATTGTATCGGTTTTGCTGAACATTGGTGCATTCACTGATAAGGGTTCCACGGTGACGCCATGTCCATACGTCCTTCTCGATAAAACACTAATGAAGGAAGAAAATTGGAAAATTAGCGCTTAATAGTCGATAAGATCGAAATTAACAGAAATGTCATGAATGCATATTATGTTTGAGTTAATGGCACATACAAAAGAGTTGTAAAATTTGTTGAGATATTTGAAATGAATTGCTGGCAGAGTAATATATAAAATAATGCATTTGGAACGAAATTGCAATAAAATTGCCCACCAGATATATGAACATTTTAAAAGGCAAATATTCGGATTTAATCCGTGACACCATGATGTTCCATATGAAAATAAAGCTTATTTATGTACAGTTTTACTTGGATTAGTGTTTGTTTTATTGAACGGTAAATAAACAAAAACAGAATGTTCTGATATACATAATAGGCCACATGAAGGTAGGTTTAATCATTTGTTCTGATGGCAATACATTTCACCTTTTCAGTGGCTTTATGTCTGGAAGTACGTTAACACTTTTGTACACTTTTCGTTACATGTTTAGACAATAAAAGTCATTCATCTCCTAGCCATCTTTGCCGTCCTTGTGGCGTTCCTTACCGCGATTTTGGTCGTGTGTCATTTCGTTAGCCCGTTTAAGGTGAAGAGACATGAATTGGACAGTGAGGTATGGAAACAAAACAGCAAGATATGGAATGTATTAGAGTCGTGTCGTGAGAAAATCGGGCTTATTGCATGTGTGTAAAGTGTCGTCCCGGATAAGCCTATGCAGTCCGCACAGGCTAATCCAAGACGGCACTTTCCGCTTTTATGGTATTTTTTGTTTCAAATAAGTCTACTCTAAACATAAATCCGCTGTAGGCGGAAAGTGTTATCCCGGATTAGCCTGTGCGGACTGCACAGGCTAATCCGAGACGACACTTTACGCACATGCAGTAAGCCCGATTTTCCCACGACACGTATCATTAGTTTTAGTCATTTGTTCACTTGCCTCAAGGATCTGAGAATGTTATTACGGTCTTCTCTTCTGCTTATGGTTCTGCGGTTTATTTATCGTATAGTTAACCTAATAAATTAAGTTCAGCTCGATTGCGAAAACTCAAAAATCAAATTATTGACCGCTCTCAGACGATGGCCCCGGTTGTATTAATAGTTGAGTTTTTGTTGTCGTTTTAATGTTCTGGGGTAATATTTGTAACAAGTTGCACTGAAAATAATCTGATGTTAATGGTATACAATTATTAAACATAATATTTTTTTTCAAATACATCCTCCATCAACTCGTCAGCATCTGTCGTTTAATATTTGTTAGATAGACGTTGTCGCGAATGACGAGGAAGTGCGCTTCTTCGTGCGCATGAGCATGTCAAAGGAATCGACGTACTTTTTGTGAACCATCTACATCGTTGAAGGCATGCTGCTCTCGTTTGGGGCCTTTCTTGCTTGGGAAACACAACATGTATGTAGAGGTTGAATTTCACCAAATTCTGAAGACTATTACTATACTTCGTGAGTAGGTCAAACCAAATAATTGTATCCAATCTTCCTGGCTGGATTGAACAACTAATACGCCGTGGCATTATATAGCCTGTATGTCCACACTGCGGAATATAGCAAACACAGTTTAATGACATACTTTTGTTGATTTTCGTGACGTCATTGTATGCTTTCGCGTTATATAGTAAGATATTTGTTTTCATTTATTTTCAAAATAAAGGCAGAAACTGATGGTATAATTAGAATGCCGTTTAAGTGTTGATGAAGGTTATGCTAACTATCGACACTGTGTTGGTCTCCGATATTCGGCTACATTATTTGGTCGATCATTCGCTGTTATTGCTAAAAATCAATTTCACGTTTGATATAACATTGTCATGTGTGCTTTTTATACGATTGTAAATATAATTATTTATATATTGTAGACTTTAAAATAAATACATTTTAGATACGATATTGATAGAAATGTGTATCGGTGCCAACGAATTTCAGGTGAAGATTGAAACTCTCAACGACTCGCACCAAATCGGACTTTGTCTCTACAACGTGGTTATCCTAAGTGCCGTGGGCCTCACGCTTTCGTTGGTTCTAGAAAACCAGGTGGTGCTTCTCTACGGGATCACATCCGGGTTCCTGATTTTCGGCACAATACTTACACAGCTCTTTGTTTTCTTTCCTAAGGTTCCTAAGGTCAAATCCCTAAGGTATCATGATTAACATTCGCAAGGTAAATGCCCTAGTTAAGGGCTATGTTTCAAAGAGAATTGTGTCACTCAAAAGACGTTGTGATTACAACAATATTCAAAACTATAAATATTACACAGTGAAATCCTGTGTTGAACAATATAAGACTTGAAAAAATATACCCACGTGTAATAGCTAATAATTACAAATTATGTGTATTTATTTAGAATTGTTGGTTGATAAGTCATTAGTACGTCATTTTGTGAAACTTACTTTTCAACTAAATTAGTGATATAACGGTTATTGTGCTACTATCAACGATGTATTTCTAAAAATAGGTGCATGCGGTCTTCACGAAGGTGGAATGTATTGTCAAAGGGCCGTCGGTAGCTGGGGATACAGGTCAAGGGCGTTCCAATGACAAGACCTCTACCACGCCTGGAACGGAACGCGCCTAATGATAGAAAATAGAAAATCTACCTGAATGAAAAATACGGTGCAGTTAGGCGAAATAATTCATTTAAAAAGGCGTATAAGAGAGATTGAGTTATTAACAAAAAGTTACTTTGTAAAGTACATGCCAAATTGTCACGGTAATTTAAGAGATGTACTCACTAAAATACATGTGGTTATTTTAAAATCGGTCTGCTTTGCAAGATCGACTGGTTAATCCCAGTAGATTCATAAACCAAACTTATATAACAAACACAAAATTTCAATAAAATCTATTCATACTTGAAAATATAATTTACATTCAAACTTAGCAAACATTTCTTTTTTGGTATAGTATATAGAATAACTATGTGTGTTTTAATATATTGATTAAACATGAACACGTTTGTTTTTAAATTATAAAAAAATATCGATTTTCTAAGTAAATAATATTAATATCAGTTTAACAAACTTTAAAAAAATCGGGCATATGTTTAAAAGTGTCTTTTCCTTGTTTTTTTTAAAATAATAATTACGTATTTGCTTAGAATATATTTAATGTTATCTTGATCAAATACAAAGTAACATACTCAATCATAATAAATTTATGTATATTGGGTTATTATTCTACAGTCTTTATGTAATTGCATTATGATATTTAAAAATAGTATCTTTAAACATTGTTACAATTTTTAACATATTCAATGTTGTAAAACCAACTATTTTGCTGTAACCCATAGACACGGAAATATTTCACTTGTAAAATGAATACATGTTATTTGGATTGTATAGCTCTCAATGTAAGGAATGTGTTTAGTATAACATATTAATGTCTAAACTTCGGTTGATGTTTGCATACATAATAACGGTTTAATATTGTGTATATCATATACGCTGCTATACTGTTTTTTCCCAAATTGTATAAAATGCTTTCTATTTTGAAAAAGGAAAGTCCAATCATTCCTAAAATACAGTCAAGAAAAATGACTTTACAATGGTGATTTTTCTACAAATTGTTCATATTTTTTGGTAGCATCAATATAAAAAGTTCAACAAAGAGTCATACTCAAAGAGTATATTCACACTTTTTCATTCTAAACAATTACCAAAATCAAGACGATAAACCGGCGTATAATTTGTTACAGAAAAAATTGTAATCTGCAGTAAATCAAGTTGATAAGAAGGCGTATAATTTCTTACATAAATATTCAAATTTGAATGAAAATCAATTTGATAAGCCGGCGTATCATTTCTTACAGAAAAAATCTAACCTGAAGTAAATCAAGTTGATAAGCCGGCGTATCATTTCCTACAGAAATAAAATCGAATTTGAATGGCAATCAAGTTGATAAACCGGCGTATCATTTATAAAGGAAAAATCCAAATTTCTATGGAAATCAAGTTGATAAGCCGGCGTATCATTTCTTACAGATATATTCAAATTTGAATGAAAATCAAGTTTATAAGCCGGCGTATCATTTCTTACAAAAACATTCTTATCTGAAGTAAATCAAGCTGACAAGCCGACGTATCATTTCTTACAGAAACATTCTTTTCTCAAGTACGCGTATATTTTCCTACAGAAACAAACTCGACATTGAATGGAAATCAAGTTGATAAGCCGGCTTATCATTAATAAAAGAAAAATCCAAATATCAATGGAAATCGATTTGATCAGCCGGTTTATCATTTCTTACAGAAAAATTCCAATTTCAATAGAAATCAAGTTGATAAGCCGGCGTATCATTCCTACAAAAAAATTCAATGAACAATGGAAATCAATTTGATAAGCCGGCGTATTATTATTTTTTAGCGAGATAGGGAAAACTGACCCGACCCCTGGCGGCCATGTTTATTAACAAATCAAAATGATTTGAAGAATTCGGTAGATGGTCATCCAAGGAATCTATTTCTGAGATATTATGTTGAAGTCCAGCCGGTTATTTCAGGCAAGACTATTTTTTAAGTTTCCAATAAAGCCATATAAGGAAAACACGTATTTTTACGAACCAAAATAATTTGGTAGAGGGTCACTCAAGATACATTTCTGTGTAATAATATTGAAATTCAGCCAGTGGTTTCGGACAAGAAGATTTTAAAAAATTTCCTGTTTTTAAAGCTTTTGTCTGCCGTGGCAACCAGAGGTTCCTAGATATTCAAATGAATTGGAAAAAGGTGACAAAAGACCATCCCAGGAACTTTCCTGCCAAGTTTAGTTAAAATCCGCCCAGCAGTTTCAGAGAAGAAGTTGTTTAAGTAAATTTCTGACGACGACGACAGACGACCACGACGGACGGTGACTTACCAGAAATGCTCACCCTTGAGCACTTCGTGAGCTAAAAGACCACATACAATTGAAGTTCATCTAAACACAATTTACATTTATTGAAACGAAATGAGGCGCGCAGTCAATACATTTCAATTAGTACAGAATTATTTAATAATATATAATTTGCAGGTATAAGTAGTCTTTTAAGAAATAATACTGATTTTCTTTTCACTTTACTGTAATCTATGTAAAACACATGACACGTTTTTAAGACTTTAAAACATGTAGTTTCACGTATTTAAGTCAGACATTGTCCGGCTGTCGGACGATTTTCGAATCATTTCGGTTCGACAAGAGATCATTCATTAAAAGCACTAACAAGGTGATGCACGTTAAACTACGCATTAAACACGTTTAATGTTAATATAATAAACATATAAAATAA
The DNA here is from genome assembly GCA_027627225.1 of Congeria kusceri. NCBI lineage: Eukaryota > Metazoa > Mollusca > Bivalvia > Myida > Dreissenidae > Congeria > Congeria kusceri. Next base: position 34,932,379 of record CM051038.1, on the reverse strand, counting down.
TACATTAGGTGCTAAAATCTTATACACATTTTCATAAGATGAAAAATATATAAAATTTAAACAGTATCGAGTTCATTCTGGTGTATACATTGTCAACACTACAAAACTAGCCGGAGTTCCTCGTGTTTTATGTAGAATATCGTGCAGCTCGCCGAATGTTAACGGTGGATAATCGGATATATTCCGCATTGCCACGAAATTCGGCAGTATAGATAAACAGCGCGCATTGAGTTATAGATTAATGGTTTCCCACGTAAAAAGATAAATCATATAAGCGGACGGTAACTTCAACAAGTTAATAACTCACTGCACAGGTACAGTGAATGTTTGTATTCGTATATATTTCATGCTATTGATACGAACTAATGGCTCAGGCGGTAAAAGCATTGGGCGTTATTTTTATACCAGCGTTCATGAGCTCGAATCCTGCTGGTGAAACCTGTTTTTCAAATTTATTAAGGTATTATGTACTGGTATATTTGATAATTCTGAGACTGACACAGGAAGTAAAAGGGATGCTGATGACACTAAGACCGTCACTGCAAGTTAATGGCGTGATTGCTTTTCATGTTGTCATTCTCATTATTGTCATGTAACTGATAAATGAAAAAAAAATATATTAAACGAAATACACACTTTGAACACAGAATACAGGATACATTAAAAAACAAATATCACTTCATAAATTGCAATTAAAAATAATGTTTACTAAAATGTTTTCAGACAATATTCAAACCCGGTTCGCCGTCATCTAAATCTGCAGCACATACCACTCGACCATTCTTCTTTTGCTTATAGTTGTTTATTCATGTATATATGAATACTATACTTCAAATGAATGGAACATTAAACTGACACTATAAATAGCAATTGCATTGATACTCCTATAAAATAGACTGTGATAATCTTCGGTGTGTCATGGGACGCTGTCGGACTATAAATAAAGCTTGTGTTGCAAACAATGTTACTTGGAGGATCAGTGTTTCTGCAATAGACAGTTTCAAGCAAATCAAATGTTAATGGCGTAGGTAATATACTAACGTAAACATATATTAAGACAGACAATAAGATAACATGATTCTGAATTTGGCCATGTTCACCTTTTGTTTGGCTTTAAATGCGAAGGTGTTTAATTCTGAGCAATCTCATCTGTGTTCGAATCTGAAAAGACAGACATGAGCTGACAACATTCACGTATTTGTTAAGTGAAATATACTGTCGAGGTCAAATTAGGCATTAAGCCGATCTTAACTATTTATCAAAAAGACGCAGACGTTGTTGTTAATTAATTAAACAAGGTTTATCTGAGGCATCGTTTATTGCAATAATGCCAATATGAAACAAAACGACCACGGTACGAATCAGAGGACGAGTACAATCACGTACAACTAACAGTTCCGTGTACTTTATCACCTAAAGCATAAACTCCAGCAGGCGTAATTACAAAATCCGGTATGTCACATCCGACATAATCTTAAATTGAAATAATAATAATGCAACCGTGACCTGTTTACTAGCGCAAATAGGTTTTCAAACATCATCCATAAAATGATATATACGCTCTTACACCGAACTCAATGGAAGTGTTTTATACGTATACCTGGGATAATAATAAACGCAGCTTCTTAATTTCATTAACCAAGATATAAGGTCACATTTTATTTAGTGATTGGTTGTGGAGAAATATGTTTGTTTAAATTATATTTGTTTATCGCACGTCCATTCAAACTTAAAAAAAAATCAAAAATAACATTTCAATTCGGAACGTGATTATTTGTGTTTTGTTCATTTTGATTTGTATCAATTGTTCTAAAATGTTATTTCTAAGAAAATTCATCTCACCTGAATGCCGACACCGGTAAAACATGGTTTCGACAGTCATGTTTCGACAAAAGCTCCATACCACAGTACGCACACCCAAAAGGTCACCTTTGAAGTAAGCCTCTAATGCAATGCACCAAAATGTTCCAAACACACATGGGATATAAGAAATAACCAAAACAGACATGTTTGATATTGCTTACTGGCTTTTATACCAAAAGAGAAAAGGAACTATTTAGAAATAGGTACTACTTTGGAATGGACCACGGAGGGAAACATACCGACTTACTGATATCTAACCTCTAATCATTATTTCTAACAGAAGTATGTCATGCGTCATATTCCCGTACCGGTTCATAAATCAAAAAGGGTGATGCAAAGAATCAACATACATTATTAAAACGTACACTGATAACATAATGACATTGCAGAAAAAAAATACCTTTATCAACCGTTTAACGACTCAAATTATTTTATATTGGTTAGGTAAATAAACAAAAAGATGACCGATTGAAATAGTAGTGAGTAAATAACTATAAAACGGGACTTTCCGGCTAGCGGTTGGGGGACGACTGAGCAGAATATCTATGACGAGTATAATATTTCTACAGCCATCATCTAATAGCTCTTCCCAAGTCAGTGGACATTCCTTCGGAGGGTCTTTCAGCAACCTATATATATCAATTGTATAACACATAGAAGTTCAGAACAAATTAAAAAGACAATAATCTATTCCAACATTTAGAATTTCCTTGCCATTTTTCTTTATGAAATGAATTTCTTTCTTATTAACATTCCATGTGAAATTAAAAAGACGGTAAGTTAAATTTAAGGACAATTGATACACATGTTTGTTTTTTTATTACATCAAACAGCAAGTACCTACTTCCCAGCAGTTTCAAACAGAAAAGCGTATCATTTTGGAAAAAAAATCAGTACAGTGAGAATTTAATGGGTGTTTTTAAACAAAAATTAAAAAACATTATAGAAAAAAACAGTTTTAGTTGTTTTTCATTCCGTCAGGTTAATTATAATTATGTTTTTGGGTCATGGATAGGGAAACCAATTGGATTGCACTGCAATGAAATCCATATTAACAGTATAAAACATTAGCAACATAGCAACATAGCAAATATTTGCAAAAATACGATTTAACTAAGAATAAAAAAAATCATGCATGATACATTTTAATAATTTATGAAATGGAAAACTGGTTTAACACTAAACAGGCAAACTCATTACTGATTAACATTTAAGACCTGCAAGTTTCATAGAAGTTTTCAAATGCCACTTGTCGAAGCGCAAGACTTTAGTTGATTGGACAACAGAAGCACATGTGTCGTCCAGCTCAAAGCGCTTGTTAATTGCCTCAAAAATCTGATCAATATGGTAATCTTGGTATGCAGTTTGTGGGTTCTGACCTCTAAGTTGCACTTTTTTTCAAATTTATCTGACTCGAGTGTCTCATTCAGTTTGATAATTTCCCTGTTCAGCTAGCAACTATTACGTAAAACATATATAGAATATGTTAATATGTTTTCTTGAACCGAAATGCTGGTAGGGTGGTAATCATGTACATAAAGTTACATTAATTTATTGCATTGACCAGTATTGTTGCAAATACATATTTCATAATGACAATTTGATTTCACATGCTCAACCATACGTTACGTGCTCTTTAGATCCTTGCTCATGACTGCTGTGGTATCAGTACACGCCATGGAGTCAGTTAGGGTGATGCCCTGTGTTGAAAGTTGAACCAGTGTAAAATACACATACAAATATGATATTAGAGGCAATACAAGGGAAAGAAAAACTGACATCAAAACAACAAATATACAACTACAAAACACACTTTTAACAGACCAAAACAATCAAACGCATAAGTTTTGAAATGTTTCAAATTGTTATTTGCAATTTAATACCTTCAAGAACAAGGCATAGGCCACACCATTAAAGTATGATAATATCTTCAAAAGCCACTCGGATTTTGCATTGGTGTGGCTAATTGTCGAGAGATCAAATGCAGAGAAGCTTCGTTAATGCATTCAAGGCAATAAGCAAGATGTGGTAGCCATCGGGCTCCAGTAAATGTTTGTAGCAATACACCCTTGATGGTCATGTCAGTGAAAGCATTCAGAAAATTAGATTTGTTTTTGTGCGACTTTCTGTAAAAGTAATGCCGACCATTAAGGACTGTCATGAGTTTGTGATATAGCTTTTGATGCTTAACTAATTTCTGAGGAACGTTTGAGGCAATGGCACAAGCAATGTATGTTAACAAACCTTAAAATGTCTTCTTGCAGCAAAGTGGCAAGACCGCCCTTCCTTACTGCCATGTTCGATGCTCCATCCGAGCCCATCCAAACAAGCTTGTCTGCAACAAACAATTAATTAAATACACTATACATGTATTTAACAACAGTAGAAGGTATAGAGACCAAAATCAAAACCCTGATATAATTTAACGATTTGGGTGATTTGACGAGGCCAATATTTTTTTTCCAATAAGAAAAATCTTGTTTCATTGTCTCATGAATTTTAGCTGCTGATTAGCACTGTATGCTTATATTGTTTAATTAGTCCATGTAGTTATAAATGTATACAGTGATCATTGATGAGGCATTAATTAAGAAAACATACGTATCTAGAGCTATATATTAATAATATTAAACAACGATCAAATAACCATTGGGAAGGCCAAGTGAATCAAATGTGTTGTTGCTCAACTGGTAAAGATCTGTCGACACTGTACTCTGGGGTGAACAGTTGCTAAGGAAATGTTATTCGACTCTTGCATTTGTTGAATGTTTAACATAGATTGATTCTTGTTCTTTGCCACTAATATCGGTAGACACATCCATTACAAAGGTAAAGAACATCGCATCAGTCACACTCTGCACTGCCTTCACTCAAGAGGTACCTGCAATTTATAACATAAACGGGTCAGCAGTAAATGGATCGAACATCTGACGCCTTTGTTTGATCAAGTTTGCATAGCCAAGTGAAGTCGGTTAACGGTCGTCCTTTCTTTGCTACAACATGGTCATTTTTAAAAAGATATCTGAGCCATTCATACTATTTAAAAGAATACAGGGCATGCATTGAAGGGCACTGGCCTATCTCCTTGGAGGTGCTGTCTTTTACCATTTGACCTGCAGTGACCTTGAAATGTGAGCCAGGGAGGCGTTTTATCAACGGTAGTTCTACCATCCGTCAACTTCGACTTACATAAATGACGACATTCTACTAAAGTTGCGCTTCATCAAACAATTTGTAACGCCCGATTGCATACATTTCATACATAAATTTACGACTGGTTAAGAGTGCTCGTATATTTACGTATTATGTTGTTATTTGTTGAATTTTGCTTTGGAAAGCGATAAAAAAAGAAAATTAAGTTGAAATATAAGACTAGCTTATTAAAACATAGGGTAGCTAGATCTGTGTATATATCCCATGTTGCAATAAATACTTTGCAGCGATGTAGACGCTCGTACTTTGGGTCACTTAACAACTGATTAGTGTATAATAATAATGTTTATTGTACTCTTTTAACTCAAGTTTATTCCAGATTTAATGAAAACAAATATATAATAAATCTATAAAACATGCCTAGATCTATTTTCGATTTTAATGCACACCTAGCTCTGCATACATGTTTTAATTGTTGTTCGTTTCTTTGTGATAAAAATATCTAGGAATACAGTAAAAACCAACAACAGTGATTCACATGAATCTTTCTCTTGAATCATCTTGTAATTGTATCAAATATCATCATATTTATAAAAGTGCACGTCCGTGTTTTTAACCCCTTTCCTCAAATTGTTCATTTCGAAAGCACACTGTAATAAGTTTCGCCTTTATTCCGTCGTGAGTCGCGCGTGGTTCTTTGTCGTCAACATTTACCTTGTGAACACTATATAGACCACATGTATTGCCCACTTATTATGAAACTTTCTCAGAACATTTGTCCTAATAATATATCGAAAGAGTTAGAATCTGGGTCATATGATGTAAAAAAACTAGGTCACTAGGTCAAATTGAAGAAAAAGCTTGTGAACACTCTTTAGGCCACATTTTGTATTGCCCAATCAACATGAAACTTGTTCAGAACATTTGTTCAAATGATATATCGGTATAAATCGAAACTAGATCATGTGTAATCAAAAACTATGTCACCAGAGAAAATTGAAGAAAAAGATTGTGAACAGTCTAGATTCCTCATTTAGTGCCCAATCAACATGCAACTTGCTCGACATGTGAGCGACCTAGGGCCTTACGGCCATCTTGCTAATTGTTTAAGCCTGAATTTTCCGGTATAAATCTAACAGACGTTTTGACAGCGACACGAGTAGTCTCTCCGACGCCATCTTCAAAGCGACTGATAGCCGATGACGTGTACAGTTAAACGTGCGCCCCTTCATTATCCTATTATGCATAATAGTCCAGTTGGTGGCGGCCGAAATCGCATAATACGAGAAAAAACCGCATAATGATCTTGTAGACCCATCAATTGTGTTACTATATATAGTAACACACGTTTTAATATCCATTTTCGTATGTTGCAGATGTTTTTGGGATCAGGACACCTGCTTAAATGAACACCAGCATATGGCTTATGTTGTTTTTTTTCGACAATGTGGTGGTGTCCACAAATTTGATTTAAAAAAACCGAAAACATCAACAGGAAATAAACCCTTATTTACATCCTCAATTGCCACACATATCAAATAAAATAAAACTGGGTTCATAAACACTCAGAGAACATAATCAACGCCACATGAAAGGTTTGTAGAACACAGTTCAAATCAATAGAAACAATCATATTTCGCGATCAGCGTAGTTTGGCTGATCGTGTCAGACGCGAGTTGACTTAGAGTAGACCGCAATACTTCAAGAAACATCTCCACGAAATACGCAAACTTAATTAACATTCTGATTATGAAACAGCATATGGAATAGTTTTATCACATGCCATACCTTGTTTTCCGTGTAATACAGCCATTACGGATATTTTTATTTTACACATGTGTAAGATAACATTTTGAGCGTTTTCATTGGCTACATATTCTTTGATTGACCAATCGCATGACGTTAATTTGGTGAAATAGTAAACATTGAAATGACGTCACGTCAGTATACAACTTCTAGGATTTATCAACATTTTTGGTATAATAATAAGATTTTTATTTCGTTTAAAAGCATGTGAAAAAAAGATCTTACACTCGTAGTCATTTCATACCATATTTTATTAAACTCGTCCATGAAATCCGTTAGAAAGCTCGTCAATGTCTCATTTAGCAACAAAATAATAATTCCTGAACTCGTTTATTAAAATAAAGTATCAAAAATGACAACTCGTGTCATATCCTATATGTCTATGTTAATTTGTCGCAAACGTATGTTTTGTTTCTTTGTCTTGAAACAACAAGCTTCTTTTACAAATGCTAATATAGCTGGCTTCAGTATTTGCGCCTCTTCGGCCATTTATATGAATTCTGGTTGGCTGTTGCCATGGTATGTGAACATTACCATTGATTTAAGTAACACACCTTTTTATTTTATTATTTTTGAACAACGTGAATAAACACACACGATCGGATTTGCATTAATGAGGCCGCACCTTGCGTTCTATATGTATTACTGCTTATCTTATGCAGGAATCTTTTCAATTAGTACCAGCGGAAAATTACCCGCACTATTTTCCCATGAAGATGAACCTCGGTCCTTTTGATCGCATTTCTAATCAAGTTATCATGTATTGTAATAATTGCCTGTAGGCTTATTTTATTAGCTTTTTTTTAAAATGCGCTGAATGTTTCCTGAATTGCTGTTAATTAGGATAAACAGTTTAAATGTTTTATATTTGACTGTTTAATGAGTATGCATTAGATAACTTCTAAGATGATCATAGGGTATATCACTTAAGAATAACAACAATCGTCTGATACATAATAATTTTTCATTCATTCCCGCAATCATTTTTTTACATTGTAAATTTGTTAATTTGCTTGACAAATTTATATAACAATTCTGTTAACTGAAATTATTTTGGTTATTTATATATTACTGATGAAAATATGGGGTGATTTGATCGGTTTATTCACGGTACAAATATTAACAATTACTGAATTAGTCTCAAATAAATGTGGGGGTCTGAGAAGTGTGCCTATGGTGTCCAACAAATCTGGGGTCCGAGAAGTCTCGTTATGTAGGTGGGGACTAAAATATCTGGGGTCCTCTTTTGTATTATGTTTAGAGTAAAATGATATTTGATATGATAATTACAACGCCGATTGTCTTTTTTTAAATACATTTTTTTGACTTATTAATGAGGTGTTTCGTATCGAACTTGAACATTAGAAACGCAGAAAGTGCAACAGACATGTTTGTGCATATGTAAATGGTTCATAAAACGAAATGCACATTACAGTATTACTCTCAGATTGCTTGTGCAAAATATTGATCAAAATCACAAACTGAGCTCCATTCCCAAAGGTATGTTTTAATTATCAAATTAATTTGCCATTTTCGTGGGAAATATAATATCAAAAACAGACAAATATGTTATTGTACTGGTAATGGCAGACTATGGCAGCTCTGTATATCAAACGAATCTTACAGCCAGTATGATAGTTAGCAATGTCTCAGTGATTGAATTATTTTCATTTCAACAGAGTAGATAGAACACGATTAATTGCTAATCCCTGTAAATCCACATTGTACCTTTTACAATCTTAAGTTACTAATAAGTCATATAACTACAACTAGCTGTCAATACACAAAAGAGTTCAATATTATTGTGTGATACATTTTCTAAAGCTATGAATGGCAATTAATCATATAATAATAGCTATGGATAAAATTCATAATTATGATATTAGTGGCACAAACTAAAAAAGCTCTACTGACAAGTATTATGGGTGATCATATAATAATAACATGTTATTGCCAATATATACACACATGTAAATGTTATTAGTACGTCTAGATGACACTGACAGGCAACGTTGAAACACTACAAATGTGTTACCTTGTAGGTTTGTTTAGGAGTTTGGTTGTATTAAAAATATTGTATTATGTTTGTTGTAATTTCCTTAATGTCAAGCGAGGGAAACCCATCGCTGTGATATACTGTACAAATAGTTGTAATATTTGGCCAGGTTTGTGGTTCGGCATGCCTTTAAACAGGTTTAAGCCACATTGACCGATCGAAGGGTTGACACCAGTTTTTAATTATTGTATTTTTTGTGTTGTGTTGCGTGTATTGTCCTGTGTTGCATAGGCAATGGGTCACTTGCCTCAAATAATGGACCTGAGGATGATAGTAATAAGTGTTACTCGCCTTTTGATGTTTCTGGGTTTTTATTTATCATAGTTTTGATCACCACCACATAGCCGAGCAAATATCCAAACATAAGCCCGATGCTGGTGTTCAGTGAAGCTGGCTTCCTGGTACCAGAAACATTTTATTTAAAATATGCATTGTTAGGTAAATCTCTCCCAACAAGTTTTACTGTTTATCAAAACTATACTATTTATTAACTGTATGTTAAGCACGTAATACGTCGCATAAATATCAGGATACGATTAATATTTTCTGGGATTATGAGGTATTAACCTTTCTCACATTTAGACATAGCTGCAGCACGGCTTTTCAAATAATCGCGACAAAATGACACTTTGCTAATATTGAACAGAACAGAACAGATAATGCTTAATGAGACACGCGTGCTTGTAACGATATTTTCTTCGATTAGATTAAATTGGTTATGTGGTAGTGAAATTAAAGTCCCGGAATTTAAATATGCTTCAACTCGCTTATGTTGTATAAGCGTATATGTATTTCTTTAGTTTGAATATTAACTATAAAATTAACGACATGCGGTCAAATCGTGTTCTTCTGTGGTATTTTTTTCTTAACAATTAAATTAAGTGTCGTATTTTGTAAGACACTTATACGAACTTATTGTTTCATTATAAATGCAAATGCAAATAATAATGAGTAATTTCATTGGAACCATAACATACATATCCATAAAAGCTTAGAAAATCAGTATCAGTTGTTATAAATATAGCCGTCATTGCAATATGCAGAACAAAAATTGACACGTATGAACTGTATTTGCAAATTTCGGACACGATAATTATTTGAAATATCTTTCTGTACATTCTGTAGTACGGTCATTCAAATGTGTCTTTGTTAGCCTTGGTTCATTTACTTGTGTATGTATGCATATATATATAAAAAAAACAGATCTGAAATATATATAAAACCATTTAAAATTTCACTTTTAAAAATAATGTTTAAACAATAAGCATCAATTAAAATGCACTAAAATGCTGTTGTTTTTTACAGGCCATATAAGGAATACCTATCATATCACCAAAATCCAAAATTACATTAAAAATATATTTAAAATAATGTCCCTATGGGAGAGGATTGACTCAGTATATTCCCGCTCTCTGGCCTAGTAGCGCCTACATTTTTCGCCGGTTCAAGATGGGGGCTCTATAATCTATTTAGTTATATAATTATTTATAATTATACCCCCATGTTATGTCACACTTGCTTCAAATTAATATTTTGATTTAAGGAGCACCAATCTTAATCAGATAGTTATAACTGGTCTGATTGGTACAAATAATAATTTGATAAACATACAATACGTATTATTTGTAGCTGAGACATATAACTTTGTGAACCTTTATTATTGATGGAATCAGACATGTTTATTTGGCAAATATTATTTTACATATCCAAAAATAAACCGACACAAAAGAGCATAAGGACATTGCAGCTATTTTTCCGATCCCGTATTACCATACTAGCCGGACTACTTTTTTAATGACGTCATCAAAGAGTTATGTAAACAAATATAATCTATACCTACAATGATTAGTCATTATTGTAGTTTTTAATCAAATAAAATAAGGCAAATGCACATTTGAAGTTTATCGTGGTATATAATAAAAGGAATATTACGCTAGTCAATTGTTCCAAGAATATGTATTAGTCTTGTGGCTTGCGTTATTTTAATACATACTCTTGGAACAATGACTAGCATTATATTCCGTATGGGTTTATATTCTGTTGGAGCATTGGGGTGTTCATAACTGTGATATTTAAAACGCATGTATTTACTGCCGTTTCGTCTAGCACGAACACCGCTAACTACAACACTTCGATACTTACACAGTGGTTGCTTATGACCGTTCCCTATCCACCCATATCACCCAACCTCACTTTGACATTGACCGTGACCTAATTTGCGCCTAGTATAATTCAAATGGGCTGTTTCTTGGTTAACTAGATTTTATCATTTCGTCTAGCACCAACACCGCTTGCTACACCACTTTGATACTTACACAGCTGTTGATTATGACTATCCCCAATCCACAAATATCATCCAATCTCACTTTGACATTGACCTTGACCTAATTTGGACTTATCATAATTCAAAAGTGCCATTTCTTGGTTCAGTAGATGTTACCGTTTCGTCAAGCACCAACACTGCTTACAACACCAATTGGATATTTACACAGTTGTTACTAATGTCCGTTTCAAATCCACCCCAATCTCACTTTGACCTTGACCTTGACCTAACCTGGATTTAGAATAATTCAAATGGGCTATTTCTTGGTTAACTATATTGTAACGTTTCGTTTAGAACCAGCACCGCTTACTACAGCACTTGGATACTTACACAATTATTTCTTATGACCATTCCCAATCTACCCATATCACCCAGCCATACTTTGACCTTGACCTAATTCAAATGTTCTGTCCAGCACTAAGGGGCAAGTGTATTTATACAACACAGTTTCTTGTTTCAATCAGATTTCAAAAGCGTCTCGAGATGCTTTTCAACTGTTTATAAATATTAGGTTGTTGTTATGAAATTACCGCGTGGTCTATATAGCGATTCAATTTAACTTCCGGAGTTCCGTTGTTTACAAAACATATGTCCATAGCGACAAGTAGCAAATAGAGCTTCCTGAGTGCAAAAGACTTTAGCGACGCGATTTGAGTGTCCGCTTCTCAAGCCTAGGACCTGGGTTCGATCCCCAGGCGGAGATCAGAACTATTTCACTTTAATTTTGTCACATTTAATTAATTGTCTCGACCGTATAAAATTAATTTAAGTAATATGTTTAAAATAAATTTAACAATGATGACAAATAAAAACTGTTTTAAAATATAAGATAATTACTCATTTTGAGTCAACTATTGGACACGCATCTGGCATATTCATAAACGGCCCGAAATTACAACTACTTCGTGCCACAGAATGAACACCGCATCGTCAATCACATACCGAATAGTGGTAGTCTATTTTTAGAAGGGCTTTCCCAAAAGAGTCGAAAAGTCTGCTATTATTTATATAATTATTATATTATTAAGTGATGCTTAATTGACTGCATTTGATGAGTATAGTATTCTTGTTTTCATTACAAACCACTCCAAGGCCTCAGTTATATATGTTTTATCATCTGTGAAGTAAACGCTTTCAAACCCTGAATGAAACATTCTGTAAATAAAAATAAGCTGTAATTGTTATGTAATTACAATTATATTGATTTCTCAATTGTTGCCGAGTAATAGAAGGTTGTCTGAATATAAACAGAAACATTAAAATATATAATAACTGACCCTGTCCCGACCAGGCATAGTGAACGTTGGGCCTTGCAAATTTTATGTCCATCGTGTTAAATAAGTCGCCAGTAATAAAATGCACCACAGTACATTTATCTCAATTACATCTCATTAAGATTCAGAAAGTAAAACATCATACAATCATGAGGATATTTGAACCACGCGCGTACTTCCTAGACAGGTCTTTCTTAAGCACATCTTTATTTCAGTTCATTAAGGTATCAAATGACCATTTTTTATCGCGCAAATGATGCCAACACTTGCAACTTATTAATTATTTTAATAAATATAACAAATTATATCTTAGCAATAGTTTATTACACCAAAAACCGATGGTAATACAAGAAAATGGAGAAAAGCTCGAACAAAAATGTTATTTAGACACCTAATGTTATTTCATTTAAGGCATTCCCACGTGTTCACTGGAAATAATTTGCACTAATTTATATGTTTAAAATATAAAATTGTATCCTTGGTCGGCAGGATAGGTAGGCGTCTTATATCTTGTATGGGTGAGAAACGCACTCAAAAGCAATTTAATATAAAATTGAAGCTTACATTAGTATTTATCAATGTATCATGTGACTTCATTCAGTATCAATTGTTGCCGTGAAAACATATTTTATTTTGACATCAATTGGATTGTATGATCGCCGATTTTGCAAAAATATATGCTTACATGTTAAATACAAAATATATTGCCAATACATATGACATATTTTATTAAAAAGGTATTTCATTTGTGTTACTTCATGTATTTTCTAAACCCATTCACATGGTTTGCATAAAGAGCACAATACACGAGGACTGTTTCAGAAATTCGCGGAATTCTCTTCTCAAAACTTTTTTTCAGTCAACTCACATATAAAAACAAATGCACGATTAGTTTGACACATATCCTATGATATTATAAAATGATGTTCGTACTATCAAATTTGCTGTGACGGTTGGAGATGGAGCGACGAACAAACGATTTAATTTTTATGGATACCGATCTGGATCAATTTTGGTTTTAAAGAATACTTTATGTTTTGGATGATAAGGAAATTTGCCACATTATGATATATATATCATTGGTAGCAGAATGCACGGCACAATGCTGTGCGTTTTCGCAGGTCTGTGCTTTCTGTTTAAAAAAAAATATGATATTCCAGCCCTGCCTAGTTAGGCTTATCCTTCGTCTTTAACTTATAGAGACTGGTAACGGCTAATGGTTTTGAACCTAGCTGTTGTGATTTATATAACCGAAACGGTAACCAAACTAAACATTAAACATCACTGAAGCGTGTTTTTCTACCGTGTAACTTAACAAATTTATCAAATAAGTTACTTTCCTTGACATCAATTATAAGATCCTGGCAAGAGCAAATACGTAGCTGATACTAGGGAATGGGTTGCTGAGAGATAATGTAAAATGTACATGTAGACGTTGTTTTCTATATTTTAGTACGAGACTGTCTATCGGTAGATGGAATTTTAATTAACTCTTAGTACGTTTTTGTCACACATGTTTATGGATTGTTCTGAAAATGTTGACTTATCGTTCTGTTGTGTAACTATAACTTACAAATGAGCATAAATCGATCGATTTGCACTGTCAAGGAGTAATAAATATAGTATTCGCTCGAAATTTTAAACAACAATTAGTTCATTTGTCAAATTAATATTAACTGATGTATATAATATCTGTTTAAAATGCAATCCAAATAATTTGAGATGTGGTGTGGGGAAGTGTGGTGTAGTGGTGTGGTGTGGGAAGGTGTGATGTGGTGTGGGGAGTTGTATTGTGGAATGTTGTGGTGTGGAAAGGTGTGGTGTGAGGTGCTATGTGGTGTTTGGAGGTGTGGGGAGTTGTGTTGTGTTGTGGTGTGGTGTCATGTGTTGTGTTGTGTTGTGTTGTGATGTGGTGTGGTGTAGTGTACTATGGTGTGCTGTGGTGTGGTCTATAGGTGGTGTGTTGTGGTGTGCGGAGGTGTGGTGTGGTGTTTGGAGGTGTGGGGAGGTGTGTTGTGTTGTGCTGTGCTGTGTTGTGTTGTGTTGTGGTGCGATGCGGTGCGGTGAAGTGAGGTGAGGTGTGTTGTGGTGTGATGTGGTGTGGTGTGGGGAGTAGTGTTATGGTGTTGAGAGGTGTGGGGAAAGTGTGGGGAGGTGTGTTGTGTTGTGGGGATGTGTGGTGTTGGAATGTGTGGTGTGTTGTGGTGTGTTGTGGTGTGGGGAGGTGTGGTGTGGTAAATGGAAGAGTTTTGTTTTGTGGGGATGTGTGGTGTGGTGTGGGGAGGTGTGTTGTGGATTGGGGAGGTGTGTTGTGATGTGGGAAGGTGTGTTGTGGTGCGGGGAGGTGTGATGTGATGTGGTATGGGGAGGTGTGGTGTTGTGGTGAGGTTTCGGTAGGTGTGGGGATACGTTATATGGTGTGGGGAGGTGTGTTGTGGTGCGGGGAGGTGTGAGGTGGTGTGGGAAGAGGAGTGTGTTGTGGTGTGTGAAGGTGTGGTGTGGTGTAGGGAGGTGCGATGGGGTGTTTCGAGGTGTGGGGAGTTTTGTTGGGATGTGATGTGTTGTGTTGTGTTGTTTTGTGGTTTGGTGTGATGTGGTGTGGTGTGTTGTGGTGAGGTGTGTTGTGGTGAGGTGTGTTGTGCTGTAATATGCTGTGGTGTTCTATGGTGTGCTGTGATGTGGTGTTTGGAGGTAAGGGGAGGTGTGTTGTGGTTGGGGGAGGTATGTTATGGTGCGAGGAGGTGTGGGGCGATGTTGTGTGGTGTGGGGAGGTGTGATTTGGTGTTTGGAGGTCTGGGGAGGTGTGTTGTGGTGTGGTTTGGTGTGGTGTGGTGTGGTGTGGGAAGTTCTGGTGTGCTGTGGTGAGGTGTGATATGGTGTGGGGTGTTGTGTTGCTGTTTTGGGGGAGGTGTGGTGTGGTGTAGTGAGTTATGGTGTGTTGTGGGAAGGTGTGAATTGGTGTTGTGTGGGAAAGTGTTATGTTCTTTGGGGAGGTGTGGTGTGGTGTGGGGAGGTGTCATATGGAGAGGGGAGGTGTGGTGTGGTGTTTTGTGGTTTTGAAAGGTGTGGCGTGGTGTGCGGAAGTGCGATGTGGTGTTTGGAGGTGTTTGGAGTTGTGTTGTGTTATGTTGTGTTGTGTTGTATTGTGGTGTGGTGTGGTGTCGTGTGGTGTCGTGAGGTGTGGTGAGGTGTGGTGTTTGGAGATGTTAGGAGGTGTTTGGAGGTGTGGTGTAGTGTGGGAAGGTGTTCTGTGGTATGGGGAGGTGTGGTGTGGTGTGGGAGGTGTTATGTGGTGTTTGGAGGTGTATGGAGGTGTGTTGTGATGTGGTTTGGTGTGGCGTGGGAAGTTGTGGTGTGGTGTGGGGAGGTGTGATGTGGTGTTTGGAGGTGCGGGGAGGTGTGTTGTGGTGTGGTGTGGTGTGGTGTGGGGAGGTGTGATGTAGTGTGGGCAGGTGTGATATGGTGTGGTCTGGTGAGGTGTGTTGTGGTGTGGGGAGGTGTGTTGTGGTGTGTTGACGTGTGCTGTGATTGGGGAGTTGTGGTGTCGTGTTTGGGGAGGTGTGATATGGTGTTGGGGGGTGTGCTGAAGTGTGGAGTGGGAAGGTGTATTGTGGTGTGGAGAGGTGTGATGTGGTATGGGGAGGTGTAATTGTGTTTGGGAAGGTATGGTGTGGACTGGGAGAGTATGATGTTGTGTGGGGCGGTACGATGTGGTGTGATGAGGTGTGATGTGGTGTTTTGAAGTGTGGTGCCGCGTACTTTTGCACTTTTGTACGCAGACAATACAATATCATTATGCGAATCAACCGATGACTAACAAAACGCTATAAATTTATACGAACAATTTGTGATCAATGACAACTGTGATTTCATATAAAACCAAAGTTCTAGTTATACAAAAAGGCAGAAGGCATAATCAGGTTTAATTATATAACGATTGTCTTCTAGAAGCCGTAAGCAATTATAAATAAATAGAGTTAAAATTCAGCAATAGCGGTTCGTTTTTAGAGCTATGTACTGTCTAATAAGTTATTGTAAGTTTGTTGTGTATTGTATGTTGTAAAGAGATAGCCTCGGTATCAAATGTTCACAATATAAATTTTGCCCATGTTATCAAGAACTGAGTTATTCTGAAATAAACTTGGAAACGTGTGGTGAGGTGTGGTGTGGTGGGGCCCAGTGCGGTCATAACGTCATACAGGAAAGAGATCGAACATGTCCGGCTAGCGCAGTGGTTTGCTCACCTAGGCATTCGGGGTTTAAGGCCAAACCCCGGCGTATGTGAGTTTGGTTAGTGATCACCACACGTGGAATTCCTCCGGGTAACCGGGTTTCGCCCAAAGCACAACATGCCACCAAATTAGCGGATATTTCAGAAAAAAAAAAGAATATTAAATTGCAGCTATAAGTCTACATTTTTTCCAACTTTCGATGCGTTTCAAATCTGTAAATAAGGCAGATGTACTAGGATACACCATCGGACCTCACACACAGGTCATGCAGCTACGGCGCGGAAGGACATCATAAACTATTAAATATTCACGCACGCATGCACGCACACACGCACACACACGAACACACACACCAATCTAGTGAAAAAGATCGCACCACAGTGTGGTTCAACTACTATTTAGTTATGTCTCCGTTGATTACCTCGTTGATGTCTGGGATACATGAACGTTCGAGGTTGAAAATTAGGTTCCTTAATCAAATAATATTAACAGATGTTGTTTTTGCGGTCTACGTTTCATTTAAATATCTCAATGCGTTCTCAAGTTATTGAGCGGAAACCGTTTTCTATTTTTAGTATCAGTGACCTTGACTTTGACATGGCCACCCCATATGCAATTCCAAGTGATGTCTCGCTATAAGGTATCGATGCGTGAAGTTTCATTACAATAGCTCAATCCTTCTCGAGTTAGAGAGCAGAAACGAAACTACGCCACTACGTAAAATACAAATGCCCGCCCAACGACAGACGCTATTCAATAACCTAAAGTTTTCTTCGAAAAAACAAGGCGAAACATTACCAGATCATAATGGTACTGAGGTACATTGAATGCTTCTGTGAAATTTAGTACAAGCTCGAGCATGGGTCATGTGGGGCTAAATTACATGTAAAGCGTTCAACACAAGAGGGGCTTCTTTGTGTTCACCCTTTAGATTAAATAATTTTCATATTTGTAGTCATTATAAACAATGGATAAACTCCGCATGTGAATCACATGTGTTGAAATAACAGGCCACCACGAATAATATTTGACCTTACGAAGAGATTTGATTGACAATATGTTTAGCCATACAGAAATCTAGGACAATTGTTTTTGACGGACATGACTTGTAAAAACATTCGTTTACATGTTCAATGGTGTTTGTCGGACTTCAACCTAGGTAGGCGTGGATATCAATCCCATAGCGTATCGTTAATAGGAAAAGCTTGTTATTAATCTGGGATATTCGTGTCTTCACTAAATCATGATACATCTTTGACAGACTGCGTCGATTGCATATGTGTCAACCTTGAATATGGTTTTTGTGTGGTATAATACAAAAATGCTAGATCCTAAAATTCACTATTTTATGCACTCTTCAAGCTTCGTGTGTTGCCTGATCATGAATATTGAAACATAACCAAGCTGATTGGAATTTAATTCAGGTAAAGTTACAATAATGATCATGGGGGTGCAAAACTAGGTAATATATAACGTGTCTTTTTATTATATCTCTAATTTTGTTATCTGATCAGTATAAAAATGTGTCAGAATATTATTGCATTTATACACTTTGGTTCAAGTTTGAATGTAAATCATTGGTGATGGTAATCTACGGCAATATGTAATTATTATAAACTAAATTATAACAAGAGAACAATGCGGAAACCGCATTAAATCCGCATTTCTTTTATTTTGCCTATGGGGGTACATGTACAAGTCAATGTTGGTGAAAAGTATGGAAGTTTCATGTGGCCATTTTGTGCAGTGAGGCGGAACTATTTGAATAAGTTTGGTAGAGAAACACTAAACAAATATTTGTGTAAAATTATTTGAAAATCTAGCCATAGATTTTGAAGAAAATGGCCTTCAGACATAATTCTGTTTTTAGCTCTGGCGGCCACCTTGTGCAGTGCAGCGGAACCATTTTCACAGGTTTGGTAGAGGACCATCCAAGGAACATTTCTGTAAAGTTTTACGAAGAATGACCAAGAGATATTGGAAACATGACACGAATACAACACGTAAATTATTAACGACAATTCAACTGCCGCCCGCCCGCCCAACCGCCCGCCCAACCGACCGGTTTTCGCTAATCTATAATCCGAGAATTTTCGTTGAAAAATCCGGCTAAAAACTAGTAGACATTGTATGTTTGTTATTGATAGACAGTTCAGCTGGAATCTTGGTAACATATTAAGTATAAAAAATTAAAAGTCATAGGAAGTGCGTGATAAAAACCTGGTTCATTACAACCTGAGAGCTTTGTATTTCATGAGAATTAGTCGAATTAGTTATTATAATAGGTTGTTTTATAATCATTAACAGTCTTATGAACCAACGACAAAGGGTGATCGCGACACACTAATGGCAATTGTAAGTTTATTCCATTCAACAGGCTTTTTGTTATTAAACATGTTATTATATGTTATGAAATTTAATTTGGCAAGACTTGGCAGTGGCAGTCCAATTGTTGGAAAGTGGTCGGCCTCGGCGACCTGGGTATATACATAAACGAAGTCAACATTTGTATCTATTTTTAGGAAGTAGTCAATTAATAATATGTTGCTGATAAACATGTGAATAATTTGCCCGTTCTTATGTGATTAGTTAACGCAGCTTGGTTACGCCCAAAGGCAAGTATTTCTTGGACATTTTATTTGTGTAGGAAAAGTCGTATTAGTTACATTATTAAAACCAGTTATGTTGCGCATGAGTATCGAATAATTGACGGGTGTTTTTTCTCGGATGTTAGGGTAGTATATAATCGTTGGCTCTGTGGAATCTGGGAGATCTGCCGCATTCGTCGACGAGCACGCAATGCTGAAACTATTATATTTACAAATACTTTAAGCATTGTTTAGGGACTTTGGGAGTCATTAGGACTAACTGTAACCTTTTTTCCTTCTTGGAACTAACAGTTCTTTTTTTTCGCCTTTGGACATGCTAGCAGAGTTCCAATCCTCCAGTCAATTAAGCTAGAGAGCTAAACGAAATGATAATTGATGCATGTCGTGGGAAAACCGGGTTTAATGCATGTGCGTAAAGTGTCGTCCCCGATGAGCTTGTGCAGTCCGCACAGGCTAAACCGGGCCGACACTTTCCGCTTTCATGTTTTTTTTTCTGTTTCAAGGAAGTGTCTTCTAAACATGAATCCACTGTAGGCGGAAAGTGTAGCACTGGATTAGCCTGTGCGTGATATCGTGCTTCCCCACGGGATTGTTGCCTGAAACTAAATTGCTGGGTTAATGTGCAGTGCGGTCTGATTTATTGAGAATACGTTCAGCGTTTGGTATAGTGCTACAGCTAGGCTCAGGTTCCGTTGCAGGTATACGAGGTTAAAGGTACAGTGTTGGGCACAATATCGACGTGAAGGCTTCACTACTGTGATTAAGGGTAATATGTAAAGGCTTCAGTTTTGCGATTTAGAATTGACATTTTTTTCTAAATTGCATTGTGGTTATTTTTACAATAGCTAAAGGAGATTACAATAATATTGGCAAAAACTGGAAAGGCACATTTTTGACACCTTAAATTTAGCTGGGTACCCGGCGTATTACACATTCATAGTTTGACGACGTATTTACATCATTTTATAGACAATTTGTGCAGTATTTACCAAAACGAAACACTTTTTATAAGAAACAACAATAAAATGTGATATATCTTTGGTATATGTGGAATGTACCACAAGTTGTCATTAGCTACAACACGAAAGTGACCGCCAAACGTTTTTGCTTCATTGCCTGGAATATAAATAACGTTTTGATTATTTTAGAAGTAATAGTTTTCTCGTTCAAAGATCATGCATTTCAGTCAGCCTGACATTACCAAGAAAGTATTTCGATGAATTCAAAAATATTATGTGCAATCCTATTTGTTAGGAAGGGACGGAGCGAGCGCATATTTAATCTACATTTTGATTGGACGGGCACATGTACAACATTGGACCACGAGATTAGTAGATATCCATATATGGCAATGCTTACTAAAGACTCTGAGAAGGCGAAATCAATACAGCCAATCAAAACCCAGACATAGCGTCCCTTAAAACAACTTAATGATCAAGTGTTTCACTAATAGGTGCGTTTCAGCCTTTTCATTGGACCAAATGTAAATTATATTCTAAGCCCTGTTATTTTTATTACAACAGAGCACTGTAAACGCAACATTAGGTGTATGTCATGGTTGCATACGAAAAACATTTTTTCTTGATAATCTGCGTTGATTTTCGTTTCATGTGACTTTCGTTTTAAGGACACACCATTGACTCCTTCCAATTGTTCATAGTCAATATAGACATAGACATTCTTGCAATGCATAAGTGCAATCTCGAAACGGAACAATCTCCGTTTCGCCCAAATAACTAAATATACTGTACAGAACAAAATATAAATGGTGTCAACTGTTGGTGTTTTAAAAGGGTGTTTGAAACTGGTGGTGACCTAAATTGGCGCAAACTTCAGGACGGAACTATTAAATCAAAGTTAGAATTATAGAAAAAGATCCATACAGATATAGCAGGGTGCTGCGGCCTGCTCCTTTTGTTTCCACTGCTGTCCATATGGGTTGGTCAACAAAAGTATGTTGAATATCGTTTTCAAATGTAATTAAGAAATAATTTTCGATTTATAGTTGTTTATCGGCCAGTCAACAACGATTTAGAGTTTTGATGCGGATGAATTAAACCACAAGGGCGTTAGCCCGAGTTGTTTAATAGCCACGCGTCAGAACGACAAAGATTTGTTTATTGGCCGATAAACAACGATAATGCAATATTGCAAAAGCCCAATCTGGTTAATGTGATATTTCTATGGACACGATATTGCATGTTGGGGATTGTTGATTACCTGCACAATGGCTACCAGGCTCTAATCGTCTCTTTAAGAAATGCTCAAATTGACAGATCGGCTAAAATGACGTCTGTGTCAGTCCCTAGATAACGTCCGTACCTTATCTTGATGCAATCCGGGCCCGTATTCACCAACGTATTCTTGGATTTAAGACTTAAGAATAAACTTAGACTCAAAACCAAATGCATAGCGTTTGTATGTATAGCAGGTACCAGTATCGCTGTTATCATATGATAATAATAAATGCTAAAATTAAAGTCGGGAATACCAAAATATATTCGTATGAACAGCAATGTTACAATATAATGGTTTTAAGAATATTCTTTATTCTAAGGTCTTAAGTCTAAGAATGGGTTGGTGGATAAGGACCCCGAACGTACGATTCCAAGCAATGCAATAATTAAGTGGTCATTTTGGAACACACAGGCTGAAACAACAGTCTTTTGCAAACATTACTAAGTAACCATTACTGTATTTTTCCTGATTTTAGTTCTGATTTTAGTTTTATCTCGATATGATTAAAAGTGAGTTTATTTTTAACAGGTAATACAAGTTGGTTCGACATTTACGTTTTTATACAGCAATCGATACACAACAAAATCACAATCATGGGTATGTTTACTTATTCAAGAACATGTTAAATTAAAATACGCACTTAAAATTTTCAAACATTGTTTTACAATACTTGTGATTATTTTTTTATGCTGGTGACTACAACAATTCAAGTAAACATTGATCATAATATAATGATGTTCTTGTAGTTATCTTGATATTGATGGTTGCGTCCTTTCCCTGGTTTCAAACTGTAAATGGGCATTCTGCAATAACAATAGATAACAATGCAATACGTTTCATTTTTTAATACAGTTTATCTAACATAACTTTATTTGTCTTTTTAATGTGATGGGTTGTAATGACATTACACGTTTTATAAACACTTTTTGTATTGTACATAAATTCTAAGGCATTTTCATACAACTATGCTACCAAATTACATTATTATTACGAATTCGAACTCAATTCACTTAATAACTTTAAAAAAGAGCTGTTTGTAAAACATGTATGCCCACTCAGTGTTAAAAGCAATCTTACAAATGTCATGTTTAGTGCAGATCGGATGAAAACTGTTGAACATAGAGAGTGGAAAGTGCTAAAAATGCCAATTTTAGTTAAACCAAGGACCATAACTCTGCAGTTCCCGGGACGATTTTGTTGATCATCGAACTTCGCTAAGAAATTATGTTCTCTAATATTTCATCAAGTTTTGGGAAAATCGCATGAAAACTGTTAGACTTAGGTAGCGGACACGGCTAAAAAGGGTTATTTTAGATAATTCAAGGGACATAACTCCACAATTCCTGGAGCGATTTGGCTGATTATCAAACGTGTCCGAAATTTTATGACCGCAAATAATGTCTTGAAGTGTGACGAAGATCGGATGAACACTGGTGGACTTAGACAGCGAAAAAATCGGTTAAAATCTAGTATTAGTGTCATGTAAATTATTGTAACTGTTTGAACTATCATTTATATATGACATTCATATAATAAAACGTCAAGCTACAAGCAAAAAAATTCAATGTTTGATAAGTATATTTTCGGATTATAATCATACACTAAATCATACACTATTGTGTTGTTGTTTTTCAATTTAAGCTCTAGTTGATAGTTACGTGTCGAAAACAGTTATTCCTAAGGCATTTTGGGAACACTTATCCCTCGTAGCAAGGGATGATAATTTGGACTGATGCCACCGGCCTGTAAGCCTGATGCAACAGTTCCAAAATTATCCGTGACATCTCGGAACAACAGTTGTGAATGTTCCTCAAACGCCTATGAAATAACTGTACACTAAATACAGGTATATGAATAATAACTACCGTCGCCAACACACTACCAGCCAGTCATAGTTAACACTCTGAAGCTGAATGCAGGTACATGAATATAAACTATCGCCACATACACATTCCCATCCTGACGAAGTCCAGGTTGGGGCTGTCGAGGGTTAGGCCTCGAATCTCCTTCAGATCGGCAGCGATCTTGTCCCAAGGCAGGCCGGCAAGGTTCAGGTCCCCTGTATTGCCTGCAGTCATATGACCAAAATGTCCAAACCATGCCCTATACGCAATTAACCATAAGACGATATTTGATCGACCACGTGTTTAGTGTTCATAAAGCTGGGATTAAATTGTTTGACGGACATGTCTTGTAAAAACATTCGTATACATGTGATTAATGTTAAGCACTTTCAGACGGTTTGTGTTGTAGTTTGACCTAAGTAGGCGTGGATATAAATCACATAGCATATCGTCAATAGACCTCCTTAAGCTATTGTTAAAAGATTAAAGTCCATTTATCGAATATCACAAATCTTACCACATGTTTTTTGTGTAAAACGGTTAAACCGTTTGACACGTGATATCCAAGTGCAATGATTGGATAAATTGCAGACTAATTTGCATATGACTGACATTTGTGGAAATGTCTTTCGACTGATCGACGAGATATGATTGTCTGATCATTATTTAATTTTAACCACGCCTACGTAGGTCAATCCCCAATAAACACCGTTTACATATTACGAACGTTTACATAACATCCCTGCCAAACGATTAATTCCTGACTTTTAGAAGGTCTGAACGGTTTGATCATCAAATCACAGCGAACGTTCAATTAGAGTGTATATGTCAGTGATGTAACGACCGTCGGGTCGTCCCCACAGCTATAAGATGACGGCAATGCATGGTTTGGGGTTTTGAGTTGGGTAACGTGTTACAAACGTCATGGAATATATTAAAAGTTTAAATCAGGACCACTATATCGAGATGGCTACATGCAGGGTTTTCGTTAGGATAAGAATATAGTTTGAACATGTCAAGTGCTAAACGTTTCAGTGTTTATATCGATTTTCAGCCGTACAAGTGTTTTGGTCGTTTGTTATTGAATACCATAAACATTCACATTATAGTATGTCCTTGATACTGGAGTTCGAAGAACCCGCTCGTGCAGGTGTCAACACTGGTGGAGCCTGGTGTGTAACAGATTGGCCACCATAAATATTTGCTGATGTCCTGGCTGAAGTACCTTTCCACCCGAGGACCCGCTAAAACGATGCTTGATCTCCGATCTTCTCCGAGTATAATTCCACCCATTGACCTATCGCTATCTAAAGAGAGTGATACACAAACCCGGGTTGTTAAGTACATGTACGGATGAAGCGTAATGCAAGACAAGATATCGATATAGGTTTACTTTTGATCTTCTTTTAGATGCCGTCACAATATTGCACTAATAACAAATACATTGCATAGCTCCGGACTTCCTGTATCTGTGCGTCTGACTTCACAACATAAAATTTAGCTGGCACCCATTAGCGTCGTATATGTAATGTACGAATACAAATGTAATGTCTAGTATGCACTTGGTACAAGAACCGGATGACAAATCAAGTTAAAATATCACTAAGGATTTCAAAACACAGCATATAAATGCTTACAAATATGTCTGACCATGTTCAGACAAAAACAAACCGCAAGGCTTATACATCTTTTAACAGACTATCTAAGATACGTGGGTTGTTCAATAAATTCGTTGACTAGGTCTCTCATTTCCTTAATGGCACATATATATAGTACCTGTTGGTATCATCTTGAAATTTAGCCTGTTAACTATTAATATGAAAAGTGTTGCAAAAATAATATTATCTACTACTCCAAAATGACGGTTTGTGTTACCTGAATGACACGATACCGCTCCACGCCAAATTTTAAAATTACATTCAGTGTAGAAAAAATGCAGTTTTCAATGTATATGTAATAAAAAAAGTTCACCTGATTGTTATATAACATTATTAAAAAGTAATCTGAGAGAATGTCAAAGTTTTTTATTAGATTTTTTATAGAGCAACTTTTGAATAAGACCACCTGCACCAAATCTGACGTCAAAATGTTAATCACACAATGCAAGCGAATGTGGTGAGACTTCTATTTCTGTGTTCAATTTGACAACACCACATCAACAACGTACACAATGATCAATTTGGCTTAACGGGATGAACTTCCCGCTAAGCACAGTAGTCAAATGGAACTAAAACTGTTCAGAAGGAAAAATTGAGTTGAAAAATGATGGAGAGACTGGACAAAATCGTAATGTCAAAGACGACGTTAAACTAAAGAGCAGGAAAATTAAGGACTGTCAGTATATGAGCAGGGATATTAGGTTTGAGACTGTCTATTGCCAACTGTTATTTAACAATTCTGAATTGTAAATATTCGAAATGTGGCATACCCGCTTATTTTTATATAGGCTATGTTAAAGGTAGTAAGATCCAAGAGATCGAAATTCCTTATGAGATATTCATATTCACCTGCAAACTGCGTCACCACATTGGCTGAGGAAACCAAGTGAGAGTTCAATTGCTATTTAAAAGTTTCAATCCACAGTGCTTATATTCAATAGCCAATCCATCCAGCATGCCTACATGATACAAATCTTGTATTCTATTAGTTTTAGTTTCCAAATATTAATCTGCAATTAATTTCAGATTCAACTGAGTTTAAGGGTATAGACAACTACTGAAATCCACTAGCCGGCATAATAATATGCTTTTCTGAGGACTATGTACAAACAAAATAAATTGCCTTAATATGTATTGCAGTCTTATTTCAATAGGTGATAAAAGAAGAATCCCTTTTAAAAAATTAACTCACTGCATCATAATGTAAAATGGTCGCGTGCATTTCAATTTCTGCTTTTTATTTTCTTATATATTTTCTAAGATATTTTTATTTATTGGATTTATTGGATTTATTATTAATTGGATTTAAAAAAAAAGAACTCTTTATACTTAATGGTTTCTCGCATATTTATTCAAAATTGAAAATCAACGCAGAATAACTCAATATTATATACAAGCTTAAATATAACAATTACAAACAAATTGGTGACTCGTGTGACTAAAATAAGTTATATTTATTAGATTTGTACTAAGAGGTTAATAAATGGCGCGGCGGGCGCAGGTCTCGATAATAGCCCCGGCAAAACGATAATGGCCCGAGGGCTTTAGCCCGAGGGCCTTTATCGACTTGCCTGGGCTATTATCGAGACCTGCCCCCGCGCCGCCATTTATTGACCCGTTTAATACCTATGTTTTTCATTATCATTCATATTTGTTTCTTGTGACACTCTCGTTTTCTTCCAATTTAGAACGTTTTAAAATCATTTTAAAAAGAAATAAGTTAATGGAAACAGTTTTCACACTATATGTACAGTTATAGTTCTAAATATAAGATATCTACTATAGTACACATCTTATATTTAAAAAACATACACAAATATTAAAATAGCAGAACCACAATATGTTTAAATGGCAAAAAACAAGCATAAGTATAGGATGAACATACAGTAACAATGTAATATTAATATAATCTATGGAAAGAGGTACAGTCTCTTGGTCAACCAATGTTAACTCATAGTCAATGTTTAAAAACAATACTGAGTGGAGCAATACTGTGCATCCTCGAAAAATTGCCTGGGTTTTTTGTTGCATTATTTTTTGAAGATGTAAAGATCCTCCAGGACTCTGCTGTATTGGCAAATTAAACACGGTTGACACTCTATGCTCATGATAACACTGAGGCACTTCTTCGTAGTGGTTGATTTGCGAAAGGGCACGTTCAACTTCCTGTGAATGCAAAACCAACGCATCGTTGAAATTATCATCAAATGCATCGTCGTCATTTGCAGAGGTAGATGAGTCCTGGTCATGTAATATATGCGACATTTGTTTTTGTCTTTCAAGATTTACCGTGTGGTAATGATTGAGGGACATAAGACGTTTGTGTCCCGTCCATTGCGCTACTTCCGTTGGAGAACAACCTGCATCTAATAGCTTGGTGATGCAAGTTTTCCGCCTGGAATGGTTCACACGTCTAGCATCGAATCCAGCATCTGTGCTCATTTTCTTGGCAATGGATCCAAGAGTGTTTTTGCCAAGTGGTTGGTGTAAGAACCAAACAAATGCCATGGTTCCCTTCTTCTCATAATTGGGATTGACGGCCACATAAAACCTGGAGTCCGGTGAGCACATCTGGCTTGGTCTCTTTTCCTTGTAGAGTAAATAGGACTGCACGGGACATTGGGATCTCCTGGAAATGTTAACAATTTCTAAGTTATGTTTTTAATGCTAATAAAACAAAACTATTACAACATATCAACAAAACAAGACTTACATTTTTGAATCAACAATTAATTTTATACAAGTCTTTGGATTACCTGGCTGCTCAAATATATTTGGCGTGTACTGCATCGGATCTGAGTCAATCCCTTTCCTTGTTTTCGTCGCTCTCTCGTAGAAGGCAAGGAACCGAACACCGTCTGAGGTCTTGGAGAGCTCCAGGTCACCCCACAACATCGTAATGTGCTCCTGTCTTCCTCGTAGCTCCAGGTGTAGAGTGTTATTAAGCCACATCGTGTTTGTTAGTGCCCCTGGAGCTGTCAAAATAATTCTGGTAAATTACCATTTCAAAGCAACTGTTTTTCTCGTAGAATGGAGAGCTCTTGTTTGGTGAATGGGTCGGCTCTGTGCTTCTTATTCCCGAGTCCTTTCTCTTTTAGGTCCATTCGCTTCGCATTCAGTGTTTCCCTCGTGAGACGGAATACTTTCCCCCCGATAACATCGCTTTCGTACTCTGAAAAAGAAATATATTTTGGTACATATTTTATAACACAATTTATTTATATATATATAATGTGTTACCATATCCGTACACATAAATAACATGTTTGCCCTTGACTCTATTAATTTATTTACGTTTGGTGGATTAGATTCTATATAGATCTAGATATACACGTGTATATTTAAAATAGTAATTTGCCATGTAGTAAGCTGTATAACGTGTTATGGAATTTTAAGTAAGCATTATTTTACTTAGAGCGACCACAGACAAATTTCATGACGCAAAATCGGTGAACGTAGCTTTAAATTGGAATATGCCTGTATCACCTTGATATTTTATATTATATAGATTTGCTATGAATGTAGATCCACTTTTTGTGCATTGATTTCACAGTTAACTATGATAACACGTTTTACAATAGGAAAAAATGCATTCGCAGATGTGTATTTCAATATTCTTGATAGGATAAGTAATGCTCAAGCAAAGCAAAAGAGCTTAGATACGCCCTGGTGGGTGCTATATCAAGGACATGTATAAATGTAGATTACACGTCATCACTTGTTTTTAGTGATGTCATTTTTTCCAAGAGAGATTGTACGTAGAGATTGTTTTTCATTTTGCATGTGGAGTTTAAATTTGGATAGATCGACAGTGCAATATTCATTATGCTGTGGATTTATTTATGTGAGAAAATGAAGATGTGTGATATTTCCAGTGTCGGATTGAAAGCATGACATAAAAGAGTTCGTCTATTGTGAAAATAAATCAAAACAATCTCCAAGATCAGTTAAACTTTCAGCCTAGGGCTAGGAATAGCGCTAGGAATAGGGCTAGGAATAGGGCTAGGAATCGTGATTTAAAAGTGGAACGACTGCAGCTTAGGAACATTCATGGCGTGGATTTAGTTCTTTTAGCAAAGCACCTCTTATGCTAAAGCATTGATAATGTTTGGTGCTTGTTGGCTTAATCGGCCGGAATAGAATTTCTTCTTGATGCCACAGGTATTTTTGCATATGTTTAACTTACTATATTAGTTTTGTAGCGATATGTTTTATCCAGTGTTAAGAGATATATTTAAACTTCATATATAGCAGTTTGAGACTGCTATAAGGCTGTCTCACAATTTTGAGTCTGAAACTTGAATTCAAGATTGAAATTGAGACTTCGTAGTTTTTTCGTCTTCGCCGAATTATTTCTAGAATTATCTCAAGTCGGGATTTAAGAACACATTTGAGTTTAATAATTTTCGAAGTCGGGGGCGGGTAACAATACAAAAATAGAAAATTTAATTTAACTTGATCTAATGTTAAACAATCGTTAATACCTTTCTCAGATAGATAGCGCTTTACGCTTGCTAATATCCCTCTGAGTGTGGATGGTTCAAACTGGAGAATACGCTCCCCAGCGTTGGACCTGTCAGCCATTTTTCCCGTGCAGTGACGTCAGAAGCGCACGAGAAAAAGATCGGCGGGGCAATTATCATAATATTCCCAGCTGTGGCGGGGCACTTTTCGATAATAGCATTTGAGGAGCGATAATGTGGATGTTTTACGTACAAAAATGTTACTATATATAGTAACATATGTATTAATAACATATTGCATATGCTACCTTTCCATTTTAAGGTACCGGATATCCACTCGAATCTCTTCGGATTAGTGTCCTGTCGAAAAACCCTAGAATCATTCGATTTCCACCTGAAAATCAAGCCGTATCAAATGTGTCAAAATGAATTGCTAGCAGTTTTATGTAACTATGATTATGCACACAGGTTAAGAAAGATTGTCAAATTTGCTTTCAAAAAGAAAATAAAAAAGTTTAGCTCTATATGTGAAAGAAATATAAATTAATAAAATTAATACCTTTGAGCAAAACATTCCGAAGTGAAACGAGTGCATTTGATATATTTTTGATAACTCGTTGCAATTGCCCAATATAGCAGCAAGAAAGAAAAATCCAAAATATGAGATATCTCCATATCACATGCTAGTTTGAAACGAGCTTTTTCCTGTCAAAAAGCTTTGTCACCTGATAATTATATTATTATACATTTTAGAACGTTTGGGTAAAACTTTTCATTTATTACATGGAAGTTTAATATTCATAAACAAAATGTTTAAGATTATGTCATTATGAATGGTCGGAACAAAAATGGGGAGCTGCATTTAAAATTGATTAATTATGACTTGATACGTGTGACGATACCTTGTATACGCTGAAGCAAGATGCTTTTATCTGTGTCAACACCACCTTGAGCAAATGATATTTTCCCGAACATTCCGACGATGCGAGCTGAATAATTAATTTATAAGCAAAAAACTTGATACATGTGACGATACCTTGTACACGTTGCAGCAAGATGCTTTTATCTGGGTCCGCACCACCTTGGGAAAATGATATTCTGCCGGACATTCCGACGATGCTGAGGGTTTCCATGCATTGAAACACGATCTCGGCGATGTCCGAATCATTATACGTAAAGTTTCCAATGGACTTAGGATGACCTACAGTGACGCGTGAACGGGGTGGTTATATTTGTAATAAATATTGGAATCTCATAGTACGGTTTTATTTTATTTAACTCTGAATCCAGATGTATATATGTAGAATATAGTATAATATCCAAAGGGAGAAATAACACAACTACAAATTGTTTGTAATACTGTAAACATTTGAAAGCATGTGATTATTAATCCTTCTAGTTAAGCGCGAAATGACTAACTTTGCCAAACATCGAAAACCATTTGGTGTTGATCGCCATATAAGCAGAAATACCAATATCGATTTACCTATAAGAATGAGTGTTTTGTCCGAACAGTCAAGGGCTACCGTTGACATCCAGATATGGTCGTATGCCAGGGCTAGCACAAATTTGTAAGGATCCAGGTCTGGTGTATGTTCCGGATGGACTTCCCATCGTTTTAGGTATTGGGAGGCTATATTAATGAATGTTTGCGAATTATGATGCCAATGTGCATATACGAAATATTAGTGTTTGCAAAATGTAATTTGCGCGTTGCTTTATAATATGCACCTTTGTAAGATAACTGCGTACTGCTGTAATATAATATCATTTATCTTACCGGACAATAACATAACGTCAAACTTTGCAACATAATGTTGGTAAACTACCAGATTTGTTCTTGTACATTGACATAAGAAAAGCATTCACACATATGAATCAATTAGCCAAATGGTTACTTCCCGATTGGTACTCTTCTCGGTTACCACTGCAACCACGAGTTAAACAATTACAGATTTGGAAGTTTTCAGGGGAGACGATTATAAGGAGATTGAAGATTTATTGTGTACAACATTTTATGTGTATCATTATTTTTTCTATAACTATGACACCGACATTTTGAATTATATTACCAGGTATATATTATTGAGAGAAAAAATGAAAAACAAATAAGAACGAAAAATAAGTAAACATAACAACGCCAGGATTTAACATTGTCCACGTTTTAATCATGTTCTTGTCCACGATATAATTTCGCGCTAAGTGTTTGTATATGGTCACGTGGAACTCCGTCCGGAAGGGATTTATACCAGATATGCTGGGACACAGTTAAATCTCTGCGCGGAGGTTGTCAATTAGCTAACCAGATTCACGGGTCTACTAAACATGTCACCCGTGGCCTTATCCAGGGATGTATACCAGCTATGCTGTGACACAGTTAAATATCTTGCAGAGATTGTCAAATAGCTACCCACATGCACGGGTCTACCGAACATGTCACCAGGGGCCTTATCAAGGGATTTATTCCAGATATGTTGGGACAGAGTTAAATCTCTGCGCGAAGATTGTCAATTAGCTAGCCACATTCACGGGTCTACCAAACATGTCACATGGGGCCTTATCCAGGGATTTATACCAGCTGTGCTGGGACACAGATAAATCTCTTGCGGAGGTTGTCAATTAGCTAACAACATTTACGGGTCTACTAAACATGGCACCTGGGGCCTTATCCAGGAATGTATACCACCTATGCTAGGACACAGTTAAATCTCTGCGCGGAGGTTGTCAATTAGCTAGCCACATTCACGGGTCTACTAAACATGTCACCCGGGGCCTTATCCAGGGATTTATACCAGATATACTGGGACACAGTTAAATCTCTGCGCGAAGATTGTCAATTAGCTAGCCACATTCACGGGTCTACTAAATATATCACCCGGGGCCTTATCCAGGGATTTATATCAGCTATGCTGGGACAGAACAATCTCTGCGCGGAGGTTGTCAATTAGCTAGCCATATTCACGGGTCTACTAAACATGTCACCTGGGGCCTTATCCAGGGATTTATTCCACCCATGCTGGCACACAGTTAAATCTCTGCGCGGAGGTTGTCGATTAGCTAGTAACATTCACGGGTCTATTAAACATGTCGCCTGGGGCCTTATCCAGGGATTTATATCAACTATGCTGGAACACAGTTGAATCTCTGCGCGGATATTGTCAATTAGCTAGCCACATTCACGGGTCTACTAAACATGTCACCTGGGGCCTTATCCAGGGATTTATATCAGCTTTGCTGGGACACATTTGAATCTCTGCGCGGAGGTTGTCAATTAGCTAGCCACATTCACGGGTCTACTAAACATGTCACCTGGGGCCTTATCCAGGGATTTATATCAGCTATGCTGGCACACAGTTAAATCTCTGCGCGGAGGTTATCAATTAGCTAGCCACATTAACGGGTCTACTAAACATGTCACCTGGGGCCTTATCCAGGGATTTATATCAGCTTTGCTGGGACACAGTTGAATCTCTGCGCGGAGGTTGTCAATTAGCTAGCCACATTAACGGGTCTACTAAACATGTCACCTGGGGCCTTATCCAGTGATTTATACCACCTATGCTGGGACACAGCAATCTCTGCGCGGAGATTGTCAATTAGCTAACCACATTCACGGGTCTAACAAACATGTAAACCGGGGCTTTATCCATGGATTTACACCAGCTATGTTGGCACACAGTTAAATCTCTGCGCGGAGATTGTCAATTAGCTAGCCACATTCACGGGTCTACTAAACATGTAAACCGGGGCCTTATCCTTGGCATTTATACCACCTATGCTGGGACACAGCAATCTCTGTGCGGAAGTGGTCAATTAGCTAGCCACATTCACTGGTCTATTAGACATGTCACCCGGGGCCTTATCCGGGTATTCATACCAGCTATGCTGGAACGCAGTTAAATCTCTGCGCGGAGATTGTCAATTAGGTAGCCACATTCACAGGTCTACTAAACTAGTCACCCGGAGCCTTATCCAGATATTTATATATTTATATAGAAAATTGCTAGATTTAAATCTGCTTGAAGAAATATTGCAGACTGACAAACAGTATATGCGTTATTAATGTTTTGCATGACAATGATCAGAAAAATCTTTTTATAAAAAGACGAGATGTAGTTGATACTTTTTTTTCTTTCATTTCATCGTGCCTCAGAATGTTGCAATTCAGCTACTCTGATTTGCATCTAGCCATTGAGTAATTAAATGGTAATTTAATTGAATAGTATTTTCGTGTATTGCTATTTAATTTGAATTGCGATACTATGAGGTTAATTTTTATTTACACTTACATGTTTTGTGAATAATTCTGGGCCAAGTGCGAGGTTCGGGCGCCCGTAAACCGCTTTAAACCCCCAATGCTTTGCATTGACCGTTCCAAGGCGGTGACCCCAGTTTTATTCATGTGTGTTTTGTGTTTGTTTTGTGTTTTTGTGATGTGCTGTGTACTTTTAAGGCAATTGGTAACTTGGCAATGCCATAAATAAAGGACCTCGGGCTGCTTATAGGAGCTCTCTCCTGCAGTCGCAACTGGAGTTTCGCTTTGTTTATATTTCAATATTAAATATATGAAGCTTCAGCTGCATCCGAGAAACTATTATTTACATCCTATGGTCGTTATATAAATTAATAAAATGAACACAATAAAAAAACAATTATAAGTATAAATGGGGTCGCAGCCTTAAAACGGTCAATTCAAAGCATAAGGAGACCACACCACTTAAACTACAAACATAGATACACGATAGTCGTGTGGCATTTAACTTTTGGTTTTAATTATGAATATTATAAAAAATATTTAAGGTTGTCTAAAAGAATTCAACAATATAGTATTATTATTTAAAACGTGTATTTGGAACAGAAAAAAAACGATTATCTAGAAACACATTTTAAACACTTTTAAGTAATATGATACTGAATCAGTGACTGCATTAAATTATGTTAAATAGTGCTGTATGCATCACTTAATAGAATATTGTGTTTATTATGTGTCGATGTGGCTAACTTCAGAACGTAAAAGTAATGTTGTCTTACCATATGCAAGTCAACATTTGAATTGTTGGATTATATTTAAAGCAACGTACGTCGTCAAGCTAAAAAATAAACAATCACAGAGACATTGCATACGATATTGTGAAACTGACTGTGAATAGTATATCGTTGATGTTACAGAAACTATATTTGAAAATAGGTTTATAACATATCCCAACGCGTTTATAATATTCACTGTGTTTTACTGACATAACCTGGGCCGTGAGTGACAAGACATAAATCAGTGCATGTACACCAGCATGTACCATTTGCATAAGTTTCAGTTGAAGTTGTATATAACCATTAAATATCCTTGCTCATAAATGACAGCTAAAGTGTATGCTAGCCTACGAAATACAATGGCGTCGTATCCATGACCGGCAAATTGTGCTACGGGGAATACCACAGCTGCGTTTTCGCTGCTACGTTATTGTCCCTTTTCATGTATTATGTCTTAGGGATACTCAGATAATGAACATTCACTCTGAAATTTTTTACGTTCAATATAAAAAAGAACACTTTATTTCCTTAAGCAACATTTTGAAATCAAGTATTCATTGCTTCACCCGTTATGTTATCGTCAACAGTGCAAACTACTGCAATTCCTAAAACCATATTAACTTTTCTTTTTTTTTGTAAATAAATAATAATTACAAAAACAAGGCCCTTCAATTTTGAAATCATCTGATTCAATTAACAGTAACTAAATACTGCGCTTAAACATAGCCATTTTAGGATATTTGTCATCAACACAGCATTTTTAATTCAATTATTATATTCATTATTATGTAAGTCTGTATTAATATTAAAGGTTTTCAGAAAAATAAAGGCTTTGAAAGATACAGATTACACTGAACCATTGCGCATTAAGATTTTCGCTTTTTTCCTCGTATGTAGTGGAAACAAAACGTCGGCTGTTATTAAAAAAGCATCACAGATGTTGGATAATTAAAATAACTTGTACAGAAAACCCAGACAGTGTATCGAACTTGCATCGTTGTAGTAACGACCAGAATAATTGACAATTGCTAGCGTGTTAATCATCTGCGCTGTCATAACTTGTGGAAATACAAGTGCATACTGTGGTTACGTTAGATACTCACCGCTCTGATGTTTACAAACGCGGCCTAAATTATTTAAAGAATTATTTTTAGAATGCGTAAACTGTTTTCCTATTATATTTACACTATTTCAACCTTTATTGCCAATATAATTTTATTCATATCAAATTGTTACTGCAGTGGCCCTTCTTGATGCTCTTTTGTCGACATAGTTTCTTTATTAACAGTGCGATCATAATGCACGTAACTGTACTATGGCATGTTCAATGGCGCGTTGATATGTATTTATTGTAATACAACGCTCACGTGTATGGGTAATATATCAACCTTCTGTTGATATCAAAATTTAAATTCATATTTTTCTTTTTATGATAAAAACATTATGAAGCATTTATGTCTGTCGCTTGGATATTAAAGAGCATTAATTTGGATTGATTAATATTGGAATATGAAATTGCAATATCCTGGACAAGTCTAATATAAATTATAAAGATACTAAATGCATTGTTTAATTAAATAAAATTAAAATTGCAGCACATTTATTATGTCTTATTTTTGTAAGTGTTGCTTATCGGAAACTGATATCGTCATAGTATTGGACACACATTGCATAAATTGATATTTTCACTTCACTAAATTAATTTATGTCAACACAGTATTGCTATGTAGTATCAGAACTGTGCAAATATACAAGAAACTTAAAAATGGCATTCATCTACAGTCTTCCTAGACTTATTGATGTTTTGTTTGGTTGAGGATTTAATTCTAAGAATATTAAGACTTTCGCGAAACATATAACGATCTTTATATAGTTATCGTATGCAATTCAGTATGGTGACCGGAAGTGTAGTGGACAACATAAATTGTCATGACAACAGCCTATATTTTCATAACAAGTTGAGCACTTTTTTTGAAGATTAGTAACATTCTCATAAACAGTATCTGGTTATCTTATGCAGAAGTATGTTACCATAAAATGTCTCTTTCATTTTCCTTAATTAGTTTTTTTCATTTGTTGCGGTCTAACTATATCGAAAAGTGGACAACATACCGTCCGCTTGGCGCAAAAAGTACTTTACCTGACATTTTTTAATTTTAACGGAAGAAGCAATAGCAAATTGTATTGCTTAATGTAAAAATAAGTTCTTTTTTAATATAATTACAATATATTATAATGAGCTAATGAAGGTACCTAGTTGCCTTAGCAACTTGTTTTAAAGAACGCTAATGATTTTTTTGTCAAAGTACTGAATGCGCATAACGTCTGTGTCTATTTGCTGCTATAATTATATTGTATTGCCACAACGTATTCTTATGAAATTTACCTTGTCCACGAACTTAACGGATTACTCTCGTACATAACATTATACAATACTTATGTGTGGTAATGATAAGGTAGAGCAATGTGATGCCTTAATTAAATTGTACTTCTTCTCAGTCACAACTGTCTTGTGACTGAGTGCCTAGGCAATATATTTGTCTGTTCTTCATATTTTGTCTTGACATGGTAGTTAATAAGGATGATATTAGCAAGCAAGTAAATCTCACTGCATTCGTTAGGTCTATACAGACCTCTGTGTAAGATAATGCTGCTATAGTTTTCCAACAACAGATACTAAACATCGTGGACTTCTGCATATTTGATATGTTACTTAATATAATAAATTACATATAAGGCATACAAACTTTACTCCCCAAACGATGTCTAGACACTCAGCATCTGAGTATGCATGTATTTGACTATATACACTAAATACAAATAATGCATATCAAAGTAGATATTTTGACAATACTTATAGTATGGCCTATTGGAATATTACAAGCAATTATGTCTTGAAGATACAGCTGACTTTTCTTTCACTTTGACATTTGCAAAACAGTCATAAACAAATGTCACACATCATTTTTTCTAGATCTGCAATGCGTCTGAGGCATTTACAATATATGTTTAATATGTTTTCAGTCAGCACGCAAAACGCCAAGTCGTCTCTATCAGATCATGGTCACGAAAACTATTCCGATTTTGGACGTGATTTATTGGAGAAGTCTGGCTCAATATTCATTGGTAGAAGAACTGTAAATATGAAATATATAATTGGATGTACGTATTTTTATCATTTAAGATAAGTTTGTAGTATGCAACAATCCATCGTGTTTGTACTCGCTTACCTTAGTAAGCACAACAATGTTTCCAGGTTTAACAATATGATAGTCATGTTAATGTTGACTCATATCATAACACATTAAATACTCGCTTTGTACAAGCATACCAATGGGCGTGTCGTTTTAGGACCGCTTTTCATTGATTCTCAGCATCAGTAGACCTTTGGAGCCTTCTAGGTTCACGACGCCAGTAACCAAGTCAATAACAATCTTGTTTCTCATTTCATTGGTCATCGATAATGGTAAATTACTGGAAAATACAAAGAACAAAAATTACTCTAATGCTTAGATAAAACACATTTAGCATATGTTTTCTACACAGAAAATACTGTCAAAATCTAGTTCCAGAAAAGAACAGTATATCCGTTCAAGTTATATTAATAAATATTCAAATAATAAGACTTTAATAATCTTAAACAAGTAAACTATATGAAAGCTAGGTTAAGTGAAATAATCAAGCCATTGGGGTTTAGCAGGGTGTTTTGAAATATGTCAAATAAAATACTTTCCTTGTATAATGTTTGGCAAAACACGCCGTCTTTTTTAACCGGAAACTGAACTCTCAAGAATTGAAGCGTAAGAATATATAAAGGCAACAAAACTACCAGCAAGCACTTTCCACGACAATCACTAGCTATCTCCTTCGTGTCAGGGGCAATACACTCCTGCCTGATATCAAAAATATAACCAAAGCTTTACAAATAAAAAAAATGTATTGAAAAGTATCTTTTACAGCCTTAAAAATGACAACAGAAAACTATTTTCAGCACAAAACACTAAATACAAAAGTAGAGTTAATGAGTTATGTACAAATACAACAATACAGGATCATTAAGCAAAATTCAAAGTTATAATGGACAATAAGATTTACAAGGTCTAACACATTTACTTCTCCTCTCAAATAACAGTACTTCTGAACTTTACTCATCACACAATAAACAAATACGAGTTTTTCTTGTCTGTCTGATAATAAATGACTAGTTAACTGGACTAGTTGTAGCTGAAAGCAGTTTCACCATGTTCACAATAGGTCTTATGTACAAGGGACTTTCTTTCCCTTTTCTAGACACAACTATCTTAGCTTTTCGAAAGGCTTTGAAAGATAAATATTACAATGAGCCATTGCGCATTAGGATTTTCGTTTCTTTCCTCGGATGGAGTGGAAACAAAACGTCGGGAGTTTTGTAAACCAAGTTATTAAAACAGCATCAAAGATGTTGGATAAATAAAAATAGCTTGTACTTGTACAGAAAACCCAGACAGTGTATCGAACTCGCATCGTCGTAGTAACGACAAATATAATTGACAATTGACAACGCATTATTTATCTGCGCGGTAGTGATTTGTGGAAATACAAGTGCACACTGTGGTTACGGCAAAACAAACAACCCTAAAATATATAATGAAAAATTGTTAGAACGCGTAAACAGTTTTCATATTATTATTACACCAGTTCAACCTTTATTGCCAATAATTGTATATCAAAATAAGATTTTTTTTTACTGCAGTAGCCCTTCTTGATGCCCTATGGTAGACATAGTTCCTTTAACAACAGTGCGACCATAATGCCGTAACTGTACTTTGACATGTACAACGGCTTGTTGGTATATACTTATTGCAATACAATGCTCACGTATATGGGCCATATATCAACTTCTTTTGATAACACAATTTCAATTCATATTTTCTGTTGTATGATTAAAACATCATGAAGCATTTATGTCAGTTGATAGGATATTAGAGAACGTTGTTTTGGTTTAATCATTACTGGAATATGAAAATGCAATTGCCTGGAAAAAGCAATGGTAAAATTATAGACAAAAACATAAACATGCCTCATATACATGATAAAGATACTAAATAAATTGTTTAACTAATTAAAATTAAAATTGCAGCATATTTATTAGTTATTTTTTTGTAAGTGTTGCTTATCAGTAACTGATATCGTCATAGTATTTGACACGCATTGCATTATTTGATATTTTCACTTCACTGTTACCAATAATGAGGCTGAAATCATAAAACTTCTTTAATCGAAAACAGAATACTTGTGAAAAAGATTCCACCACTACCCTTTGTTCCCTTTGTTACTCTACCATGGTATCTCTATGGGTGCAAAGTTTACTTTGTTCCAAAATGTTTTCCATTTATGATTTCAAAAATAGAACACGCTGTACTTTATGCACACTATGCGTTGTTATTATTGAAAATACAAAATTATAATTATTTAGATTGGTAGTACGATATGAAGAACAAGTGGTAAGTATGTAAAGTGAACTACAAGTACACGTAAAAGTAAAACGATTTTGATTTGATACATTTTCTGCTACTAAGCTCTATTATTAGCTATTTTAATATGTGCAAATATCATTGCAGATATAACCTACATCATTTAATACCATATAAAACTCTAATGTCTTAAATACAAATCTATTTCACCTGTTTCTTTACTTATTGCATATGCAGTATACTTCTTTTCTGTTTATAGTCAGGCTTGGCGTAGCCATTAATAACAATTGAAAAATCAATGAAGTAAAAGACATTTAATTTGCCTTGGCAAACCGGTTGTATCTGTACTACTTATACGTTTTAAATATTATTACATGGAATAATACAATATATTAGGCTTTCCAAATGATTGAACTGAATCTTGTTTTTGAGAGTGTATGAACGTGTAATGATACTATGCAAAAAAATGTATATGCTAACATTACTGCTTTGACAGTAATTGTATGACTATCAATGGGTCAATTACAAGAAATTTATTTGCTGTTTATAGAGCAGCTATTATTTTGACATTTGCAGATCATCAGACTATAAGCACATTATGTGTTACAGGTCTGAAGAACACTTGAACTATTTGCAATACACGTCTAATGTGTTTTCAGTCAGCACGTAAAACGTCAATTTGTCTCTATCAGATACGTCCCATAACTCATTCCGCTTCTAAACGTGGACTAATCTTTGTCTGCGATTTGTTGCACACGTCTGGCTAAATAAATTATTAGTGAAATCAACATCTTACATAGATACTAATGATATATATTTATGTACCGAATAAGTATGTCTTCAAGCTACGTCTATATTACATAGCAATCGATCATGTTTTTACTTGATAACGTTAGTTAAAGCCAGAATTATGTGAAAGACTGTACATAAACTAAAAAACTAAATGACATAATTATCCAAGTATTATCGTATCGTTATTCATATGAAATATAATGCGCTTGAATATCACGTTTTTAACGGTTAATTTATTTTACACTATATAACGCATGGCAAAGCAAGCGTTGTGTTGTGACGTTCGATAAATAGAAATTAATCCGTTAAGCAAATATGGGGAGGAATTTATAGTCTTTAAGCGATGCTTTTAACATATTTTTAGTATTTGCACATATTAAAATAACTAATAATAGAGCTTAGTAGCAGAAAATGCATCAATTCAAAATTGTTTTACTTTTACGTGTACTTGTAGTTCAGTTTACATACTAACCACTTGTTCTTCTTATCGTACTAGCAATCTAAATAATTATAATTTTGTCTTTTCAATAATAGCAACGCATAGTGTGCATAAAGTACAGTCTGTTCTATTGTTGAAATCATAAATGGAAACCATTTTGGAACAAAGTAAACTTTGCACCCATAGAGATACCATGGTAGAGTAACAACGGGAACAAAGGTAGTGGTGGAAT
Source organism: Congeria kusceri (assembly GCA_027627225.1). Lineage (NCBI taxonomy): Eukaryota > Metazoa > Mollusca > Bivalvia > Myida > Dreissenidae > Congeria > Congeria kusceri. The sequence continues at coordinate 34,890,916 of CM051038.1, read as the reverse complement.
CTTTTTCACAAGTATTCTGTTTTCGATTAAAGAAGTTTTATGATTTCAGCCTCATTATTGGTAATTGCAATCATAAGAAGTTAGAAGTAAATTCAGAAAACAAAACAAATTTCCTCTGTTCATCCGCGAACAATATCAAATTGTCATCATCTAGGAATTATAAACATACGTCTGCATCTACTTTTCGCACAAATGTGTCTTTTGTCTCCTGATTTGCAAGGCTGAGTTTCATATGCTAGTAATTTAAACTTACAACTCGAACGTCAGGTTTAAGATTTAAACCAATACTTAACAATTCTACATTAATTTTAAAGTTTATTTTCACACAAATTATATTGTTTAAATTTAAAATTTGTTCAATTCTTTAGACACCACTTGATGCACGAGATTAAGCAAAGTATGCATTAAACTCTTATTTAAGTCTTTCGTTACAATATAAATAACTTAATAACTGTATGAGTAGTCCATGTCTACTCCATTATTTACTGTCAATCTATAAAGGGAGTACTTTCCAGTTATTGCTTGTATTGCCAATATGTTTTTATCAGATACAATGACTTGGGACAGTCTTATGTTCTTACCATGATGATGGTTCGTTATTTATTGTAAAACATGTCTAGTTAAATTTGTCAGGAGAACAATAAATAACTGATGATAAGCATGATGTATGTGCAACGACCGCCTTATTTCGGCATGAGTAATTCCAATGATAGAAATGATCTTTTCGTGGTGGTGTTTGAATTTGCCATATGTATGACGTGTATTTGTGGTTTCTCTCAACGGTGATGGCATAACTGATGTTCATTTTACTAGTTCGCTACATCACACATTAGTGACACAAATACATGTAGCATCAATCCGCGAGCGATTACAAATATATTTCTGTAAAAAAAAAATTGGGATAGAATCATAAACAAAATATTTAGAAATGGAACATTTAACGCTACCCTGTATGGACATTGGCACATTACAGTTTTCGCGAAATCGCGTAACCACAATGGTATATGAACGAATAATTAAATTCTGCACCATAAGCGAGAATAGCAATTACAGTCTGCCACTTCACAATAACTGTTGTTTGTCAAAGCACGCAAGCTATTACAAAGTACGAGGTATGATCATCATATAGCAGCAATAATGCTCGTATACAACATCAGCATCGTCAAACAAAAACACAACAAAGCATAAAACCAATAATTACGCATTACCCATTAAGAGAATGTTTCGCATGCTCCATTCTTTATACATTTATGTATTTAATCATAATTATTTCGTAGAAGTTCGTTTACATTATAACCATTTTATCTATAATAGTAATCGCTTAGCGTGAATAAGTGATTCGCGAAACAAATACAATTTCCTCAAATACGAGTCATTGTGAAACAAATATTAAGTTTTGAACTGTTTAAAGTTGAATATCTAAGCGATTATTTGATTCATGATATTAGATTGTACACTCCTACTTACACTCTTACACTTACGTTATATTCATGAACTGTATTTTATTAGCATAAGCTATACCGTCAGTGGGACTCAGACAGGTCAGGCGCCGGAATAAATGTTGCTGACATGTTGAGTATAAAATATAATAGTCGCAAACTTCTTGGAAAAAGTAAAAACTTTATGTACACGAATATATGAAACGAGAAGCATTTGTACACTTTACATATATAGTGTAATAAAAAAAATGTATGTAATTGTTCTTCTTTACAATTTGCTTCATCATTTGGACAAACTATGTGTATGACAAACTAACACCGTTTGTTTGTAATCGGTACGTAGCGGCTACAGGAACATCTCAAAGAGAAGGACCTTTCATGATTGTTTTCTTTCTTTAGTCACACGTAACTTATTCAGCTGAAGATACAACTTACTCGAATAGAACACTGACAGATAAAAATCAGTGACACTTATTGGACTCAATGGGTAAAAATAAATGCCAATGCATTATTTTTGTTTAATAACATAATAAAACAACTTCAAAACTCCAATTAAAACAGTCCGACTAATGTTGTTTAATGCTTATCACTACACCAGAGACAAACACAAACCATGCACACAATCAACTCAGAGTAAAATATAATTATAATAATACATTTTAACATTCTTATGAATGTATATTAAGTTAAGATTACAGAATTAAGTAAGAATTAATGTTATATTTAGGATACAAGCACTTTTTCTTGCTCTTAAACTCACTTTACACGTATTATATAAACCAATTTGCATTACCAAATAAAATATTGGAATAATGAAACTCCAGAAACATCATCAGGAGAGAAACCCGTATTACCATCCGCTGGTCCTTTATTTGAGGAAAGTGGCCAATAGCCTATACAATACAGGACTATACATACAACACAACACAACACATAAACTGATGACAACTGGGGTCACCGCCTTGAAACGGTCAATGCAAAGCATTTGGGGTTTAAACCGGTTTAAAGGCATGCCAAAGCACACAGTTAGCTCAGAATTAATCACAAAACTCGCACTTGTAAATACACTTTAACCTCATAGAATTGCAATTCAAATTAAATAGCAATAAAAGAGAATATTAATTCAATTGAATTACAGTTTAATTACTCAATGGTTTAATATTCACTAGTGCAACAAAATTGCAACTTTCTGAGGCCCGATGAAATGAAGTAAATATAATTATCAGCTAAATTACTTTTTGTTGACAATATTTCAAGACCTAGCATCATGTAGTACAAATCACAGATCATCGCCGTGCATCCTTGTTCATAAACTATGAAATGCATCGATCGTCTGTTTCTTGACGAGAATTGTACCACGGGAAATATCTCAGCTATGGTAGTATGATGGTTTTGCTGCATGTGCATTTTTCTAGACATTTATGATATCCTTAGGGATCCTCAGATAACGACAATGCCTAGAAATTTTAACTTACCATAAGCGTTTTTATATAGCAGAGTCGTTCGAAAACCTTAGCTTTTTGTGCTGTATGTGAAAAAAATCACAGCTGATGTGTATTTTGAAAATTAGAGCAGGTCGATTATATGTGCTGTACCATACAATGCACATTGAAGTAAATAATATTATAAATTGGATGAATAAATATATAATATAATATAATGTGGGAAATATAACATACGAGGGTCATCCGTAAAGTTCGTGGGCAAGGTACATATCTGAAGGAAACTATGTGACAATAAAATATAATAAAAGCAGCAAATAAACAGATATGTGATGAACTCATAGTATGTTCACTTTGACTAAAATCATTACCGTTCTATTTTTTACAAGTTGCTAAGGCAACTACGTGCTGACGATACGGAGCACTTTGAACGGTAAAATACATTCTACATTTTGCGTATAGTTTTTATATGAAATAACGTCTTGAATTGCGCGAACGTTTATCTGACGTCATTGCGATCATTAATAAAGATTGCCGCCAATTTTTGACCTCATATCATATCAAATAACAAAATATCGACAAGGTGATACAGAGTAGCTGTTGCGCAGCGCTGTCGATCAAATGTCGACGTCAGAACGTACGGAGCAACGCGCGGCAATACAAGTCTGCGCCAATTCAACGCAGACGTTAACATTTATATCAAGTACCGAAAAAAACTCGACAGTATCTAGATCACTGGTTTTAGAGTGGCACATGTGTTTTTCGGAAGGTCGTGACTCTACAAAGGACAACAATCGTAAGGGAAGGCCTTCTGTACACCAGAAAACAGTTCAAAACGTGCAACATATTGTATTGGGAAAACAGACGGAAGTCAGTTGCTGAAATAAATGAAGAAGCTGGTATCGGGCATTCAAGTACACACACAATACTAACGGACACTCTGCATATGAAGGAATTGTGTGTTAGATAGGTGCCTCGATAGGTAATTCGGCGAGACCTAGTGCATGCGTTCCGGAAAAAAAGAGGCTAAGTATCGAAATAGAACCCAAGAACCCATGACCCTTCATCAGGACAACGCCTCAGCTCATTGGTCGCACGAGACGATAATGACGATCAACTTCATTGGTCAAGAGCGGATCGAGCACAGTCCATACAGACCCGACCTCGCTGTTATGGACTTTGCGGTATATCCCCGCATGAAGAGCGAGATGAAGGGAAGGGAAATGCGACTTGGAGTGGTTAAGTGATATTTACACTACCTGGATAGACAGACATGTACAGTGTGTGTTGTGCGGAGAGGAATACTTCGAAAAATGACTTTACGTGGTTTTGGTTTTTGACGCCGCTTTTGCAGCGTCAAAATGCTCCGTGACACAGCATGTATGTATGTTGGTTGGTACGGTTAACCACTTAATTGTTGTTGTTGTGATGCCATTTTTGGTATGAACAACGGAAACACGTTGTGTTAAGTGTATGTGTAATTTCACTGTCTTGTGATTAAAAATATTCATTTAACAAATTTGTACACGAACTTTACGGACGACCCTCGTATATAATCACTTCTGTGTCCGATTGTAATTCAAGTTATTATATTTATGAATGAAACAATATAAAAGATGCAATAAGTACGGTTTTGTGGAGATGTTTTGATCAATTTAGACGTTAGAAAAACAAATACAATACTGATGCATAATCAAATTGCATTAAAACGTATTTACATACATGTTTATTATAAATGATATTGTTATAGCTGGATCCGAACATAGCTCATAGTATATCCCTGTCGGCATGAGTTTCCACGGGATTACAGTCAAATCATATCCCTGTCGGCATGAGTTTCCACGGGATTACAGTCAAATCATATCCCTGTCGGCATGAGTTTCCACGGGATTACAGTCAAATCATATCCCTGTCGGCATGAGTTTCCACGGGATTACAGTCAAATCATATCCCTGTCGGCATGAGTTTCCACGGGATTACAGTCAAATCATATCCCTGTCGGCATGAGTTTCCACGGGATTACAGTCAAATCAAATCCCTGTCGGCATGAGTTTCCACGGGATTACAGTCAAATCATATCCCTGTCGGCATGAGTTTCCACGGGATTACAGTCAAATCACAGGGAGCGAATTTAAATCGTAGACAAGCAGAAGCAAAAAACATAGACACCGTTAAATCCTTTTGTCATTATCTATTTAATTAATTAATGTTATTTTATATTTAATTTCTTATATGCTTTTCAGTGAAAATTCGAATTTTATAAGTGAAATAAAATATTATATGTTCACTTTTGAAGCAGTGAAAATATACGATTTTTTTATTTTTTATTTTTACTGCAGCGAAAATATAACACATAACGCATTATTTTTCTATCAATATCATCGATCTACCAGTAGTTGTTTACCTCCCTTGGCACATTTATATACATGTACAATATTTACATAATATGTTTACAGAAAACACATAATACAATTCAACAACAATATAATATAGCGACAACGAAGCCCTCATAATGGCACGTTTTCCAACTATACTTATGATAATCTTTTTTTGAAATCATTAATGACGTCATATTTATGACGCCAGAATACACAAACGTGTGCGCTTTTAGCGTATATCTCGCAATTTTATTTATGTTTTGTCCAAAAGCACACAATAAAAAGAAAATGTGTTGATTTAGGTGAATGATCGAATATTTATTTCACTCGTGGTCATAGAAGTGCAACTGTTGATTGCCTGAAACGAATGACTTTATTTCGAGTTGAACTATTTGTGTTTTAATTTGTTCAATGATATATTTATTTACTTGTTGTAGTTGTAGTGTTGTAGTGTAACGAAATTATTGTTTTAGAAGTTGTGTACCTGAGCGTTGTAGACTTTTTCAAAGGGTCAAACAAACACGATAATAATTATACAATTATCATTTCCTCAGAATGCGTCCACTTTCTTTTTTTCGGGGCCCTTTTTATAATCCCTTTAAACTGGATATACTTATGAAAAAACAAGCATAAGCAAATTAAGGTGTGTATCAAACAGTATCACAAATATGGTTTATATATTAATACATATTGTTTTGTTTTAGCCCAATTGGCTGACCTAAAGATACACATTGTCAATATAAATTTCGCACAACTCCAAAGTTATGTCCTTTTGGAAATGCACGGTATACACTACTCGGCTATTCGTGCATACTAATACTCATAGTAATGATAAAGAACTTCAGTGGTTCAGATAGAAACATAAATCAACTGCTTGTGCATTTCTTTTGGCATTCAGATGGGGAAACTTTGGAACAAAATATATTACATCTTCATAGAGAAACTTTTTGGTGAATAACAAATAATTATAGATTTTTTCCATGTATCGTGTTTGCTTATAAAGAATGATCAAGAGTTTAGTTTCCTTCTTACCAAATTCAGTCAAAAGAAACATCAAGTATCGTCTTGCAAAAATTATATCCGCACAACGATTAAAAAACAAAAACAATTTCCACTGTACATACGCGCCAAATGCCACGATCAACATGTTTTCAAAAGCTACTGCAAAATTCAAGGGATGCAACGGAAATTAATTGTACTGAAACATAATACACAGTTTTCTGTGCGTTTTAGTCAGCTTTTCTATCATTTGTTTGAACATGTATGCCATTAATTGTATTCAGTACGACCAAAACGGCGCCATCTAATGATGATGTTTATCATTGTTAAGAGTAAAGACAACGGGGTTCACCCAATCATGACCAAGTACTTGTATAAAGTTGTATATTATTTATATACAACACGTCTAAATATAAGTCGCTTAGCCAGAAACCAGTTCGCTGTGCTGATGTCTTATTATACAATTTGGCATTTAGGGTTAAACTGCAAAGTATGCTTTATTCCATTTGTGACACAATGACGCAATGCTTGCACACGTTTTGTTTTCACCTTCATTTTTACGTCCGGTTTGGAACAAAAACAGACACTCACTGTGCCAACATTGTGCCACGACTTGATTGAACTATTTTGTTCTTAAAAAACAAACTCTTTTTTGCATTCAGTAACGACACTACATTTAACATAACTCCGGGCTAAAAATACGATTAAGACTAATTATATGTCCCAATGGTTTTGGGTCTGAACTAAAACGCACTCATTTTAAACGTAAGATGCCTGTACTGTGCATATCGATCAAAAAATGTAGCATGACATATGGAAGTGACATTTTCTTCACAAGAAGTGTGCATTATAATTAGCAAACTTATCAATGAAACGCAGTAGGAGTTTGGGTTGAAGTGTGATTTAATAGTTTTTTTGTAAGTCACAGTTCTCAATTCATGTATGAAACGATAATAATGAAGTCAACACCAGCCTTTCGTATATACTCGACTCATGGGTTATTGTGTTCTCAATTAGCATACACACAAGCATTTGTCTTGTTCGGAAATGTTATCACCGTTACCCAAACAGGTTAGAGTTATGGTTACATTGACCAGTATGTACATCGACACCTACCAGTGACCATGGAATCCTGAACCCACAAGGGTAAATGAGATAATGATTTTAATTAATTATGTAAGCATTCAATCAGCAGCGAGAAAGGCAATTAAATTACTCCATGTTTACAGAAAGTGTAATTATGTTGTGTTTAATGTGTGGATTGAGTCCAAATGTTTTCACGACACGCTAGCCATTATAACCACGCCATTGAGCATCAGTATTGCACACTTATTTAAAACTGATGATACCACTTGTATACGACGATAAAAAACAACTACATACAAAAATATATGTGTTGTATACTATATATTAACTAACATGCCGGAACACTGTCATACCCGCACGGACATATGCATATGTTTTAAGTAGAGTTTTTGAATTATTTTACAATATATGTTAAAATAAGCACCGCAAACCTTTTCGTTACTATATGAAGAGCTGTATTTAAAGAAACCTCACGAAACCGTTCGATTTATAGAAAATATTTCTCTTCATACCTGTTAAGTGTTAAAATAATAAAACAAACAAATATGACGCTTTACGTAAACGATGAGTAACTATTACTGTTACTATACATTGAGCAAAGTTGTGGATCGCGAGCTAATCATACTGCAGGCAAATACTACCCGAATCTTGAATTTACAAGTTCCATCACACAGCCCATAATACAAGCCACACGGGTAACACCACCAGATATATAACTACAAAACGGCTTGGAGGATGTGCTCAGATGTCATGTACAGTTCCATCACACAGCCCATAATACAAGCCACACGGGTAACACCACCAGTTATATAACTACAAAACGGCTTGGAGGATGTGCTCAGATGTCATATGTAATAATCACGTTAAGCTTCTCTGACTGGACATTTATCGGTTTGCTTTGGTATTGTGTCTGGCACACGCAATAATGTGTTAAGTGTTGTCTGGTAAAACAAAATGTCTGTAAACATCCACAGCAATATCCGATATATCCGAGATACAGGAAACACTGTTCGACTTCCTTCATTCCTGTTGATACTAACTTTTACTTGACGTTATATATGAACAACACATGGCTGAAAGGCAATAATATCAAGACAAACACTTCATCTCTGTCAGATAATAATTGGTTGAGACTGCCAATTTGTACTCGTATCTCTTGATATAACGTCGTTTCGAATAAGTAATTTGACTTGTTGTCACTTTTTTTGTTTACGTAATATAATACAGGAACATACACACTTCAAAGTAACTGAAATTTGTTTCAGGAATAGCTCGAAAAAAATGACCTACAATGACCTTCATGCATAAATATATATAAAAAAAGCAATAATGTTTAGTCGAAACATTTATGTTCCGAAAGAAAAACGTAAACAATTCGACCCCTTTCGCTGAACATAAAAGTGTTATACAAATCCATGACCCGTGTAATTATACCCACGGCGTAACAAACTAAGCTGATGATACAATGAAAACTAATACTAGCGTTAACTTACGCCAATAAACTTCACACGACTTAGTGTCAGGTCAATTGTGTTCATATTTTAACAATGTCACACAGAACTGCAACGGTATAATAAAATATTCGTAATACGTTATTATCAATGAAGGGTGCTTTTTTGAAAAGCCTTACACTGTATAGATATGTTTAAAGATCTTAAACAACCATTGGTGATCTGTATTTTTTTATTTTAACAATATGTAGAGAATGCAATTTGAGAACTGAACAATGGTTGTGATGTCTATACTTTGTTTGAGCGAGATTTAGAACTACTCGCACAATCTGAGCTTAAAATTTGGAATGTTAAAATATCAAATGGCGTTAATCAGATAGATGTCAGCTGTTTAACCTAATGAATGGGCTCATTTGTCTCAAAATCTTCTTCCTTTACGGTACGGTAGTCACAAAATCCCAGAGTATACTAGAAAAATGGATTGAAAAGTGAATGTAGATTAGTGTGTGTCAGACCAAAGCTTTGTTTAAGTCACTCGAGCGATTGTAAACTTATACCTACGAATGTAGAAAGAGAAAATGCACCAGAAAAGTATTTGTACATTAACTATAAACATTCGCCTTTTCGAAGATGTAGATTACCGGATAAAATACACATGTATATCAATGTGCAAACTGGTGTCTACAGTTGAGCGATATATTATATGAAACATTTTTTAGTATTATTTAAAAATAAGAAATTAAACATACCCAGGTATCACAATTATTGTTTTCTTGTGTCTAATGCCAATAAGTCACCGTCCATTATATTATTTGAACCGATATATTATGGTTGTCTTACTTTCAATAAAAGTACTGAAATAATTCGTAATTTCACAACGAAACACCGATAAGGTTTACTAACAACGTATGCAGGACATAAAATAACACTTCACTAGTGGGAATATTCCACTACCAGTCAACTCTTGTAAAACGAAACAACATGTTTTATTACACCTCACGTGACCACTCTGTGTATTTTGTCCATAGACCTACAGTAATATCACAGGGTAATATTTTTCATATCGCCCTTGCGCAGAGCTTAAAATTGAACAGCGATGTTTTTATGTCAAAGCAAAACAGTGAACATATTATTCCTTTTTGAATAACATGATAACGTTCGCCCGTATTTCGCCATGTTATAACCGATTTAAACTAACGCGCTGTAGAAACTTCGTATCGATCACGCCATCTTTAAAATTGAAATGTTTAAATAAAGCTGTACGCACTCAATGGTCATGCCGGTAAAAGGCTAAGGTCATGTCAGCGAAGCATTGTAAAGTACGGAAGGCTGATTCTGCAATTTTTTAACTAGATGCCTAACTATTGTGTTGTGAAATGGTAATGTCAAGCCTCGGCTTACCTAGCATTTATTACTATAGTCTATATTAAAGTAATGGGGGAAAAAATCACAAAACTTATCATTTCAAGGTGTTTTACGGATTGTTCGGTATAATAAAATGAATAACACATTGCTGAGATATAAATAATATCAACCCTTGAAAAGTCAGTCGAGGTTGATATAACATTTCTCGGGTTGATAATATTTATCACCCTTTCAGCCATGTAATATTTATATAAATAATTGTATTAACATATTTTACTTGATATAATTCGCTGGTAATCCTTTATTTTTAACAATAGATCGGTTCCGTTATGTTGAATAACTATTAAACCTACGCAACAAACAACAACTAACTACAAACAGCAACATTTTACATTGTACTTCACGTCTTCAACGTTACATTTGTCCTACCATGACTATATAGGACCAGCACCAATTATTGTTAGGACCCTAAGACGGTCAAACATTTTAACAGCCGTCCTTTAACAGAACGCGGTTGAAATGATGGAGTCAGAGAATGCTTGTGGTCACTGCCAAATTATTTTTCCCATATGAACACAAAGTATTATACAAATGAAGAAGAACTTGGAAAAGTTGAAATCATTATAATTTTTAATGCCAAATCGAACTTGGAACTAGACTAACATTCCATTGAGCAACAATAAAACTTGCGTAGAATCGAATTCATGATAAGTTGTTGATGTTTCATCTACGAAAAATATAAACTCATGCTATGGCATTTTTGTTGTCTGAACACGTCTCCAATCTGAAAGAAAACTAATTTGTTAATTATTCATTATAATTTAACACAAAGACTGTCACTGTGAAAGAAAACAGACATGTTGTCTCGTCTCATTATCACGTTAAGAATTGTGAAAACGCCTTTGATGTTTAAGTTGACAATAGTCCACATTTAAAACAAATGTTTTATACAAGTTATCAATATACTGTTCAATCAAATTCAAAATACAATAAGATGATCTGTATAACTGGTAAAGGTACTTCTATTAACGATTCTTTGTAATGTCATTAAGGAAGTGATAAATTGCCTATACAAGAGAATATAAAATCAAGAAACAATTTATGGGCACAAAACCCAGATTGATTTTTATTGAAGATGTCTTCGCCTTGAAACGGTTAATGTAACGTATGGGGATGGAAGTAAAACTTTTGAACTATATCCCACCACATTAATTGAACTTTCGTTTGACTTTGTGGTATTTTTGTTTCGATGTAACTGTCTAACCCTTCTTTTGACCTTTCTCAATTCGTAATCAAATCTTGTAAAAAATTCCCGCCAGAATATTTCCCCTACACTGGTAAAAAAAATGAAGGTGTGCAACATGTCATTTTGCAACGATGTAAATCAATACAACTTTCGAGTGCCCCTTCTACATTCATACACTATAAATAGCCGCATAAACGACGTATATTGCTATGGCATATTGACATGTTACTTGCGAAGGAATTTATCCTGGACTTCAAGCTCAGTGCCTGGCCAATCTGTCTGAGCTTTATACTATATATTGTACCTTGAAAGCCAGAAGGGGTTATCAGACGTTTTTGTACATATGTTGATGGCACCCTGTGTCTTTTAAGGGACGATATGCAATAGAAAAGGCAAGAAACTGGACAGAATTATAGTTCTTGGCATATTCTTTACAATACAACGATAAATCTAGCCAGTCATAAATATTTTAATTTTAAGTACTTGGAATGCATGTGCATACTTCAGAAAGAAAGGTACGAGTTAATAAAATACCCTCAGTGCCGTATATTCGTACCTGATTCTGTATGTAGTTATGAATATACCGTCTGATCATTATTTTCTGTGTCATTCTCTTGCTCTTGATTATTTTAATCTCTAAGAAACTTAAGAGCAGACACGTTCGATATTAATGTAACAAACAAACACAACTAACGTAAATATATAATGATTACTAATTTTGCTGTAATCAACTTAAATTAAGTGAAAGGTAATTCGCACAATATATAGTTTGCTACTGTGATACCTGCAAAGTGTAATTATTTATACGTTTTGAATTGTTTAGAACTATTACAAAATATCGTGCTCGTTGGGAAACATAATGGTAAGAAAGGTCTAAGTCAAGGTTTGTAGTATGCTTTACGTGCAAAACACTGTTTTAGGCGTTTCGTGGGAAAACCAGGCTTAATGGATGTTCTTCGAGTGTCTCTTTTTTCCGTTAAAAATATTGTTTGTTGCAAACAGGAACGTAATTTCCGTGTCATATGTCAACGCCTACAAATCTTTCATCACACAAGTTTTTGCGATAAATGTCAAAAGTGGCAAACAATTAAAACCAAGTCCATTCCGCTAAGTTTGCATAAATGACTTATTTACGTGGTGTGATTTAAACCTGTGACAAACACGAAAACTCAACAGCTAGATATTTGCAGTAATGTCGATACCTTAGCAATGATTATAATCATGTCGCAATAGAACGTCAAGCTTTTGTAAATATGTCATAAGTATAAACTCGTATCATGTAACCAGTAATACGAACACATATGCGGGTAGGTCAATATAATGTTGACACAAATTATAAATGTTTGCTCATTCAAAAATTGCCCGTGGCAAAGTTAGATGCCCGTTTCCTGAAATGCGACGCAAATGTAAGACAGACAGACAGACATATAGACAGACAGACAGACAAACAGGCAGGCAGGCAGGCAGACAGACGGACGGACAGACAGACAGGCAGGCAGGCAGGCAGGCAGGCAGGCAGGCAGGCAGGCAGACAGACAACCAGACAGACAGACAGACAGGCAGTGTACATATAACAATGTCAACTTAAATACAAATTCTTCTTACCAAAACAATTACATTTACATAAATATCTGAATAATGTATTTTATACAAATTACTTAAGTATATAATATAAACTTAATTAGAATTTTGAAAATAAGTTTGTAAAATGGATGGATAAAAGAGCAAAATTAAATAGAGAATAAAGAATAGGTCACACGTATAGATTGTTGACAATGACCTGAAAACATAATATTTATATATTAGCATAAGCGGTTCAAACATGCATATATACATAATTAAATTGAATTTATAAAGCATATAATAGTAGAATTGTATTTACGAGAAGTGGAGGATGAATAACAGAACACATTTAATACATCATTTTAAGGAGTAACTAATGAAAGCACAGCAATAGTATCCACGACTTGTTAACAAATGTTTATAGGCTTAGGGATTTAGACACACAGAATTATATATTATCTAATTCATACTTGAATGTGAGTTTAAAGCTCTACAGATAAATCTGCTAAGGTTTGTTATTAGATTTTTTTTTGAAGTACCCATTAATTCAATAAATTTTATCACACTTGGTCTTTAATAATAGCAAGGTTTAATGTATTCCTTTCTCAGCGATTTGAAGGCTGGACATACAATGATTAAATGGTACCCATCTTCAATATCCCTAGTATGACATTTTGTACAGTAACGCTGAAATCTTTCTATCGTGTTATGTCTACCTGTTTCAATAGCTAATTTGTGAGAAGATAATCGTAATTTCGAAAGACAAATGAGCAATTTACGAGGCAAAAAATTAAGATAACATTCAAATACTAACCTGCATTTAACAAGTTTGTACGTCATTAATGAGTTACTATTATTCACGGCATTCACTTATTCAATACAATAAAACGTAGCCGTGCGTACTTACTTCAGGAAATACTTATATCACAAGTGAAGCATTAATAAACATTCAACTTAGACGCCTTATGTTTCCTTGTCCCAATTGTGGTCAAGCTTCTATAAATTAAACACAGTTAATTATAACAATATATGCGTGGGAGTATGTAATAAAACTTACATATTTCTCGAATAACTTAAGTGTGTAAAGACAGTCATGTTCGCAAGGACTATAGTTTAATGATGATATATACTTCACTTGAACACTATTCACGTTTAAGGTCAGCCATTCTGAATAGTTATAACCTTGTAGCTGAGGTTTTAAATCACAATGTCAAAAAATATAATTGAATGTCAATTTTAATGTATTGTATACATGTAACCTGAACATACGTCAAATTGAAGGAATATGAAGAATTATTTGAAGAAACCTGAAAAGCGACTCGTCTGTTTTAACTCAAAAGTTTCATTCCGTTCTAGAATCTGTCAGTTAGTAATTCAAGAATACTGTACAAATGTAGATCGCGGTCAAAACCACGAATATATCATAAGAAGTAATTGGAAGATGACTATGCCGTAAAAAAAGTCGGTATTTGTACGTAGGTCATTCTTAGCAAGAGTCATTTAGTGTACCACTAATTAATTTAAGTAGACAGTTTATACAATACATAATGAACCATCATCATGATAAGAAACCATAGACTTGTTCACACTTATATGATCAAGAAATATTGGCAAAAGCGTATATTTTTATAGATTGATTTCAATTGTAGCAAAGGTTTAATCAGTATACTTGTTACATATACTTAATGTGAACACGACTTATTGGCAATATAGGTGATAACTTAACAAAAAACCGTACGATCTACCTAGATGTTTTGCAAATAATGTAACAACGATTTAGGTGAATATAACGTGTCAAATAAATGACATTGTAAAGCCAAATATAATATGAGTTTTAAAAGCATCGTTGTAGCAATATTATTCGAGCTTACTGTCACTCTATGACAATTAAGCACAATCTGCAACTGTTTGCAGGCATATAATTCGCGTCTCTATTTATTATACAGACATGCTGAGAGGAAAATGCCTCTTCGCTATTTCTTGTGAAACAGTGTTGTTTTATATTGAGTTGAATATTATACATGTACTTTAAAAATCTGTACTTTGTGAGAAAGTTTTAGCGAAGACTGAAATATGCAAAAAGGGTTTGCTAATCAGTTAGGGACAAACGTTCACCATAAATGAAATGAATTAACTGTTTATGGTAATTGAAATGAATTAACTGTTTGTATTAATGTTATATTTGTTTTGAGATGTTAAGCATATTTTTACAATATAGTGATTCTGTTATATATACAATATTTATATTCCTGTATGTCTCGTTTACCCACTTACTTGTATTTTGTAATATAAAATATATGAGAACCAGATTATCGCATTAGATGACATACAGCTTCTTTTCAAGACTTGCGAAATAGTAACTCAACAGCAGATATTAAATACTATTCATAGATATGTTCACATCTCTGTTATGTTGCAATTGCATGTATATTTCAAACAAAAGATCGTTAATTCAACAGTTCCAACTTTTTATCTAAACTGAGACATATAACTGAAATATCTGTGTAATAACTGACCTTTCAGAGATTAACTTCTATCAACAATACATACAAGTGTTTAAACTGTGATTAAGCTCCAGAGGATTTATATTGATTCGAAAGTATAATTAACAATAATAAGTATAATTAGTATAAATATTACTACTACTGCTACTAATTCACTACTACTACTAATACTACTACTACTACTACTACCACTACTACTACTACTACTACTACTACTACTACTACTACTACTACCACTACTACTACTACTACCACTACTACTACTACTACTACTCTACTACTACTTCTACTACTACTACTAATAATAATACAAGCAATAATGGGAAAATTGATCATGATAGGTATGGACTCTTAACACAGTTTACTTGTCAGCGTATTTCAATTCTCTGTAACCTGTTATGTTATTTCTATTGACTGTTCTTTCTATTTGCATTGATTTGCAAACAAGGACGGTTAAACAACCAATATGATCGCTTAAGCTGCTACATTTCAAATAGTTTCCATTAATAACGTTGGTTGATATTTGCAGAAAGTGCTTAAATCAAGTAGATGGTTCCAAAAGGATACCGATCTGACATAGGGAGAGGAAATTGTTTTTGTTGCTGTTTTGTTCTTTGAGGATATCATCTTTTATAAGACTTTATTTGCTTTTTCTTGTGATTGAATTTTTTGCAATTAAAGAAATGATATCTTAGAAGTTTTTTATTAGTTAATCGGATATTTGTTAGACAAGAGAGTCGACTTACACGTCTTCTTACCACAAACTACTTACTCTAGGATGGCATAGTTTCGTTTGTTCCATATTTTTTCCGATTGATTTCCGAAAGTCGAATTATCATAACATTCTCCAACTCAAATGTAACTGTATGCTTCATTGTATTAAGGCTACTTCTAGACTTCTTTACTGGAAGGAGACAGCCCCATAGTAACATATTACAGTCCAATAGTAGTGACAGACAGTAACGTTATGTACAGGCCTTTGTTGAGATTAGAAATCTTCGAAGATTATACCGGAGACTAGAAATCTATGTTAAATTATCTAATTTTTTGTTCAAATGCGTTTAGCCGAAACTTGTTTTGTCTACTGACTATGGATGAAGATCCACGGTTAACAATTTCAAATGTGAAAGTTTCTTCCATTTGCATGGTCTTACAGATAACAAACACAGTGTTTAAACGATTGTGTATACTTATGTTTTAAAATATTAATCTTGACGTATGTGATACAACTACCAGAGCGACAACATTTATCATAAGTATACCTAGTACGATGAGTCTACATTCACAATTTCAATATCACATAATTTATATTCCGTATACGTGTATGTGCTTACTTAAATTAATAGATGTATACTGTAGACTTATATCCTGCATCCAAATATATCATGGGTATCTATAAAAGATGTTGCTTTGACCAATGATGTATTTGACCAGACATCTGCAACAAACAGACAAACATTAGTCCACGTCTAAAATCGGAATGGGTTACGTGACCAGATCAGATAGAAACAAATAGGCGTTTTATGTGCTGACTGAAAACATATAAAACATAAATTGTAAACACCTCGATCCTATTACAGAACTTCAATAATTCGATGTGCGAAATTCTGTAATGGTTGATAAGCCACTATCAAAATAAAAACAACAGCTGTTTAACATTAAAACATAATTAATTGTAATCTATCAGTATTTTACAATAAGATTACATTCAAAACATCAATTATTATATATATATATATATATATATATATATTCCTAAATTCGACTGTCGGGTAACAGTATCGGATAATACAACCTTTGGGAGACAGTGGCGTAAAATGTTCACAATTACTGATTTTAATAGTTTTATTTGATTTTTTATCATAATTTATTTATAGTATACATGTTGACTTATTTGTTCAGCGAACAAATATTCAATGAAGAATATACATATTTTGCTTGTCTCCTAAAGGTTACGATCATTGTGATCATGACAAAATGGCACTGTTAAGTGACATTATAGTGACACCGAAAGGTTGCGTGTGTCTTTGATCGGATATATAAATTCGTCTTTGATGTAGTAAAATGGAAGCCGCTGTTAATGACAGAAAATGTTGAGTGTATAGGTCTTCTTGAATGCAATACTTGTTGAAGTCTGCACAAATATGTATCCGATCTATTTATTGTCATATTTTAAAGGGTTTCACTTTATATTTATTCGCTGGCAGTGGAAGTATTCATCTTTTTAATATATCTCTGTCTATATTAACACGAATGTGAATCTTTTTATTCAAACTCGACTTGTGTATTACATCACCAAATTTTCGCCATCGTTCATTTCATTTTCATTATATGTCGAACAGTAGAGTATTTTGATACTATTATTGTTGTCGCTGTTGTGCTATCATTATCATCATCATTCTCATTATTAGCATTCGCAACAACAATAACGACTGCGACATAAGATTAAAATGCATTAATGAATTGGTACGGATTCATAGTTTGGTAATAAAGTATGTTATATGTAATTATTCATGATGAAAATGGCGATAATTATGTTGTTGTTGTTTTTTTGTTGTTGTTAGTAGTAGTAGTAGTAGTAGTAGTAGTAGTAGTAGTAGTAGTAGTAGTAGTAGTAGTAAACACGTTAACTTGAACACAAAAAACAAGGGTCAACATAATTTAATAAGCATACTATAGAATACAGCATGCATATACAAAATAACGGGATGAAACAGAGATAACATTAGAGATGTGCAGAGACACCAGATGCTAATGAAAGTGTTAAACCGCAAACGATACGCATACGATTAATTAGCAACATATTTAATTGTAAATATCAGTTCGTGACTGTCGTGACAAATATTGTGTTTAGGCGTTTAGCTCGCCGTTTAATATTATATTTGTATATGCAAATAACACATTTATTTGTTTTGTCAAAAGATACAATTTACTTATCAACAATTTAACAAAAAATAACAATTAAATGCGATGCAAAACAACAATCTAATACATCAGGCAAAATTCAATTGGGAACGTCAGTACATCTGTTGATACAATAAATGTCTATTTAGTCGCACAATGCTAGTTTATATTTATGAAAAGACATAGCGAAGAATATTCATGTGCAGTTATAGGTGACAGTTAGATAATGGCAGACAATATTGATGTCCTTATAAATACCAAAAGCTGTTAGGGGACAGTGCGCTCGACTGTTCAAAGTATTTCAGTTGTCACATTTGCTCGAAGTGGACAGGAGAAAGAAATCTGGAAACATATACATGTGTATAAATAAAGGTAGTACACCTTCAAGTATGGTACCCTAGTAAAATTTCTACCTAAAGTAGAATATACAAGTATATTTGTTAAGCCACAACTGTGTAAAATACAGAACTAAGTTCTCGGAAATGTGGCACTCTGGAGTTGATGACAAAGGTATATTTAAGTTTCAATTGAGTAACGTGGAATTTTTTTTTAAATGACCAACCTTTTGAATGTAATATTTAACCTAAGATCTATGTAAAAAGGGACATAACCGTGTCAAAATACAAAACTGAGCTATGTGAAATGAGGGACTTGATGCTCGGGTTGATGACAAGGTATATTGAAGTTTGAAGTGAACAAGACATGTGTCCGTAGGACACGGATGCCCCCACATTCCACTGTTGCATCAAAACTCCGCTAATGTCGAAACATGCACTGAAATACCCAGGTGCACACATTCAAGTGCTGATTAATATGTATAAAAAGATTCATCACTCTAGAAGTAATACATTTCGAGTTATTTGCGACACAAGTCAAAAAATGTCATTTTTTGCTAAAACAAGGGCCCTAACTCCGCTGATGGCGGAAAAAATTGCACCAAAATACCCAGGTGCGCAAGCCCCCATGCCGATGAATATGCTTATAAAGTTTCATCACTCTAGCAATTATACTTTTTGAGTTATGCGCGACACAAAAAATCGACGGACGAACGGACAGACGGACGAACCAGAGCAAATCTATATGCCCCCCCCCCTAAAGCTTTGGTGAGTTTGCATGTGATATTGGATTTGATGACGAATGTATATTCTAAATTTTAAGTGAATAACTTACGTAGTATTGAACTTTAAAAAGTTGTGAATATAAACTTTAACCTAAAAAATCTATGTAAAAATACAAAAAAAAAAGAGAAATGGGGATTGTTAACATTGCTCCTTGAGTTGATGACCAAGATATAATCCAAGATATATTTCAAGTTTAAAAATAACAACTTATGTGGTTTGGAAGTTACAATACAGTTTGAATAAAAACTTCAACCAATTCAAACGCGGACGCCAACGCCAGCACAAGTAGGAAAAGTCACGTGCAATGAAAAACCCGGCCACGTGCGAAGATAAACTAGTGCAAAAGAATTGTATTCCCATAAGATACTTAAATTGACACTCGAAATCTTGTGTGCAACGTAAAACAACGCTGAAATGATACTGAAATTATACCAATAATAAATACAAACAGAAACGTTAGTTTATCATCAGTTCATTAATAAATTCCTCAATCAATTGATCGAAGATCGCGTGTTCAAATGTGGTCGTTTGTTAATTCATTTCATAATCATTCCTTTGTGAATACCTTCAATCTAAAATACATTTTTTTTAACAGAGCTCTAGAATCAATGAATATGATGAGGAATGTATATTTACTGAATGGTTTTAGAGTTATAAACATAAGAAACACACTCACATGCCACTTTGACATTATTGTCATATCGTCGTAATAATGAGGAGTGATGCTCCAGATGGAGTAAATATAATTTTTTATTAGCGAACATAACACCATAATCAAAATATTGGGTTTTCTGAAATTACATTGTCCACGGGCTTCAAGAAGTCTAAATCAGTACGTCAGACGTCTTTATTATGTTCCTGCTCGTTTGATATCATGTGCTTATAACTTCATATCTGCATTTTTCCATTGGTGTAAGGTTTGTTTATTTTAATTAAAGCTTTCCGGCGTTGGGTCAATTTGTGAAGTGATAGCAATTTACGGCGTATATATAAATAGCTTCAAGAATTGGAGGCGCGTTTCTCTCACGATTTTATATGTTCGTACTACTATTATATAATATTTCGAAGTCGGACGTGTAATTATGTCAAGTTATCAAAATCTAAGCAGATTATAAAAAATCTGAATCATTTGTTGTTACAGAGGAACCAGATAGCTTTTCAATTGTTTGATTGATGGAAAGAAACACTATTCTCATTTCAATATTCAGTATTGCTTTAATTAACGATATATAACAACAAAGTGTTGTACATATTCGGGCGTCGATAATGAACTATTTTCTACATTATATACTTAATTCAAGCGCGTTAAAAATCATATAAAACTGCTTAATGGGAAAACAATATGTTCTGCGCAAAAGCAAAACGATCACATTAAATTATTACAGAAGAAGTTCTTTTTACATTTCGATGTCTATGTTAATCTGGGTTAAAGCTATGTTTGTAATTCATTCATATTCTTTAACTTGACACATAGTTGGGCAGACAAATACATTTTACACAATCGCAATTATCACTAATAGTGATTAGTAAGAGCCAACTTAAAATTTACTAAAATATATTGTTGACAATTAAGTGGTACAATGACAATAAAAGTATGTTTTATAAAATGTATTAATAGAAGAATGAACGTATCTTTTCCAGGATAGCGGTGTGCGGGAAATGTTCCTCCCATGCTTACACTTCAAGCGAAGTTCACATTTGAATATCGAAGATACTTATTAACCCATTTAATCAATTGTCAAAACAACTGTAGTTACATCATGAGGATACATCACTGCCGTACCAAGCTGAAAACCAACGCATATTGGCATCTTGCGACGATGATGTATGCTTAATTTCATTCAGTGTTAAAAATACGGTCATACCAAACGCTCTTCTACATAATTAGCCTGGCATATACTTTTTTGACCGAGCGAAAGAGTGAAGGACAAAATGACACCTATATAGATCTACCTCTACGAAACGGCATATTATATATCATTATGTCATAAAAACCAGGTAAACATTTTCATGTTGCTTTCAAAGTGTTAACGCTTTTGCCGACATCTAAATGTTATTTTTACTTCCAAAGCACTGCGACTAGGCGCCAGAAGGATTCACATAATGTAGTCTCCGTAAAAACTGTTTTAATTTCCATGATCAGGGAAATTCTTGTCCAACATTTTCGACATTCTTTCTTTTGCCCGTCTTTGCGCCGCATTTTGCTCGTTCATTATTTTAGTACGTAAAAGTTTAACGGTAAATCTACACCCATTTTTTGTAACGTACTCTTCTAAATCATTCTTACCTGAAAACAAAACAACAGAACGGGTAATTGATGTTAATAAAATGTTTATCATCAATAATCATTCCATATAAACAGCCAAAAGACAGACAAATAGCCTCTTGTTTTTCTAAGAGAATCTACAAATGTAGGAAATACATAGACATTGTACCGTAGTCATGTATCAACAGTTAGCATGTATAATAATGTTCATTGATGTCACAATTTAACAAAACTGGATTTCAATTCAAGTAAGTACTCCTGCTTTACATGACTTCATGTAAATAATGAAAATTAGTTAACGAAACAGAAGTAATGCCAAATGAAGGCCTGATTATATTGTAAACAATCAGGCACATGTCTAAATCACAACGTGTAAGCCACTCAATACAATATTTATATTATTGTTTCTTACTTGGAAGCTTATTTCCCTCAGGAATATATATCCAACAGTGAAAATCCCTTTGAACTGTCGCCGTCTCTGCTTCTGTCCATTTAAAATATGTTCTCTGAGCTGAAAGATGAACATATAATAATAGTAATACTAATTCCTTGATTTTTAAAAGAAGGTAACTTAAACTAGTCAAAATCGCAAAACAAATTCTCTATATAACGAGTATAGGCCCTATATGATCCTTTTACATGTAGGTTTGAAAAATGTAATACATATAGCAACCAAATACAATTTTATTTCAATTTGATAAACATCTGTTTAGTCAAACAAATCAATGTTGAAAACTACTGACAATTTTGTTTCATTTAGAACGCAACATTCTAGACTTGACACCAGAGCAAATTCAATTTTTCACTCCGCGACCAGTCAAATTAACTGGGATTCACAATAAATTGCATGCTATTTGTTTAACTACGTATCGAAAGTGTTGGCGAAAGCGGAAATATTATAGCGACAAGCCTACAAAACAAAATATCTCGTCTATGGGATTTTGAATCCCGCTACTGTTATAAAAAGCTATTGCAATGAAAAAGTAGGAAAAGGTGAGAAAAAGCTTACGGATGTATTCGGGTGCTGGAACTGTCCGCCTGTATATGACTTAAATATTTTAACCAATCATATCAAGTCAACTTACTTTCTCCTTTAGATCTTTGGGCGTTTTCATGTCTATCTTTCGAGGGCACAAGATGAACCTGTTCCTTTGCTTCTGGAGTGTGAAACATAAATAAATACATATTAAGTATGTCACTCTCTATGGTGGCATAAAACTGCCTTACGATAACTACCTAAGTTTCGCGAAAATGTTCGTGTTACCACTTTAGTTTCTTGTTATTTATCTTATATCTTAATGGCGTTTGCGATTTTTGTCGACGAAAGTTATTAATTTGCGTAATGAAAAACAGGCCTGAAACTTCCCAGAATTGACACAGATCTCTATTTAAGGCAGTAAAATGTATGTGCTATCACCAATATTAACTTGTTAAAATTTGCGTTGTAAGATAATTATTGTAACAAAATTTATGTAAGATAACTGGCAACACGGACTGGCTTGCGATTACATTTGCGTTACATGTAAATATTAACTAGCTACTATTTTTGTTGTAAGATAAGTATCATGATTATATTTGTAGAAGTTAACTGGCAAAGCGAATTTATTTGCGAATAGGGTTGCTTGAAAATTACTAGTAGGTGGTACCACAACTATTAACGTGTTAAGAATTGCGTTGTCAGATACGTATTACGATAACATTCATATACTAGTAAGCAAGATAATGCGGAAGAGCTCGTGCACAATTATTTTGTTACAATAATTATCTTACAACGCAAATTTATTTTAACTAGTTAATATTGGTGTGTTCAGCTTTGCATGGTCAGATTATTATCACGAGAATATTTGCGTTAGCAAGACAATGTGGAAGGCGTCGAGCACAAATTAAGTCTTATCAAAAGTATAAACGTGTTATGATTTGCGCTGTCAAATAATTATAACGATAATGTCCATGTTATTACATAACAGGCAACACGCATTGATTTGCAGTCCAAGAAAATTAAACGGTATCAGCGTGAAAATGTGCGTTGTCAAATACTTGTCTTGATAATATTCATGTTTATAAGATAATTCGGAAGACCTCGCAACCACAAGAAATGTATCTAATGTCAGTTCGCTTTTAGGCTATTAAGTATAATATTAAACTATCTTGCAGAAAAATTTTCGCAAAGCGCTAACTTAATATCCAGATAAATATGAAAATTAATAAGTGGTAACAAGAATGATTTCGCAAACCTCAAGTAGTTATCGTAAGACCGTTATATGTCACTAT
Organism: Congeria kusceri; assembly: GCA_027627225.1. Lineage (NCBI taxonomy): Eukaryota > Metazoa > Mollusca > Bivalvia > Myida > Dreissenidae > Congeria > Congeria kusceri. Next base: position 34,866,881 of record CM051038.1, on the reverse strand, counting down.
ACCTATGCACATACTTCCATAAACGACAGCCTACTACCGCATTTTTACTGCCAATGAATAAGACACTAAATAATACACTGAATTAGTGGAGGCAAGATATAATGGCCCGGGGACACTAGAGAGTATTTCAGAAAAGCTTACTTATACTGATGCAATTCCATATTCATACACATGGACGTTAAGACACAAAATGCAAACTTAATCGAAAAAGGGTACTTTAAAAATCCACTTCGTTGTCCGAAACGAAAAAAAGGAATAGCTATATCTTTGACAAATAGTCTTAATACAAACATGAGAAACGATTTGCTAAGTTGATCATACCTTCTATGGATTCTTCCTCTGTGTTCTGAATGCCGCATATTGTCACCGTATTCTCGTCTGGTCGGGTTGTGCCTATTCGTCGTATAAAGTGTTTTGTTAATATTTAACCAATAAAATATTTACATTACAATAAAGAAGTTTTCTACAAGAAAATTGATAGCAATTAAGTGCTCAAATGCAAATTGCTTTTATTGTGTTGCCATTTGTTGGTTTACCTTCTGGGTAGCATATGTTTTCTATAGTTGCTTTATTTCGTTTTCTAGGATATAGCAATAATATCATAGCAAAGCAGAAGATCGCACATGACCGTGCACATTTTTTAAAATTAACAATTGCAATTTTGCGAAATTTTGCAGCGTTTGATTTGATTTGTTTTCTGGAAGAAAGGAATAAACAACTTATAATGATGACACGTTAGGCAGTCATACAGAGGCCCATATAAGGCACGTACACGCGTAAATGAAACACACAAATGGGAGATACGCAGAGAAAATTAAATTTGGTTGTGCGCGTACATAATCGCATCGCACTACGTAAGTGATGTTGATTGTAATGAATGATGTACCATACCTTCTTGGTTTGAATCATCTATTACTTCGTCACTTGTTACAGTCGCTGGAATGGTACCTCTTCGTGTTGCTCCTAGAAAGTTTATAATAACAAATATAATGTCGATTTGTTCAAATGTATGTACATGTATGTAAAATAATTCCATTTATAGAACCGTTCAACGTGAATAAAATCAAAGTCTACGAAAAGGCATTAAAATGTATACCACATATAAGTCGAAGCCATGTAAAAAAGCATAAAATTTGGACAAACTAAGCGATTTAACATATAGACAAAATCAGTTTTTTGCACATACATGGTACCATTTACAGTGTCCTAATAATTTTAACACATTAGTGTCGGATGAATGTCTTATAAAACAAGATTCTATTTACAAACGGATATATAGTTTCTACCTTTGTCGATATCTCGCAAATGTCGACCCACTTTAAGGACCTCCATTATTGGTAGAGGGTACTGGTATATACCCAGATTGATGTCCTTAGAGTGGCCCATGTGCTTATAAAAATATTGGCGTTCTGTTTCCGGGACCTGCAGAGCGCTGTATAGTGTTGAGATTCGATGCTTCTGTTTGCTAGCTGTCAGTTTTTAGGGATGTCTTATATCTGCGTTCAAACACATTTTATTAATGCATGACCACCCAATAACGTGATCATGTGATAACGAAGTGTTAGCAAATATATAATCATTTGTCTGGAGAACGTCGACACTGTTGCGGATTATTGGATTACACAACATATCCAATCCTCGTACACAGTCCTGGGAAATGAGGACTGGTACGAGATGGTTACCTTTGCCTGGCTGGTAACCAACAAGCATTTCAGAAAAAAGTTTCTTGTCGCATTCTGACAGTTGCTCCACGTTGTCGCTATCGATCCACGTACCATCCTTCGCAGATTGATACTGCGATATTTTTAAGCGACTTGGCTCACCACCACGTCTGGCATTAAACAACGTTAGCCTACTACATAGACTGTCCCGTAGGAGAACGAATTCCCGTCGGTCAACGAAAGTGTATTCGCATGATGTTTCTTGGATGGTTTTCTTTATGTGAAGGCCTAATTTTTCTACATCCTCCTCGTCGGCGTGTTGTCCCGGCATCCTTAATTTTTCTTGACGGCTAAGGTTTATAGCGTACGTGGCATCGGCGAATATTCTACCTTCATGAAGTTTCAAGACGTTCCGAAATCTCTCGTACGAACTAATCATTGCCTCATCTTCTTTTTTTGAGTGAAAGCCAATCATTTTTTCTTGTCCTGCTGGAGGGTACATACTCTTTGAAGGCTATGTATAGCCTAGCAAGAGACCTCATATCCGACATAACCGACTTTTTAACTTCCATTTTCTTTCCTACCTTGCCCTTCTGTTCTTGGAACAGGGACTTGCCGATGAACATCAAAGCTTCACTCGAGCGACATACTTCACCGATGTCCGTTTCATGAAATCTACTAAGGATTTCGCGTTCAAATTCGCCATCAACATCCATTGAAGTGCTACTCAAGAGTGAAGTTTTTGTTCTTTTTGGAACGTCGATTCCATCCCCTGTGCACAGTTCCTTGTACCGGTAAAACAAGCGATTTCCGAAGAAATCATTGCATTTGGAGCATTTTACATCAGCGTGTCCTTTTCTTTCCGACATGTATACTGGTTCTGGAAGAGCGGCTTGCCCTTTGTTGTATTTGTATATACCTTCTTTTCGTATTATATCAAAAGCCTTATCTCTTTCTTTTGAACCATCAGGGTGTGTCACGGCTTCCTGCACCAGAACTTCGTCTTTGTGTTTCATCATCAAGTGCCGTCTTAGTTGGCTTTGATCAGATTTACAGAAAGGACATGGTCGCTTTGGTTTTTTGTATTTTTTCTCTGAAATACAACATACATATACATATATCGTAATAATTATTATTGTTTAAATAGCGCATACAAAATAAAATGTTTCTTGTCTATGGTTAAATTTTAAATGGGTGTTTGCATTGTTAATGTATCTGACTTCTGTACATAAATCGAAATAAATTCACTACCGTTTGATATTAGTGAATTAATTCACACTAATTTAAACAAAGTCTCAAGTATACTAAATTCAAATCTTGTGTGCAATATTTGACACACTTACCTGTAAGGACTGATCTAACATGTAAATGCATTTTTGAATTTTTGACTTAAACTGTTTAAGTTTAAATATTTAGGGCAAAATCAATAATTAAAGGCCACACAATTAATGTCACCCAAAGGTTGTTATGTGTCCGAAAGGTCGTATTAATTTATTGCTCATTCCGCAGGAAAACACAGGATAAATTGGGGTTATACGTACAATGCAGTTATATATTTATATGAACATTTGATCTTTCAGTTTTGATGAAATATACCAATAAAAACAACGGGTATTTCAATATTTTATCTCATATAAATGTGTCTCTATATAACCAAATGTTCTTTAAAGACATTGTTTAACGCGTTTTATTTGACCCCTACCCCCCACCGAACCCAGGTTTTGCACCCTTGTTTGTTTGCACACTGCTGTGGTCACGGTGAAGTGATCCATAGCATCTAAGAATCAGTACACTTTTGCGGTAATGGGTAACTGAACTACCATTTAAGGTTAACTTATGAAGAACTTGCAAAATTAATTTTTTTATTGAGGAGGGCTTATAAATAAAATAGATAATAATAAATAGATATATAATAAATATTACTATTTAAGTAATATTGCTAGCAACATAAAAATATTGTAACACACATGTTTTCTTGCTTAATCGATAATAACTTACAACCAATACAAGGAAACACATATTTACTAAGTTCTACTCGCAAAACAGCAACAAGCATTTGATATATAAGTTCGATGTAAGCGGCATCCTTAAAATCCATATGGTCCAATTCGCAGAAAATTACGGAATGTCGATACTGATATTAAGTGCGATTCACTGCCGGTTTTTGAGTACAACTGATACCATGTTATTTCATATTAATATATAATTGTATAATGTTCTTTCATCGCCTGTAATACAATATATGGAATATGTTGTAGTCTAGGAAATAAATAAATAAGACATACAATGAACATAATAGCAAACAAAAATACCGTTACAAAATGAATGCACAATTACACATACTATTATTTTGTAAATGAAGTCACCATCATTTTAAACATATAAAATATAAAGTTTGAAACCTTGTACACATTGGTTACAGTGGACCAATACAAGTTGTATATGGGTTCTGATATACAGAGTTTAGGACACAATGTGGGGTGCCAGACATTCCTCAAACTAAGCCTTTTTAAATTCCCTAAATTTAGACTCCTACCGTCCTAAAACTGATTGTATGAAGACCCGTTCATATATTCTGTCAATCAAGTTAATATGGGCCGTGTATGTTTAAGCGAGTCTATTTAATGCCATAGGGTCCTCAGTCGTGTGAACTATTTCTTACATTTAGTTTTTCTTTGTCCAATAAGTACAACTGTAGGGCGACATAGTTTATATACTTCTGTTTACACATGTTACTCAAAGGTTGCTCAAGTTTAAGTGAATAAAAGTGACACTCAGGTCTTCCTTAAGGTCAATGTCAGTTTAAGATATAAGCCTATATACATTTAAATATCTGCATAATAATGCATTTATCATTAAGTCGAATAATTAACACATGCGATATTACAGTTTATATGTGCTTGGCGAACTTTGCAAATATATATATATAATATTACCTGGGCTTTTGGCATGGCTCATAGAGTGTGTAGTGAGGGCACCTTTCTTCTTAAATACACGGAAACATGTCGAACAGGTCAGTTCTGAAAACGACAAGAGTAACTTTAGACATATGAAAATAATAAAATAAAATAACACAAAAATACATGACGGAAATTGATATAAGAACAACTTAGAAAAAAGTTTAGCGAATGCGTTCAGAATCGTAAAGGAAGATTTAGTTATTAAAACTTAAACTATATATTTCTCTTTTAAAAATGAAAATTTTAAAAGCATTTTGCATGGCCAGGTATTCTTACACACCTTTCGATGAACACTGGGGAGACTGACGATGATGTGTTAAGGTTTTCTTGCGGAAGATTTTGATCACCTTCCGAGTCGCAAGAAGCAACTCCTGTAACATATCAATATAGTTGAATAATTATTCCCTGTTATATAAAAAGTCATTGATGCATTTTGCTTTTCATTTTAACACGGCACGAGGCTTGTTTTCTATAGACAAAGAAGTAAATCAAGTGTGGATTATTCTGCAATAATTATGGGCGGAGCCTAATGATTTGAAAATAGTCCTGGAGGATTCTCAAACAAAAAAAACGATAAAAACACATGCATAAACGCGCACTGTCAAAATAATCTATATAAATATGTATAAACTCTATAATGTATTGAAACAAAAACAACATATTTAAATTACACATTTACATTTAAAATCACATTTACACAAAAAGTTAATGTTATTAAATAACTTGACTTGTTTATAAAAGCATGTTATTTTTAATGCAGAGCATCAATATATATGACGTTATAATCGCTCTTGGATTCGTACTAATGACTCTGACGTCATTCGCTCAATTTTTATGAATGAATTTGACGTCATATTGTTTTGTTATGGTTCATTGATGTCACTGAAACGCGCGTTTAAATGTACTTTGTTGAAAGATGGGCGGAGTCAAGATAAAATATAGTTTACATTTATAAGCTTTAAAATACAGATCACGATCGTGTTAGAATCGAAATTATATTTTTCTATGATAATTTGTTGTCGAATAACCCACGGGTAGGAGTATAGATGCATCGCACTCGTGACTTGATTCCTACGCATATATACCCGTGGGTTATTTGACAACAAACTATGATAGAAAAGTATTAGTTCTTACATAAACGCGGTACTATTATGCTCTTTCTCATTGTGTTTCCTTATTAGGTACAATATATAACTTAATCGAATTATGAGTGTTAATTTTGATTGTATAACCAAACCGCATGCACCAGAAACACTCTCTAAGCGTGTGCATAACATTCTCACATTCTGACTCATCGCACTATTTCTCTATGCCAAATCTTGTTATTCAACTGAAAATGGAAAATGGTTTGCATGGCTTACGTCCTGAAAAGGTTTCATGATTTCGAGATTTTACACTGTTTTAATTAAACATATACGTATACAAAGTACCTGCAGCAACACATTCTTGGGACAAATCTAACGTCAATCTGTGTTCAGGCTGAATATCCGACTATTCGAGGCCAGACCCATCAAGTATGTCTTTAGAGGCTGAAAGGTATTTTCAAAGATAGCTTGATCCACCGAGCTGTAATAACACGGCAAACTGTTGTTTTTTTTGGTTGCTCTGCCTTTATTAGCACAGCTTAAAGCCTCCAGCTTTTAAATTATTTGTTTTTTCAGTTACTGTACTTTCTTGTATTTTGATCATATAATTCGGGTGGTATTTACCGGTAGATGGTGGAAGGCACTTAATTTGTCCAGATGAATAAAATACATGACGAAATAGACTTACCGACCTTTGGATACTGTGTATCAATCTTTTGATCTCCTCTATAGTTATTTTTACTCTTCGAATTTTCGTTGGCGTCAACGTTCTTGGTGAAATATACATCTGGAAATGTAGAACAGGCACTGTCAATTGCAAACTTCCAAAGTCAATCTTTGTTATTATTTTTTTTATTTCTTATTTTAGATGTAAAGTAATGTACTACAGAACATTCTGTCAAATTGGAGTAAATTGTCCCCATCGTCATGTCGTTATATAAATCGTATTTAACGATACCAATTCGAATTGCATCCACCGATTTTCTATACCAAATAATTGTGTCATTCAATTACAATCTTCTTCTTCAAAAAAAGATTATATAGTCTTTTAAAATAGTATTATATACTTATATACTTATAAGATACCTGATGACTTCAAAAGCCGGGTTCCAACTTCTCTTCGTATCTGAACTTCGCTCTTGGAAATCTTTAACGGCCTACTGTCTAGATATTGTTCTGCAAACTGTTATAGCAATGATTTTAATGTATACAAGTTTATACAATCAGATGTTTGTTTATGATTTAAATAGCCAATCCAGTTTATCCAGTTATGCAAATGTTTTTTCCCTCTAGTATGCAGTTGACAAAGTAATGGTTAAAATGTATTTATAAAACTGTCTTAATTATTATTTATGGTTTGCCATCTCAAATAGGAAAATCGACAATGCTAAAAATATGCCGTATTGGGGATATAAATATTCCACCTAGTATGTTTACACACAGTGTTGTACAATACTTCGTTATTTACTTTTTGTTCTTTTACAGACCATGACATATTTACATGTATTTCTTTTCTTTTCTTTAAGTCTAACATTTATTATATTTATTGTCATGAATATAAAATATAAGCTAGTATAAAAACAAGTCGGACTTTGCCATTAAACTTTAACAAACATAATAATACCGTCAGAACAAATATTCCACAGGATACACTATCCATTTGCTGATCGTGGTCTATGGTGGACATTCTCCAAGGTCGCACAGGCCCATTGTATAATCCTTCTTCTAAACGGGTATCCAAGAAGTGATTGAAGTATACCGTATTGATTCTTTGTTGGCATTATCTTGTTTAAGTTTTAATATAAAAAAAAACACCATAAATACTCCTTCAACCCACTGTATTGATTGTATACGTTTTATACAGACCATATTATAAACTAGCCATTCATTTTTAATCAAAAACAAAACTAATACCATAATTCGGCATTATATTACATGTAATAGTATCTTACGTGTAGTCGTAGTTCTTCCGTTTCAAATGAAGATATTTTCACATTTAGAATCTAAATACTTAAATAATAGTTTATTTCACTTACTACCAATGCTTGCAGTATTCATGTAGTGCTGACTCCGTCTCCCCTAGCGAATTTATATAAATAATGTTCTGATTTTTCCACAGGATTACCGATATGACATAAATATTGTTGATAATTATGTCCATAGTGATATTAATTAACAGTATCATAAACCGCCAGTAACTGTTTCAAAATGAGTTGTTCGTGTGTCTTGTATGTATACTTTTATTTCCCTGGTATAACGCATCAATTCAGAAAATCATTTATTAATATCACCAGTTATTAATTACATTATGTGTGTTTGATTGGAAATAATGCGAAGTGTGTATGATTAAAGATATATATGTTATGATAAAGGACACCATAGCATAAGTGTAAATATTTAACTAGGCATACCGACAGTATCTGTATATTAGCCACGTATTGTCCGATTATACTGAACTGTCACTTCAATTAAAACTTCCCCGCGCTACAGGTCAGTTATCAATAATGCGATATGCATGGCGTTACCTTATGTACGTTTTATATTAACTCCTAACAATGTGCTCGCACCCAGTGTCACGTTGACATCTTTTAGGATTATTAAATACAGTAACTTACTAGTTGTTAATAGACCCATATGCTAAGCAGTCATTTAATAAATACTACGTCAAATAAAATTTTATTCTTTGAAAATGGTATACCCTAATAGCTGTCAATACACCCATATAAAAAGAAATTAAACCCAGTCACACAAATACATAACAAGTAGCATCGTGATCCAGTAAAACATGCAGAACGTTCGCTGTGCAAGAATTTGGCAGACATACCATCACAGTACATAGTACATAAAGAAACCACTTTGAGATTTGTTTTATGTAATTTAATTACACACGTCCGTCGGCCCATGATACAGTTACTATACAAGAAGCTTTACATGTACAGAATATTATCGTTTTGCCCTATTGTGAGATGATCACTGCCATTTCCCCCATTTAAGGGATACTATGTTTGTGTGCCCTAAATAATGAACGTAGTTAACGGGTATTCATACCAAAAGAACCCAGTGGTTATCGTTTTCATTGGCAACAGCAACAATTGCATCATACTTTTCAACATCTTCCTGAAACAAAAATGCGTACTCATATTTTAGTAGTCGAAAGGTAACAACAAAGTAAGTTCAGTAATGGTTAGTGTAAATCACTGCTTTCTTAAATATTTATGTATGCAACTGTTTGTCAGTTAACTTGCGGTTGAAAAACTCTTAATTGCAAATAATGTACGAATTTTGTAATCCTGGCATTCACAAATCAACTACTTAATTATGCGAAACAAATAGCATAATAATTATTTGAAATAAATATTGAATAGGGTCGATTTCATAATTAATGATGGTCGCGGCTGCACAGACCTTCAAAGAAATACATTCATTTTCGTTTTTTCAATGTATTCTGTAGCATTTAGTCTTTTTTATTTTGAAATAAACAAAAGACAATCACTTGACAACACAATAAACACAAAGACAAAGAAAACAGAGTGACGTCATTATAAATCGCGTGTTTGGTGTTTTCAACTAGTCTATCCCACGGGGTGTTATTTCGCCAATACAGGCATTACATTACATTAATGCTGGGATAATATATTTAACAGGAATTAATTTTAATGCTTTACGTCTTTCACGGAAATGTTTATACAGTGTCAAAAACTTACATCTCGTAGAAGATTTGTCTTCTGAGGTCGACCTTGAAATATGTTTGTAGCAGATATGGTATCTATGTACAACACATTCCTTCCTCGCAAGATCATGGTCATATACGCATCTATCAACTGCGAAGACAAAATAAAAAAGTTAAATGGCAGGGCAGTGTTTCTTAAGTGAGAAGGATAACGAGGAACTGACGTGCAAACTTTTTATAAACGGATTGAAATCTTAAAAGCAGCGACTTTTTACTGTACAATAAATATAGACCATACGGTTTCCGAAATACATGTGTTTACAATGAATATGATGACATTAAATATAATATATATAAATATATATATATATATATATTAAACATAACGGCAACAGAAAGTAAGGAAGAATAATGAACGCGAGCATGATATGAACATTTGAACAAACAGTCATAAAATGCTTAAAGACACCAGGTATTGCAAATCAGTATTGAACTTATTTAACTGACCTCATCAGACAAGTCGTTTTGCAAATACTCAAAGCTTGATTTTAGTAGTTTGTATGGTCCTATCTGTGTAAGTGGAGTGTGGTCTAAGGCGTTGTCCTGAGTCCAAAGATCGTCGATATCTGTTTAACCCAAAGAAGAGGCCATACATTTTAAAAAATCCATTAAAAAGCTGTGTAGACCTGTATACGGTATTATTCTAAAAACATAATTAATGTCTTGAAAAAAAGCGGATTATATAACTGATAACTAACGGATTATAAGTAGTTATATCCACTTTTAACATGTAATAATAATTACATTTGCTTTGTTTTTATTTTGTTTGTTTAAACAGAATACAGATTAATACGTCATCAGTAAATAGTTTTATGGCATATGGTCATATTCTGTGTTTCAGATGCGCGAGCTACCATATTTTAATGGGTAATGGCCTTAATAAATTTTACATAGTCAGATTTGTATAACTAAAATGAATACACGTTACAGCTTATTGTCAAATCACTAGAAAAAATTCTGACGGAAAACAATATTGCAGTATAATATATTTGTACCCAGTGGAAACGAGTTGTCTGATATCTCGATAAAATCCTGACATGGGGTGCTCATCGTATCTTCCACCACTATCAGCATGTTTTCCACTGTAGTATAAATGTATATATAAATAAAAATAATCGGCAAATATAAAACAAACAGAAAGAAACTACCGATTAAATGAAAGTGATACAATGTAAGTCTACATTGCACCGTTTTGAATTAATAGTTTTACATAATAAATTTCTGTAACTTAACATAGAGATACTTGTGTGGTGTTTCTATAAAAATTTCGTACGTGACAGGCTAACCCAGCTGTTATATGGAGTTAATTGATCACTCACATATTAAACGATATACACGTATGATGAATTTTAAAACAGTAGCACGTAAAACAGTTTTGGAAGCATATTTTTCGAGTTTTATAGCCATCGCGCAAATTCGTCACAGTGGCACAAAGTGTCACGTTTGAAAATGATCATGTTGCATTGATTGAACATATGGACCTGAAACATATGTCTATTAGTTGATAGTAAACAATATGTTGTAATAGTCCCGAATGATAAAGCCAATACAAACAAGGTTGTCTAAATTATATGTTTTATCAAACGCGTAAAGTTATACCAGGCTTGTCCTCTAAATCGTCTGATTGTGTGTGTTCCCGATGAAATCCTCTATCAGATATGTCATCGTCTGAATCTGAAATAAACACATGATACTAATATTACAACCTTGTTGTACACATAGTGATAGGCAAACATATAATCAGATGTTTCGATTTATTATATATGAAATTATATTAGTGTTGTAAATACAAGATTAATACCGTACATATTTCAAACTAGAATTGTCACAAGAGTGACGAATATACACCCAAAATATGGTCCTGTCACAAAACTATGGAATCGATTTGAAAGAAATGGACGAAAAAAAAGCTTTATTTTATTTTGTTATGCACCTATCAATGCTTTCCCACGGTGGGGGGGGGGGGGGTGGCGGGCATATAGGGGACTTTAGATTGCAAGCGATTCTAGACAGACAGGAATATGACAAGTTGAATGATTCTGGGTCCTGGGGAAATATAAAGAGAAATGGTCGGAATTTAGATCCAGGCAATATACACACCGGGCCATATGATATATACCACTGAGGGTATTTAGACAAATATGCTTGACTCTAGAGTGGGCAATTAGACCCCCAAAAATAACATTTGTCAAATTCCCGTACGTCTTCCCGCCGCTCCCCCCTTGGGGAAAATATTGATAGGTGCATTATACCTAGGAATTTAAGTCGATGGAGCCACAACTCTGTCAACATTGGTTTGTAACTACAGCAATCAGGACCTTTATTTTATTAAGTGACACCAAAGTACCTAAATAGTTTCAAAATGTGAATCCGTTCATAATTTATTATCCGCAATCAGTGTTTTAGGAAATTTAAGTTCAAAAGAAGCTAATTCTCTGTCAACATTAAGTAGTTTGTAACCCTAGACAAATGATGTTAAACCTGTGTAGTAAAAACTATTTAAAATCTGCCAAGCCTTTTTTGAGTTATAGTTTAGAAATAGTGTTATGGAAAAAAATTAATAAAACAGGGCACATAACTCTGTCAACATTGAGTGGTTTGTAACCTTGAAAGGCAAACTTGATCTGTAATTTATAATGCTACACATGTGTACCTAAACTTATTTGAATGCGTAAAGCTTGTCTTGAGTTATTGTAAGAAAACTGTGTTTTATGGAATTTTAGTCGAACAGTGGCAGTAACTCGGTCAAATTTTAGTGGTTGGTAACCATGTTTGAATTTAATCTGTATTTAATGACGTGTGTACTAAAATATTATTTGGATATGTCAACCCGTTCTAGAGTTATAATTCGGAAACCATTTGTTAGGGAATTTAAGTCGAACAGGGGCAATAACGTGGTCAAAATTCAGTGGTGTGTAAACATTTTCGAACTTTAACTGTATTTAATGATGTTACACATGTGTACCCAAACTTATTTGGATATTATAATAACTAAAGAACGGCTTGACATACTTAAATAATTTTTGGTACACTTTGTTTAACATTACAGATCAAGTTTGAATATGGTTACAATCCACTAAATTTAATCACGCTATTGCCCCTTTTCGACTAAAATTCCCTTAACGATGGTTTCCAGATGATTACTTAAGAACGGCTTGACATCCGAAAACTACGAAAACCAACAGACCGACAGACCGACAAGATAACTCCTATATACACTCTAAACTTCGTTTGTGGGGGTATTATAAGACACGCGTAAAATAGGTTGTAATCAATTATGTCAAACAATTATATCTATTAACTAACATAGTAAAGATTTACACATTCCGTATAGTTATAAAATGTTGGAATGCGTACGATACCCGTATATAAAATTCTTATCACACTATAAAATACGAAAGTTTTGATTAACGACGTATGCCACAAGTGCGCAACAGTTTTCTCTTGTGACAGAGGTGTGGAATAAATATAACTTGTATATACCCATATACTCGAGGCTTTACCTTACTAAAACACATTTATCTGCGAACCAGCATTTTTGTTCATATATACTTATACACTATAAGTCATATAAAATACTTCGATAAGCATATAAATATGATTGTCTAGTGGTTACATTATAAATCTACTGTGTTATCAACACTGTTTCGAGAGCAACAGTCCCAATCACAAGAATATATAGTGTAAAGTTATAGTGTTTAACAACGATTGTTTAATAGTACCATCCTCCGACGTGCTGCTTTCTTCTGTTTCATTATCCTCATAGTCCGGATCATTTCCATCAGAAACATGAACCGTGTCACACAAATCAGTTTCCACAAAAATATAAAGAATAATCATTACGTTTTTCATTTAGCTGTTGTGATTTTTATGTTGGACAATGTATGGCGTTATATTTATTAAAGTACATTATTTGGTTTAGTCGATTCGATTCATGAACACAATACAGTTATATATTTACAAAATATTTATGACATAGAAGGCATAAACTCTGTATTTTTCTCGTTACGAAAATAAAATATTCATTTAATGATACAATATTTAAAGACTATACGTCAAATTTACTTTGTATTTGTAATCAGATGTTTATTTTCATTCCTGGAGGGTTACATTACCCTAAAGCGCACACGTGAGTATAAAGTCCTGCTGACTTTTCAAGTTGTGTTTTTTTAGTCTAGATGCATAATTTGAAAAATCTTTGTAGCGGATAACTTTACAATATTACAAAGCTATTGTTACATAATACAAGATAAATGCTTGAGATTACACAAAAAATATCGCATTACCGCCTTTATAGCGGTTTAGGAAGAGATGTTGTGAACAAAAGACGATCACAACAACTCACCGTAAGCACGTTGGGTTTTAAATATTATCGTTACGTTATCAAGGTTAAAATATTCATGAATATTGTACAGCCATACCTTAAATTATTTTATATCATGAACTTAAATGTATATGTGACTATTTGCGCACTACAATCATGAAAATATACATAAACATATACCGCTTTCACTAGAAGTTTTCAAACAGGTCTGCTTTGCCCGATCACGCTCAACGTCAAAAGGGTCATCATCAGAATCTGCGATAATATTTGCATTTGAAAATTGTTGTCATGGCAAATGTCTTACCACTTCAAAACTAATTATTGTTATGCAAAGAAACACTTGACCAAACGAATTCCAAGCATATTTAAGAATCGCAATTAAAGCCGCAGTAAATATAATGCAATTCAATGCATCTTAAATTTGCATTAGTTCTAATGGCGTGTATTTGTCTGAAATTTTAACATACTTATAGCTTACTGCTTTAAATAACGATTGTACTCAAACATGAAACTCATCTTATTAGATACATTACCTTCTGGGATGGGTTCTTTGGGATACGCTTTGGCCTAAAAATACACAAGTTTTATATAGTGTGCATTCATTCAAAATACATCGGTGAATTCCTGATTTCATAAGATAGCCCGGTTATTTCACTTTTTAGAGGGAGAGCGCCTTAGCTGGCGATTGTTACGTTGGCTGCAGTCATGGTTGGTAGAATCAAAATATTATATTTTATCGTAATAAATTATAAGTATCGTTGTAATTTTTTGTTGGTCTAATTACTACTTTCGCAATGATTAAGGAAGGGACATTGCAAAATGGCTGTATCTGTAGATATATTGAATAATAACAATAAGTATCTGCTGAACATGCGCAAAAAATGAAGAAAACCCCAATATGGATATACATAACTACTCTGGTCTTATTGTTTTACAAAATCGTTATAAACGTTGTAAGACGACGATCAGATTTGTATACTTCTATGCTTGACATACATTTTCCCTCCAGTAGAGAGACCTCTTGTCTTCCCCATAGTCGTATCTAATTTCCTGTCCGGCAGAGATGTCTTTGATTGCATACAAACAAAGCCTTGGACTACCTCCAAAATGTTCTAGTTTCATCTTAGCGTTGCAACGATGGTCCCGAAGAGCAGCATCGTTTGCAAACCGCGCCAGTCCGCGCGTCTCCTTTGTAGCGTCGATACTTAAAAAAAGCAAAACGTTATTTTTCAATATTTCTGTATTTATCCTAGACAATACGGGTCACCAACTATCCGACTTGTGACCACAGTAGGGTTTTAATACAAACGAGTACAATACATCAGAATATTTGAGATGGGGGGTCAATATTAGAAGGGTTAAACAGGGATATCGTAAGAGCTAATGATAGCGAATGATTAGATGATATTTCTAACATGTATACTTGGTTCTTACGCAAGTGTTTCATACGTGTTTCTTACACAAAACGCTGTTTTAACATTTGCTGCGTTCTTAATTTTGCTGTATGACATTTTTATCCTCTCGGTAGTATTTATATACATCAAAAACAAATCGACTAGAGAAACATCATAACATTAAAGCGCCAGTCCATAAATATTTGCTTAAAAAATATGCAATTCGTACCAAGCGTTTTCGAACATAGACGTTGTAAAATGCGTTTCGTAAATAAGAAACGGTGTTCATTCGAACAAAAGTCGTTTTGATCGGTTAGATGTTCATTAGAAACGATTTTGCAAAATTTTATTTTTTCATAGATATCGTTCATTACGTTGTACATGTACAACATTCTGTAAGTTTATGCTTATCAGATGATATGACTGTCGTGATATGACTGTCCTAACTAATGCATGATTGTATTTTCCATTACATACGTATTTAAAGAATGAAGACTCAAAAAATGCAACCTAACGTTAATGCGATTATTGCTTGGTACAGAGTACGAAACACGTTTTATATAAAAAAACACTATTTAAATCTGACAGAAATTTACTGCATTTAATGTTACTCGTAATTTGAATAGTTCAAACATATATGTTTTTATCGGAGAATAATCTGTTTATCGGACCTAAAATTTAGCAATTTAGCACAGTTTGTATGCCATCAGTCTGTCAGTCGCAGCAGATAACATAACACACGAAATCGGTCGGTTTTCTCTAGAAGGCAGAACAAAATTTACAGTTTCAAAACGGTCTTGTTTGAAGCTGCAGCAATTGTGTATGTTGCCAAATCCTGTCAGTGAAAATAGTAAACTCTATTTTAGAGATGATGATAAGTTGATTTATATATAAATAGGCGTCCGCATTTTTTTGCGAAGTATTTGGTACATTCAGCCGTTTACTTGTGGTATTAGTTGCCCGTAAGTCTAATTCGATCAACGGACGCTGTCAGTCACATAAAGTGCCAATGTATTATTTTACCGGTTCTTGAAATTTCTCAGTTGTTCATATATAATATAATTCGAAATAACTGTAGTATAATGGGATACCT
The DNA here is from genome assembly GCA_027627225.1 of Congeria kusceri. NCBI lineage: Eukaryota > Metazoa > Mollusca > Bivalvia > Myida > Dreissenidae > Congeria > Congeria kusceri. Next base: position 34,850,634 of record CM051038.1, on the reverse strand, counting down.
GATACGATATACCTAGTAGCCGGAATAATTACAAAACACCATACTTGATTCGGATAAATGTGTAGATAGGTGTGTGATTAAGATTCAGTATATTAGTAGTCCAGCAGCTGTTCATTAATAAGTTTTACTGCAGACTGTCCTGACGCTATCTATGCATTTTATGCTATAATTAGTACTACACGAATAAACTACTCTATTGAAAGTCTATATAAACCATACATTGTAGCAAACATTGCATCGATTGTGACACAAGTTATCAGGATCCAGACGCTCAAAATATTAACAGTCATATAGACTGACTGTCCATTAACTTAAGATGTAAATAAAATTAATATAACATGTACAATGTTTCACAATCATTAGAAATTCATTTGAGCAAAGCAATTTTTTTTTTAATAAAGACGCAGTTTAAAACTGTTTGTTAAGTTTGTGGACGCTGAACGCATATTAATCACACGATGACTGCTTCTTGGATTTAAACCAGTACTTGTGCTGCAAATGGTAATTCCGGACAGTTGTAAATATACATTCAGCCCTGCTGTGACTTAAACCAGTTTCTTCCAAAGCAGGAGTCGGACGCTCTAGCTATACATCGTCAATTGCTTGTCGAAATTGTTTTCATATGTTTGTTCCTTAATTTAAAAAAAAACGCTGTAAAGTCATGTCGATAGACAAATTGATCGGGGTTAAAAGGCGCTTATTAAATATTCAGTCAATCACTACGTGTTACACAAGTGTATTGTTTATATCCAAACGACATCAGTGTCGAGAATATTGTTGTTGTATTGTGTTGTTGTTTGTTGTTGTATCTTATGTTTTAAACAAAAATGTATTTCAAATCTGAGGGCGATAGTACATTTTGTCAACCCTCGAAACAATTCGCCTTGGCAACAGTATTTCCTCGGGTTGACAAAATGCACTATCGCCCTCAAAGAATGCAATATTTATATAATACTAAGCACTAGTTATAAGCTTGCATAATAGGCTCCGCCCACAACTTTCTTTTCTTATATCAAAGTTACTGAATACCGAATTACAAAGAAAACTCTCTTTATATGGTATAAGCCCATATAACGTTGTTATTTATTTGTGTAAGTTCTCCTTCCATATAGACACACAAGGCGCGAAATTAATTGTCTAAAGAGCATAGTTTTCAAATCACATACCAGTAATGTTGACCCTTGGATTGGAAATAATACATGAAGCATCTGGGAAGTGACACAGACTTTTGACGAGCATAGTATTTGCTTCGTTCCTCAGCTTCTTTACTGGATTGCAGAGTTCCTACATACTCCAGTAGGAAATCGCCTTGTCTAAAATTCTGCTCAGCAAATAACCCAAAACCTGAAAGTTAAAGTAAAATATAATTTAAATATAAAAAAAATATTTTAGTCTTCGCAGCGAGTTATCGTATTGAAATCATATGTCGCTGATTGTTCATTTAACATGGAACATTTTCTTTCTTTAGAATGTTACTTTTCTTATAAAAATGAATTGTACAATAATAATAACAATAATAATAATAACAATAACAATAACAATAACAATAATAATAATAATAATAATAATAATGCCTTCGATTGCTATTATCATATCTATTATTTGCTATGATTTTTTTTGTATTATTACTAGTAGTAGTAGTAGTAGTAGTAGTAGTAGTAGTAGTAGTAGTAGTAGTAGTATTAGTAGTAGTAGTAGTAGTAGTAGTAGTAGTAGTAGTAGTAGTAGCAGCAGCAGCAGCAGCAGCAGCAGTAGCAGTAGTAGTAGTAGTGTGTAGTAGTAGTGTGTAGTAGTAGTGTGTAGTAGTAGTAGTAGTAGTAGTAGTAGTAGTAGTAGTAGTAGTAGTAGTAGTAGTAGTAGTAGTAAATATAATAAAATTTCCGTAAATCGAAAAATAACCGGTACGCTTATTGCTGCCTCTGTATCATTTATTGCATCTCTAATCTGTAAATGAGTGGAATGTGAGAGATTAATGAGCCTTCTCTGGCGCTTTGTTTGCCATTACAATTTCATGGTGATTCAGACCTTGAAATTTAGATTAACCGGGCATGTCTTTCAGATTGTGGCCAGCGGTTTACCCTGAGAATTGATGTATAGTGTGTTTCCACATGATATTAACATGGTAAAGCTTCAAAATAAAAGTTAAATGATGCTGCTGCATAAACAAAGTTAAATGTTGTAATTAAACGTCAGCAACAGACATTATTATTCAGAAAATAAAGTTGTTTACCACTTAATGATATAGCCAACTTTGACATATATTTTATATAGCAAGTATAAAGAAAAAAAGCGATAACGATTAAAAAACTTGCCAAGAAATGAAGGTAATCTGGCAAATATATTCTTTTTACGATGACTGAGCTCTTACAAATGACGTTATTAATTAAAAAAATGAAACAAACATACCAATTTCATTATTAATGAATTTCCTTCTAAACCCATCTTTATCCAGACCCGCCTCGCACCAAAAGTTCGCATCTTCCCTAGGCGTAGTTCTCTTCTTCTTAACAGAATATATAACAAATCTCTCTCTATATATACATATATATATATATTATGTGAAACGCGAAATAAAAAAAAACATGTCCATGCATGCACGAAAATGCATATACTTTAGTAATTGAAATAAATGCACATGTAATCATACATGCATATATAATAAATCAGTGTTTGTGTCTTACATTTACAGTATTAATTTTTTAGCAAAGTCAATAAATGCAAAAATGTGTTATATAATTTTAATTGTTCAATACCTCAAATGTAACATTAGGTAACAATTAAATTGTAATGAAAAATAAAATTCACAGACAAGTGTATTAATGAATGTAGTGAATGCAGATGTCAGGACTGACTCTAAGTGTAAAAGTAAAAACCGTAGGTAACATTACATACCAAATGTAAAGATTGCACCTCTAAACTTTTTTTCACCTGCAATAAGTATGCAAAATATATTGTACATTATAATGTCATGAATATTAAAGTACAAATATACGAAACATATCCAAGCAAACATACAATTAGGGGCCTATACAATTATACCCGGCCATCATTTTATTATTTCGAAAATCGATCCTTTTTCAACAGAATAACCACATATGCTATAATAAAAATGGTAATTTACAAAAAAATACAAAATTATTATTTACAAAATGATTTTTACAAAATGATAATTTGGTGCAATTTTTAGTCGTATATCTAGCTATTTATCGATTTTCCTTGAGATATATTTGGAAACTAGTATTTAGTATCTGATCAAGAGGCAATATTTTTGTCGCAGTCATAATGTTATTAACAAAAACAATAACAAAACAAACACCAACGACACATATTCCGTTACGTCCTGATGCAAATGAATCATTCTTATTGTTGCAAATAAGAACACAATAATAAGTAACTGTTTGAACAGAAAATATTTGCAACAATATGCATTAATTGCAACAATATGCATTGAATTGTCGCTGCAAAACGTCATTGTAATTAATAAAACATTTAAACGAAAGTTATTTTACATCGTAAAAAGTTTAAGTACATACCGCCTTTTTCCCTCTGGTTAATTCCATTATTATTGCTGTCAGTGGATATACACTTAAAATAACAGTGAAACCCGGTATTATGGTGTGTGTGTGTGTGTATTATGGTATTATGGGTGTCTTTCAGACTATATATATACATGAACTGGCTGTATGGTAGGAACCAATCAATGCTTTTCTTACATAAAACATTCGCGTGACGATAAGCTTTGTTAACATTAATTAGTTCATGTAATGGCTTATCAATCTGGAACATCTGGAAAGCAGTTGTACTGGGTATGTTTAATTATCATATCAGGTTTTAACAGTGTTGTTTTTTAATTAAAATAATACACGAAATGTTTATCCAAATAGACCTCTATCAACGAATTGACGTCTGAATGACGAATTTGAGCATTAATTGGTTTATGCACGAAACCATCTAGATAGCAATTTAATAATAGGGTTCGACGTTTTTGTACATCTCTCTATATCAACATGTTGGTATTAAATATATGTATTTCATGACTTAAAATACTTGTGCTGGATCACTAAATAACCTGGCATGTCTAAATTCGACGCCACCTAATAGTAGTTTCGACGACGTTGTACTATTATAATTTCGAAGATTAAATGTCGATTTATTATTTGAACATTAAACAGTATATTATGTTCGACCATCCGGATATATCACGTTTACATTTTTTCGCATTTTACAATATTAAAAAATAAATAATAACCGAATATGGCCTGAATTGATTCATTGTTGTATACGCTTGCATTGTGTTAAACGTATTAAATTTTTGTTTCAGTGTTCATTTAATCAGATAGATTCAATGTCATTGAGATATAAACATGTATGTCATTTTTCCGTATAATCAACTTCGCATGTTTTCATGAAAATATTATGTAGGTTTTAGAATAATTATTTTGCTTAGATTGCTGATGTCTTGATTGTCTTCTGAATGGCAGTGATTAGTTAGTTCTTACTACATGTGAACATGTGTAACTAATATTGTAATAATTACCTAAATTTAGTTACTGTATGGGAATCACTTGCATATCTTGCCGACATACAAAAGTAACATCTCAGTTCAAACAGAATCCTTATCAGTTTGATTATAAGAAATGATTTGTCGGTAAAGATCTAACGATAGAGCTTGTAGGTGCTAATTAATACCAATCTAATGAGAGTAAGGGGTCAATGTGATTAGTGGGTGCTAGATAGATAATAACATACAAATAATAATGTCTAAGAAGTGTATTATTATTATTATTATTATAAGTAGTAGAAGTAGTAATATTATTATTATTAGTAGTAGTAGAAGTAGTAGTAGTAGTAGTAGTAGTAGTAGTAGTAGTAGTAGTAGTAGTAGTAGTAGCAGTAGCAGTAGCAGTAACAGTAGCAGTATCAGTAGCATCAGTTATTTTGAATAATTAACAATATACATGAGTAGTGCACAAAAGCCTTTGGGTAGTGGTGGGTGGTGGAAAGAAATCCCATTTTATTTCATGATATATTTATATTAACCTGTTGTTCTCTTTATTTGATTTTTAATTGGTTCATAGTGTCGTTTAGTATTGTTTCAGACTGGAGAGAGCAGAGTAAAGGGAACTTTGAAAAGAAAACATCCGAATGTAATAAGATAATTACCTGCTAACAACTTAATTTTTTTACCGATTTGAATTATTGAAACGTGTATGTACAGATATAGGGGTATAACTTCAATAAACCATATAACGTTAATTATAATACAAATATGCTGATGTCGGCCTGATACAAAAGTGTCTGATATAGTTTTTATATATCAGGTCACTAACGTTTATATCAGTCAATGTTTGGAGGTACGTCATATTATTCGGAATCAACTATAAAGTCAACAGTTTCAGTAAAAATGAATCCGATTCAACAAAACAAACAATTTGATACCAAGAACATATATAGTTTATTGTTTTGAATCGTCATAAATCACAAAAACGTCTTTTTGTTTTTAATATTCACCTAAACCCGCAGTTTGGTGGTGATATGACGTCATCTATGGAACACAATAAATCATCCATACACATGTATTTCAATACATTATTAATAAATGCATTAGAAGTCACTGCACAGCATCAGTTTATGTTGAACCAAAAACATAATTACCAAAACTTGAACACGCTATAGTCAGATACTGTTAATATTGACACGATCTTAGAAATGTCAATTTCAATACACAACTCCAAAATGGCGTCTCCAAACAATTCGGCGTTGTGTGTTCTCCGATGAAATTGATCGTTGCAATCCAGTTCAGTTCGCATTTGCAGTAATTTATGAATGAGCATGCGTGTAATCTATGTATTCGTAGTGAAAACATTTCACTTATCATTACGAAATGTTAATAATAAGGTATTAGTCAGTCAACTTTTAGGAATCCATAACTACATGTACGTGAATGTGTAAAAATCGGCTCAGCAAAATCAGCGCCGCCCTAAGTTTTTAAATATATAAAAATCAGCTTGTTTGATGATATTGTACGAAAAATGTGGTATGATAAATAGAAAAACAGCTTACTGTCTGGTCTTGTGTAATATATCAGGTTCGGCACGAATAAATTAACGACTAGGCAAGCCTCGCAGTTATATTATTCTAAGCCTCACATGATATTTTACACAAGACCAGGCAGTAACCTGTTATTCTCTTTTAAACATATAATTATTTTTAAATGGACTTAAAGTTAAGAAAACCCATAACTTTGAAACGCACACTAAGCTCGTTTTTTGTTCGTTAACCATACACATCATTTGAGCTGTGCAAACTACTGTTTTGCTTTATTTTTCGTGATTTCTTTTTTTATGATAAAACATTATTACAACAAATGTTTCTATTATGTCGATTGTTTCATTTGAATGTGTGTTTTTTTTTTATCTCGGTTTTAAAATTAACTATATTGAGCTAGAAAAATATTAACATCATCGGTGTTACACGCAGCGAAAACGCAGACCGTTGATTTTTTTTAACAACCTGACTAATGAAAGATAATCTTGTTTTTAATCATAGTTATTTTAAAAGTTTATTTGACGATTTTGCACGCAATTAGGCTTGATGAGGTTAAATATTACCAACAACGTTTTTACCGCATAAATAGGACGTCAAACAAGCAATTTACCATAATTATGCTACTGAAATTATATCAAATACTTAACAAAGATCTGAAAAAAAAATGAAATGAGACGAACATTATTAGAGAATGTTGCTCATCGAGCGCTTATTATACATAATATAGCTTAAGTCTCAGTCGCACATTCCCGACTATTGCCTCCGACATTTCCGACAGTATCCCAACAGTGCCATGATTCATATAGCTAAACAGTCGGGAAAGTCAGGACGCTGTCGATACGCTATCTTGAGAATCGGAAAGTAGCGGGACATCTTCGGTGTGATTGGCCAAGCATTTCCGACAGTAAGGTTTTTACCTTAACATTCGTGCGACTCAGCCGAATTTGTATAGTCGGGACTTTGTCGGGTTAGATTTGGCTGTATCGGTTCAAAGTCGGTACGGTGTCGGTTGGTATCGAAATAATCTCATTGTGTCTTATTGTGTCCACCAGGTGTCGCTTCTCGCTACTAACCTGTGTGATTTCGCGCTGTGCATGATGGGCAGCACTATTCCCATATGGCGCCAACTTTTGCATGAGATGCTTCTCTCAAACATTTGCAAAAATCGTCATACAGTCTTGTAGGGCATAACTTGGTTCAAGCACTCAATCTGTGCATCATTTAATTCGATTTAAAATTGTAAACCGCCGTTTTTCCATAAAAGTAATGTTTTTTTATTAGTTTACAAATTATTTTCTTCCTCCGCGCACTTTTTCTTAGTGTATGTATCATTTAGCCAAATATGGAAAGTTATCAGTTCCTAGTATAGAGGTTGGACAAACGCAGAGACGTCACACTCGATGTATAGAATGCTGTAGAATGTGATTCATATTGCATTGAAAATTATACATAACTATCACGTCTATAGTATTACGGTCGTCACACATTCACGAGCATTGCTCCCGACAGCGTCCCGAAAGCGCATCGAAACAAATAAGAAAATGTTGGGAATATTGGGACGCTGTTTGGACGCCGTCGGGAGCTGTCAGGACAACTGTCGCAAAACACATTTGATTATATGGCTCATTTTTTAATTCTTTAACGTAAATTGCGTTCTCAATTGAGAAACATAAAAAATACAGACAGTATGAGAAATTTATAGATACTTTCGATGCGCTGTTTTTCTATCTGTGATACAATATTTGCAGCGTAATGTAGATCTATTAGATTCTGTCATGAATTATGCTTATATTTAGTTCGACAATGTTTATATAGTAATATTTATTGGTTTGCTATAGTGATCTTAAGTGATATAAATGCTATAAGTTCTATAAAATGGCATTTTTTAAATAATAACGAATAAAGTATAGTTAAAGCGATCCAACATATAGCAAAGGCCGAAGTTCAACGGCGAGACTTAGACGTTCTACAGATGTGCACCATTATCGTGCGAGGCGTCTTATTTATTTCATATCTGACCCAGGTACAATTCAATAAATAGATTTAGCTTGACAATAAAATAGATATATCTCTTAAGAAGCAAAGGTATCCTCACAATTGTTGTAACGATATCTAGTTAGGGATCATGATGTAGCTCTGCAACACAGATTTTGCACTTAGTTTAAATATTTCGGCTCCACGACCCGGCTTTCCAATTGAGTAGCTCTCATTGCTCAATTCTACAATTAATAATAATAATATTCATTGACAAAACAAGTTATGTCTCAAATGCCACATTTTCTATCCTCCGTTGCTGACTTCAGTGTTTTTAAATATACGAGTATAATTCAACAATTTTGTATCATATTGAATTGAAGATTAGTAAGTGTATAAACGCCACAGTAATTGGATATCGGAGCATTTTTTATCGGACGTATATCGGATAGATATCGGGCCAATATCGTGCCAGCTAGCAAGCCTACATTGATCCGATATATATATATTAGATATGTTTTCAACAATATCGGATATATATCGTGAGCGATATCTATCCGATCAACGTTGTGCCCATCGGCGTTTGATCGGATATGTATCGAAGCATTGTTTATCAGACGTATATTGAATAGACGTCGGGCCAATATCGTTCCAACTAGCAAGCCTACATTGGTCCGATATCTTTTCGACGATGTTGTCAATATCTTTGGAATTGATAACCACACTGGTTTATTTAAATGCTAAATTTCAAAATGATGTGAAATTTGCAACAACACTCAAGAAAGAGGATATCTTCATATTTAATCAAAACATATAAATCTATCTTCTCAAACATTTACTACGTTTGAGAACCAAATAATACTAAAACAATCCCAAAAAGCTGTGAGAAATATAACAGAAGGAATAGAAAATCATCAAGGGAATGTATACACTATTTATTTAAACAAAGATTTATATGATCTTTGCACGTCTTCATTTTAATTAATTTTTAAATCAGTTACGAGTTTATAGCTAAAGACATTAAAGGACATATCACATTGAAATCTTATAGGCTTGTATAGTCACTTAAAACATGTCAGTGATATGACAGTAACCAAGGAAAAGCTAAGAAATGCAATCATTTATTGTAAGTTGAATTGCCACCGAAAAAAAAACACTTTCTATCAATGAGTAAGTTATTTATGAATATTAGCATCATTTACCATCATACATGCTATAAAACCCGTGCACACATAAGTAACGTCACAGTTCGAACAGAATATTTATCAGCTTGATTATAATAAATGGTTTGTCGGTAAAGATCTAACGATAGAGCTTGTAGGTGCTAATTAATACCAATCTAATGAGAGTAAGGGGTCAATGTGTTATCTGATTAGTGGGTGCTTTATAGATAATAATAACATACAAATAATAATGTCTAAGAAGTGTATTATTATTAGTAGTAGTAGTAGTAATAATAATAATAATAATAATATTATTATTTTTAGTAGTAGAAATAGTAGTAGTAGTAGTAGTAGTAGCAGTAGCAGTAGCAGTAGCAGTAGCAGTAGCAGTAGCAGTAGCAGTAGCAGTAGAGTATTTGTAGCAGTAACAGTAGCAGCAGCAGCAGTTATTTTTAAAAATTAACAATATACATGAGTAGTGCACAAAACCCTTTGGGTAGTGGTGGGTGGTGGAAAGAAATCCCATTTTATTTCATGATAGATTTATATTAACGTGTTGTTCTCTTTATTTGATTTTTATTTGGTTTGCAGTGTCGTTGAGTATTATTTCAGACTGGAGAGAGCAGAGTAAAGTGAAATTTGAAAAGAAAACATCCGAATGTAATAGGATAATTACCTGCTAACGAAAATATTTGGTTTTTTTTACCGATTTAAATTATTAAAACGTGTATGTACAGATATAGGGGCATAAATTCAATAAATCAGATAAAGTTAATTAATATATAATTATTTTAAAATGGACTTAAAGTTAAGAAAACCCATAACATTGAAACGCATAGTAAGCTCGTTTTTAATCACCAAATAGTTTCGATTGTACTTACGGAAACTGGCGTTTACGTTTTATTTTGAATGCTATTAATAGTGAGCTAGAATATCAAACATGAGCGTATAATTGTTTAAATGCCAAACTGAGTTGAGAAATTGCCTTCTTTCAAAGGTATGACGAAATGCACACCATTATATTACTTTATCGACCATGATATCTTTTATTGTTAAACACAACATCATATTGTGATTTTTTGTTCGTTAACCATACACATCATTTCCGCAGTGCAAAATACTGTTTTGCTTTATTTTACGTGATTTCTTTTTTTTATGATAAAACATTGTTACAACAATTGTTTCTATTATGTCGATTGTTTCATTTGAATACGTGTTTATATAGTAATATTTATTGGTTTGCTTTAGTGATCTTAAGTGATATAAATGCTATAAGTTCTATAAAAATGCATTTTATAATTACAAATAAAATATAGTTAAAGCGATCCAACATATAGCAAAGGCCGAAGTTCAACCGTGAGATTAGACGTTATATAAGTGTGCGTCATTATCGTGTGAGACATCTTATTTATTACATATCTCACCCTGGTATAATTCAAAAAATATATTTAGCTTGACAATAAATAGATCTATCTCTTAAGACGCAAAGGTATCCTCACAATTGTTGTAATGATATCTAGTTAGGGATCATGATGTAGCTCTGCAACACAGATTTTTCACTTAGTTTAAATATTTCGGCTCCACGACCCGGCTTTCCAATTGAGTAGCTCTCATTGCTCAATTCTACAACTAATAATAATAGTATTCATTGACAAAACAAGTTATGTCTCAAATGCCATATTTGCTATCCTCCTTTGCTGACTTCAGTGTTTTTCAATGTGCGAGTATAATTCAACCATTTGTATCATTTTGAATTGAAGATTAGAAAGTATAAAAAGCAACAGTAATTGGCTTCTGACATAGTCTTCATACATACGGTTTATTCAATGTCAAGCGTGCTGTCGACGTCAACAACGTGTGTGGAAAACAGACTGTGTAGTAACGCACTTTGTTGTCAACCCAACGTCGGTGATCGACACCAAAGTGCGTTACGCACTTACATTAACCAACATTTTTTAAACAAATATCAGGATGTTTCAGCAAAGACTTTTGTTTGATTGCTTGTTCGGATATTCAACAGTATTTTAGTAATATAACGGCGGTCAGTTAACCAACTCACACTTTTCCTGGGTAAGCTGGTTTACCAGTACTCAGAGAAAATACTTATGTCAACTGCCCTTCTTAAATCACAGGTAGGTAGAGAATAGCCATAAGAATTATTTCATGATCAATCCCCACACAAGTTATGTGGCCGGGTTGGGAATCGAACCCGCGATCCTCGCATTTGTAGTCCAGCGCTCTACCAACTGATCTAGCTGGCTCTGCTTCAGCAATGACATAATAAGCAAAGAGGTGGTACATGTAAGGTATAGCTGTTGGTTTAAGATATCTACCAGTTTCAACTATAAGTCTATGCGAAGATATTCTTTTATCTAGAGAGGGCCCTTCTGTACTTGAAAATATTTACATCATTTAAATAGGATTGAAATTTAAAATCTGATATATATATATATGTTTTAGCTCTACCTGATTCACTCAATTCGAAGTTCGAACTATGTATAAACATATCTGTAACTCTGACTTAAAACAAATACTCAAAATGATATCACATTCTCCAACACCTTGGTTTAACCACACGTTGTTTCAACCACAGTTTCGTAATAAATTGTTAACCAAATATACGCATGATACACGTGTATTTCAATCAATTCTTCCCCTTCTATTTTCTAAATATTAGTTTTGATGTGATTTCAAATTTCTTTATATTAACCTTAAAATAAGCAAGATAAGTGGGAAAACCACTCGCGCTTAATAAATTCATGACGATGATGTGGACTTAACAGGGAACGCACTTTGTTCAACACCGAAGTTGGGTGTAATAATTGACATGACGCCTGACAGCCGATAACTCCGCCCACTGATCACGTGGTTCCGCGTTAAAAAACCTAGACAAGCCGATAAAACAATGGCCGCTTTTACACAGGGAAAATAACTTTTTATGTGTATTTTTTCACTGCTTTGTCGGTTCCAATATCATATTATTGATAACAAATAACGAACAAATATAATAGTTGATATTATAATGGCATATAATAATAATAAAATATACCGTACATAGTATATTTATCTTTTTTGAACAAATGAACATATCCAACATTTCTGTCATTTATTTGAATAAAGGCGAATTTTAGAAGATCCATGAAAATCGATGACATGAATTTACCCGCTCTTCAAGTTAGTTTTAATATATTCTTTAACACTTAAACATTACAATTAAGTACAGATCAGTTTCATTTTACTGTCAGGCACTGCACGAAAACTATATTCTATTTCATATTCCAAAACAAATTGATTACATTGATAAACATAATTAATTTAAAAAATGTATATATTATTTCAGTGTATACATGTTTAAAAGAAACATTTTTTTACGAGCTGATAAGAACTATGCTAGGCTGCAAGACAGGTAGTTTGTAATATATAAATATACGAATTGCAGTTTTATGTAAGTCTTCAACAGAAGTGATTTATAGTCAGTATATTAAATACATAACAATAGCAAACTATTATTCAATGGTTATGGTGGTGGTAGTGTATTTTATCAACAATTGGGACTAGACAGTGTTCCAGACAGTGTACCCAATACACAGAAAAGTGTCAGTGAGAAGATAGGCAAGTAACTTAACGAGACTCGCAGATGTTCATTAAAAATGTCTGCATATTATAATTATTAGCCTATATTAACGTTCAACTAATTTTGTCAACTTTAAAATGATAGACATGTATAGTCCTATTATAAATAAATATATTACTATCATTATTGAAAATAAAATTCATATTTTAATTCAAACAAGTTGTACGATTGCCATTTGAAGCTGTTTACTCGGTTCCCACGCAATTTACCTGAGATCTAAGCGCATATTTAGACCTCTATATAATTATTATAAACATTCGACATAGTCAATGTGTTTGCTATGGTTTTACAATTGCCCGCATTTAACGATTATTAATTTTTTGTTAGTGATATATTAAAGCTTGATTATATAATTATATAATTTGATAATTATATAACTATAAAACGTTAATATTTAACACACAAGGCAATTTTAGAAGGAATTACTCAGTATACCTTTTTATTTAATACATTACTTAAACATTCTGATTTACGACAAAATCACATTCAAAGCACAAAATATAACTGTTTTTATAAAATGTTTACATAAACTTATAGGATCTATACAAGTAGCTTGTCTAGGAAAATCGCAAACAGTCTATGGTACGGTTGAGTTGCCAAATGCTGAGCGCTGATTGGCTTATAAGATTATCGATAAGAATTTGATGTCAATTAGGAACTTCGAATAAGATTGATGATGTGTCTTTGTCTACACTATAGCAGTCATTAGTTAGTTCTGACCATATCTGTAACTTGATCACAATAACAAAGATTTAGTTACTATATGGGAAACGCTTTCATATCTTACTTCCACACCTAATTAACATCACAGTTCAGACAGAATCCTTATCAGCTTGATTATAACAAATGACATGTCGGTGCAGATCTAACGATAACCTTATTGGTGCTAATTAATATCAGCCTCAACATCCTTTAACAAAACAACACACCCATTTGCGCTTCGGTAAGTTTATTTGGTAACTCTAGTATGAGACAACAGTAGCATGTAAATGTTTAATGAAACATATTTTTAATGAATGAATGAGCTTATTCAGGACTATCCTTCCCCATAACTCCGAGTTGTGCCAATAACATTCGTCATGCATAAACTTATCAAATTCGAAAATAATTATGAATACCACATACTTAATACTTTCATTAATAATATAACACAACGCCGTTGAAATCATCACAAACACATACAAAAGAAGTTATAGTTGATGATATATGATTCGACCTTTCGGCAACAGTTAAGCTGAAAAATGGCTGAGCAAATTAGCAAATGTAACAAATTTATTAAACAATTATTTAAAGCTAAACTGTGTACTGTATATCGATAGATGTTTAGTTAAATGACCAAGAAGAAAGATTTCATTGAGATATATCAATTCAATATAATAACAAACCTTAAAAACTCAATGGTGCCTAAAGGTTGTTTACAGAATAAACAAATTTTTGGTAAATCCTGAATAATTTGCTCAAACACACGATATATTGACAAAAATTAGACTCTCCTTACCTTGTTATCAATTAAATGTTCATATAATGCTTTGTAAAGATATACTTTTTTATTTAATAAAAAAGATAGAAGGTAATTTCTTTTGGGCGACATCAAATATAACCTATGGGCGACAAATGTCGCCCAAAGGTCTTCGATTTGTAACCCAAAGGTTGAATTTGTATATATATATATATATATATATATATATATATATATATATATATATATATATATATATATAGAGAGAGAGAGAGAGAGAGAGAGAGAGAGGGAGAGAGAGAGAGATTATTATTATTATTATTATTATTATTATTATTATTATTATTATTATTAGCTAATTTCTCTGATTGCTAAGATGATGATGATGATGCTGATGCTGCTGCTGCTGATGATGATGATGATGGAGGTGGTGGTTGTGGTGGTGGTGATGATGATATTAATAATGATGATTATTATGATAATGATAATGATGACGATGATGATGATGATAATTTTGGCGTTATCACTTAAATTTTCTTCATGCGTTCTTAGCAATACCCGATTGTTAAACAGACATTAAAACTATAAATCAATATATTTCTTCATTGCGTTATATAGAGAAAAAAGTTTAATATTTAGCATATTATTTACTCTTAAATATTAATAAACAATGATGATACATTCTTACAGGAAGACTACAATATATTACACTACAATATAGTTATTAAAACTAATGAAAAGTTGAAAAGTTGCTCGAAAAGGGTTTAGAACTTAATCAAAAACACGTACACCAACATGTTCGTGAACAAACGAATTTGTCACTCATGTAGCATGTATCAAATAGAAACGGAAATACAGTTTTTAGTTGTTCGCAGAAAACTAAAGATACCGCAATTCCAAAATTAAACAGTGTAAGAACTATGATCCTAACAGCTTTAGGCCAGTCGACTACGCGCAAGTAAGAAGTGCCGTTTTGAATATTGTTTAATTTGTCAAATGGCAATCATAATGATAACGAATTTAATTAGAACATGACATGTTGGGAAAACTAAAGTCAACAACTTTCAACATAGAATCAAATCTGACTGTACTTGCGGAAGAACAATAAAATAGTACGTTATGCAACGTCCTAATACATTATTGAATGAAAGTCTTGGGTCACGAGGCGAGCCGAATAGACAAAATCTAACCCTTACATATTTCATCTCGTTATCGACGACTCGTGTAAAGATAATTTGTTGAGTAGCGAATTTGTTTAGCAGTGAATGTTTATTACCCATTTGATTATTTACGGGGCCATCATTATAACGACAAAGTTAAGCGATTAATACGCAGTAGTGGTTGAATTTTACGGAGCATCCGGAAATAGTCAATGCATCACGATTGAAGTTGGATACACTAATCATATCAGAAATTACAATACGCAGAATTTTTCTCAGCGGAAAGTCGTAGCCGCAATAGCCTAGTGGATAGCATGTTGGACTGGCATTGTGAACGACCCGGATTAGAATACCGTCAGGAAATGTGAATTGTTTTCATGTAATTATTGACAGTTGTTATTTCAGATGCTTATTTAATTGAAAGGGAATACATTTAAAGACCTTTCCAAAAGAAACCAACACTATTTGATAGTAATGCCCTTTTAAGAACTTAAAACACTTGCTAATACGGTTGAGAAGCTTGAAGGACAGTCTTTCCATTCATATACTGTTTAATATTTTTAATATTCATCACCTTGTGTATTTTTAAGGTTAATATTGAGTTTTGTTCAACTTCGCCGCTTTTGATCTTCGACAGCGTAATCATCTGTCTTCCACAGAGAGTGTCCGGTTATGAAACTTATAATTGTATTTTTCACAATAATTAGACATTGTGTTTTTTTTTCATTTTGAATATTTTTTTTTTTAATGCTTTAAATAAAGTGTACTCGTACAGAGTTTTAAGCTGCTGAAAGTGACTTCATCTAGGTTTTACACCTGATTACGTTTCAATTAGTGGCGTACGATTTTCAACTGATCTAAATTAATCAGCTACACATATTGAACTGAAACAATTCAAAACGGCATGGTTGAGAAAAAACAACATAATTACACAATGATGATATATTTATTTCAAAATGTGATTTACATGTACATGTATATGTTAACGAGGCAATATTGTATTTAAACTTGCCCTTTTGACTAGTATATATCGCTTAGCCATGTTCAAGTCATATTTATAATATTGAACAAATGTTTTAGTAAAAACGTAAATGAATATTTCCGTTTAAGCATTTACAACTGTATTTAAGGTGACGTATATCATCACTATCTAATTGCCCAGACTGTCCATGATGTGCTCAGCGTTACGCAATAGCGAACAACTGCAGTGCCTTCAACGCTTTGATTTACTAGTTTGCTGAATGTTTAGTATTGACCTTTTCGACATTCCAGTAATGGGAGATCACTCTGCGTTGGCGATTGAGGTCGGGGGGGGGGGGGGGAGGTCCTTCTGATCAGTTTACGTCTGCATATTCTGATAATTGTTCTTGATGAAAGCAAATTTGCTCATATAACTATATGACTGGCATATAAAACTGCTACTTGTTGTAAAGAAATATGTGTATGTCGGCTTTTAAACATGTGTATGCTTTATATGCACTTTGTTATGCTTTAAACAGGTTAAAATTTAACACTCTAAACGTGGGTGGGGAATGGGAATAAATCATTTCATTATCGAAAAACAAAGCTATACATGCAACACAATATTTGGAACGCCAGTATAGATCTTTTTATTTTTATGAATGTTATGTTTATCCAAAGATCTATCAATAAACAGTGGTGTGTTAATAGATCTCTGGTTTATCCATAACCGTCCTTAAATGTGTAATCAGTGTGTGTCAATAGAAAACATATTGGCAATATTTAGAAGTGTTTAATCAGTGTGTGTCTATAGAAAACATATTGGCAATATGTAGAAGTGTTTAATCAGTGTGTGTCAATAGAACACGTATTGGCAATATTTAGAAGTGTTTAATCAGTGTGTGTCTATAGAAAACGTATTGGCAATATGTAGAAGTGTTTAATCAGTGTGTGTCAATAGAAAACATATTGGCAATATTTAGAAGTGTTTAATCAGTGTGTGTATATAGAAAACATATTGGCAATATGTAGAAGTGTTTAATCAGTGTGTGTTAATAGAACACGTATTGGCAATATTTAGAAGTGTTTAATCAGTGTGTGTCTATAGAAAACGTATTGGCAATATGTAGAAGTGTTTAATCAGTGTGTGTCAATAGAACACGTATTGGCAATATTTAGAAGTGTTTAATCAGTGTGTGTCAATAGAGAACGTATTGGCAATATTTAGAAGTGTTAATGTATATACGGAATTGCATAGAGTAGCCAGTTCAGTATGTTTATACATAATATTATTGTGTGTTTGTATTACAGTATATCGTTGCAATAATAATAACAATAATACTAATAATAATAATAATAATAATAATAATAATGAAAATAATGAAAATAATAGTAATAATAATACTTTAATTGAACTTCATTTGTTTTAGGTAACTACTGCAGTATCACAAACAGAATCTTGAATGTCTCACCCTGATTTTCCAGGGGATTATTCACTGAGTGTAGTATTCCTTCTTGAATTAGCATATTGTGACACACAACACCACTAATGAAATTACATTTATAAAAACTATCTATATAGTATGTAATGTGTGTTCAAGTTAAGTAATATTATTAATTGTCCGTAGACATTATTTTATGACCAATCACACACAAGTTATGTGGCCGGGCTGGGGCTCGAACTCGCGAACACCCGGATTGACAGTCCAGCTCTCTACCAACTAAGCTTGCTGGGCCCGGTTTGTATTCAGGTTGCAATTTTTTAAAGAAAAAATATCATATACAAATGATAGATACATTAAATTAATATACCTGTGAGAAACCCTACTCATCAAATCAAATAAAACCAATTTTCTGGGTCCATGAAATTGTACTCAAAGTTGGGCTATTTTTTACACATTTAGTACCAAGTAAATGTGTAAACAATTGACCTATTAAATGTTTTTAAAATAGGTGGGTGGAGTTTTTCAAAGTAGCATGTCAAAAGAGTTTGTATGGTTTACTTCTAACCGTATGTTTGGTGTGGTGTTTCTTGTTTGTTTTTGCCTCTGTTGACACACTACTGTGGAATCACTTAAATTCGCGGGGTACAAATTTCGCGCACTTGCGATCGCGGACATATTCGCGAGGTCTTAAATTCGCGCAACTACCATTTTGAAAAAAAGAACAACAACACCAAACAAACGAGAATCGGTTTTTACCCAAAAATGTGTCAATTATACAATAAAACGGCGAACCAGACAGAACGCCAATGAAGGGTCCTATTGGGACAACTAGTATGTTGCATTAAATACGTTTATAAGCATCAGATTAGGCCCTTAATTGACAACAGTGGTTGCAGATTTAGGCGAACCAATAGATATTGTATATCATGTTATGTCAAACTGACACCGTGTTGTTAATTAAGTGCCGATCGGAATACTTGTTTCGGCTCCACATCGCGGGCGCTAATTCTTTACTGAAAAGATCAACTTGTGAAAAGTATCATCTTCATGTTTTTTTTTACTCATTGCTCAAAATCAAAGTGCTCAAAATCATGCCTTTGCGTAACTGTGTTAGCGAAATACAATTGTGTTGTTATGCGTGAAAAAAAAAATTATGCAAAAGTTAAGATCTCAATGTTCTCTGCGCTACGTGTTTAATGGCAATCAATGCAACCACGCTTTCCATGCGGATGACATGACGTTGTAGATGTCGGCATAATTTTCGCGCGTTTTTTTAGCAGAACAAAGGATTTACATGAAATCCACGTGCAGTTTAATTGTACAATAGAATTTATGTTTACATCACGTGAACAGTAGTATTCTGAAAGGCGTTTGAAATTAATTACTGGGAATAAAATTAAATCTCTATTTTTTATATACAGTGTATAACCGCATTTAAATGTACGAAAACGCCCACAATTTAAAAGAAAGCAAAATTCATTAATCAGAATGAAGCCGATGAAGAAAACATTCAAAACTGTCATTAGAAATATTCGTATAGTGAGTGACATATAAGCCTATCTGCGTATATTTACGAACGATTACCGACGTACATTTGAACGAATGTGTAAGATCCCAAGGTGTTGCTACACTACGAAATCGGTAAATATTCGCGGTTGTCATAAATTCGCGCAATAGCGGGAGCGCGAAAAGCGCGAGAATTAGACCACCGCGAAAATTAGTGATTTTACAGTACTCGTGTGACCATTTATACTGTTATCCAGCCAGGTCTAAATTATGTGTGTGAACGTTAAAATCGGAAATTAAACCAATACGCCTTGTTATAACGTTAATTAATTATTTATTTTGAGTTTTAATAACAGTTTATGTAAAACTGCATCAGCAGCTGATCGATGTTTACTTTAGAGCGAGAACACAGAACCCCCCTGACCTCAAAATCTCGCGTTATCTCACCAGTCTCGAAAATCTGGTCCTTTTGTTCGCTCGATACAATGTTAACCTCGCCAATACATTTCAAAACGCCATTTTGAAAACGCTTTGCATAATTAAATTTGCGCTGTGTTTTTTTTACTAAAATAATAAGTAAAGTGAGCTTGGGCAACATTCGTACTTTTTAATGTATTTAACCGAGTCTACCGAATGACGAATCATGGAATCCTGAAGACGTCGACCACGAAAACACAGATTTACATCCCTTGAAGTATTCTTCAATTTAGCGTCTGTTTATATCAATATGATGAAATTGTTTATTATTATTTGGATTAAAATTGGATTGGATGCACCTCAGAAAGGGAAGGGAATCAGAAAGGGGCGAGTTAGCTGAGCGTTTGCTGTCAACTCGCCGACATCATCTTCACAATAACAAGAGAGGATTCAACTGAAGAGGCTGGTAGAAGGCTAAACGTAAGGAATTTGAAAATTTGCTGAGAAATTAATCATTTTATTTCACATCTAGTCGTCGTCTTCCACTTTTCAAGAATGTCTTAAGCATACGCTGGAGCATAGTTCATTAGTTGGAATAATCTTAAACAAAATGCTTTGGTGAATTAGACTTGTAAACGTATATTTTATGGAGCCAGAGTCTAGTCTTTATACTGAAGTCTAAGAATGGTTAACGAATGTGTTGGTGAATACTGACAGGTTTGCCAAGACTCGGTCGATTGGTGGTGTTAAACGTTTTGCGACTTTCTCGATAAAAAAACAACAAATATTTTAGGTAAGTAAGTAAGTAAGTAAATTATTTATTTCAGTGACATGTGTAATATAACAAGCAACAGAAATGTGATTACAATAGATACACCCGACCCGATGGGGTCTATAAGTCACCTGATATTATATACATGATGCAAAGTGTGAAAAAGTCTGAGAGTAACACAAATATAAATAAGCACGAAAAGAATAAAGTTATAGTATCTTATAAAGTTTTAGGTACTTTTAGGTTGTTATGTTATACAATTACTGTATGTACGTGATACTCAACACTTTACTATTACAATGCTTGGTAACTGTGTATACTCGCTACGTTAATATAAAAATATAATTAATATACTATAATATTGATGTGCTATAACAATGTTTAATGTTTAAGCAATACATTTTAAAATTGGACTTAGAAGTGCGGGCATCAGCTTATTTGTAAATATTTAAAAAAATATGTTACGGAGATATAATATAAAATATATGAGAAATAATATTAATGAAACAAATAATAAAACAGGGACCTAGAGGCGGGTCTCAATTCAATACGAGGAGCGGCCGTTAGCCAATCAACACCCGAGCGGTCTGCTTCTATCCGTTTCAGACTTTTCATTGGACAGGCCCGCTTGAGCCATTGACCAATAGAAGAGTTTTGTGCTTCATATTCAGTAAGTTTAAGCGATAGCAAGTTATCTATTTAACTACCAGTATTTACCAATGCCACCAGCTATACACCAACTCTAATATTGTAGTTTGTAACAATACTGTCTTTATTTCTATATATTTTTATTGTTAACAGCATAACATATTTACCTGTTATCTCAATATAAGTGACCGTTTACGCTTGTGTAATCAATATATCAAAATATTTGTCTGGTCACAAATGTATATATTTTTGCATGTATATACTAATCACATTATTTTCTTTAATTAGAAATATATATAAGTAAATATAAACTGTGCAATGTAAATAATAGCTTCATTCTGTATTTGTACCAAATGATAACTGCATAATTATATGTCAATATTAACGTAAGATTGCTATATACTTATACTCATATAACAGTAATAATTGCTGCATTATATAAGAGTAGCACAAAATGGTACCACTCAAGTACACGTGTTAACATTTTAAATATTTTTGCCTACTATATTGATACTATATTTCAATTAACGCAATGGAAACAATTGTTGCACTGTAAATGAGTACAACTGATACCTATATTTTACCTACAATATTGTTACTTTATCCTAATTAATCTAGCAGTACTAGTACATAAATTAATAATGATACTTTTGTTACTTTCATTTAAACTTATCCAGCACACAAATTATAATTTGCTTTTGCCCCATCAGTCAGTCAATGTTAACCCCGCAGATAACGGCATTCTCCATTGTAATCCTGCAATGCATAGCTGATTAGAGTAATTACCTGACATAATAGGTCCTCCATCTTGTCTTTGTGGTCAACATCGCCCTCGCGTGCAGGTGCACTCAAGCGTAAATCACGACAAAAATAACTGTTGTTGATTGAAACCGTTACAAAGCTAGCTCCACGCTAACGCAAACAGTCTTTCGCAACAAAATATCGTTTAAGTATTGAGAATGAATTAAATTTCTGACGCAAAATATAAACCTTTTAAACGCGTAGTCCTTTCAATTTCTCAATCCGAAACGCCGTGTGCAAAAGAAAATACATCACCGCACAACCATGGTCACAAACCACTAATTATTTTTACCAGTGCTAGTATTAAAATGCTCTTATAGAACTGTACTATTATTTGTTTCTTAAATGCCACGATTATGATGATTATGATTACTATGACGATTATCATTATTATGAGTATTATGATTAGTATGATGATTTTAAATATGATACGATACTGATTGTGATTTTGATAATTTCATTAAGATTTTGGTATTTTGATTTTGATTATAGATCTCATATTATTGCTATTATTATTATTATTATTATTATTATTATTATTATTATTATTATTATTATCATATGTTCCGGCTATGTATCTTATTATTTAAATACCCCCCGTATATCATCTATAAAATTGTGTTAATGTAAAAATGATCGTTAGTTACTAATTTACTAACAATTTTGCTTTGTTATATTGCCCTAATTGTATATGTTATATACTTGGGTGAAAATAAAAGTCTTGTTCTGTTCTGTTCTGTTCCGATATGGGCCGGGCTTCCACCGAGGTGCGGACAACAGGACCAATCAAATTATCCCGGGGCGGGCCCGGGGTGATAAACACGTGACGGGTCTTAAAAATCCCTTATCGGGGTGTGTGATTTATGGCATTAGCTAACTAATTAGGTGATTAACACGTTTAATTGAAAACGATTGTATTGTGTATGAGAAGGTTGCTCGTACTTAACACGCATGGAGGACACCACTTCATTCTTTTTACTTGAATATTTTGATACAATAAGACTAAGAACAGGACCATCTTAGATAATTTTCGCAATAACATATTTGTGTTAAATTTATGTAAAGCGGCATTTAAAATTCATCATTAATATCAACATCATGATTCTCATCATCATAATTGTCATCGTCATTATCAGTACCATTACTAATATGTCAGTAGATGACGGGATGGTTGCATGGGAGTAGTAGACGCATCAGTTGTATCATCATCATAATCATCATCATCATCATTATCATCAACAACATCATCATTATCATCGCCATCATGAAGTTCTGTATCAGTATTTGTTTCACCATCGTCATCATCACCATCATCATCATCATCATTATCATCATCGTCAGCAGCAGCAGCATCATGATCATTACCACCGTAACCAAGTTCTTACATCAGTATCGGTTTCATCATCATCATCAACATTATCATCATCATCGTCATCATCGTCACCATCATTATCATTATCATCATCATCATCGTCGTCATCGTGATCGCCATCATCGTCATTACAATCATCATCATCATCACTATCATCAAGTTCTGTATCAATATCTGTTTCATCATCATCATCATCATCGGCGTCGTCATCGTCATCGTCATAATCGTCATCATCATCATCATCATCATCATCAGCAGAAGCAGCAGCAGGGCCATTATTAAGTGATTAACACGTTTTTTTGAAAACAAATGTGGTGAGAATGAGAAGACTGCTCGTACTCCGTGTAACGAGCTAAAAATAATTATAAGCATGTTTATGCCTGTACACAATCACAGCTAAGTATTCGGAGATCCTTGTGTACAGCGTATGGGTAGCCTGTCGGTCCCGCTAGGGCCAACTTGCTATTGTAAGTTCAACGGAACAGGAGGTTAACTGCCGGCCAACGCGGTCATTCGGCCAGTCTACCGCAATATGTTGGAGTTTGCCTGGTTTTAATCTGACTCGCACAATATCTATCGCGCCTAGGACTAACGACATTGATCCCGTGAGCAGAGCAGGCCAAGCCTACGATGCAGCTTTAACTGGTCTAGAACGCCTCCGTCGCTTGACTACGAGGATTGAAAAGGACCTTCAGGGAACGGAAGTCAGGCTATGCGACCTATTCTTCCAGAAGATAATCTAGCGTAATCCGGCCGATCAGGCCGTGTGGGCGCCCGTCAACAGCCAACTCGAGCACGGCGGTTTCTTTATTCAAATATCTTTATTGTCAAAAATAAGTAATTGCAGAGCACTATGGTTGCATTCGCCCAGATCTGCCAGCCCCTTTAATACATAAATATCTTACCTGTAAGACTAAATTATATTATTCACCAGAATTATATAACATGTAACTTGTGGTTTCCGCTGCTGCCTATCCATGTCCAGGCATCAAGGCTTAAATCGTTGGGCGTACAGAAATTGGGCGTAAGGCTGTTTTTGCTGACATATTAAAACGAATGAATATACACGGTAAGTAAGACATCGTTACACCGCTGCTAACATAGCGTCTTTCTCAGGAACAATGCGGCGGCTCCCGCGGCTGACTGCTCAGTTCCGGCATAATGGTAATGTTTCCGAGCTATAACATATATTAATACGAATGCATGCAAACCGGAAGTAGCGTTTTGCCGCTCGTGAGCCAGGATACGTTTTGACTATGTAAACTATATTAATGCGTTTCTCGGGAACGGTGTGGCCTAGAGGCGTCGGACCACTTCCGGTAGAAGCGCTTTAGATTCCCGCGGCTGCCTGTTTAGATCAGGACATCGATGCTCAAACCGTATGGTTAGTAAGGTAGCGTTGCGCCGTTGCTAACTTAGTGTCTTTCTCGGAAAATGATGCGTCGGGCTACATTCAATAGGAGCGCTTGAGGTTTCCGCCACTGTCAGCTCAGGTACGGACATCGAGGCTCAAACCGTTGGCAGTAAACAAATTGTGCGTCAAGAAACGTTTTCACTGTACCGGAGGTCCCCGCAGCTCCAGTAGTAAATTGCGCTATTTATGGGTTTACGTATTAAGCTAAAATTCGGTATCACAGCCACTTAAAAGTGCTGATGGTTTTTGATATACGCGTGAAATTAAACAAGCAGTATTTAATTCTATGGCGATAAGAAGGAAATCGTGGGCATATATAGTTTCAAAACGGGACAACTCTGTTGCATATTTTCGATTAATCAAATTATAGCTATTTGAAATATTCTGTAACTAATGATCAATAAATTTATGTACACTGTTTAACGTTTAAAATTGCCTTTACAATTCTATTTTAGCAGCAATTGATTTAAAAAAGATCCAAATCTAATTTCTGTATTCACATACATGTATTTCGTAATTACTTATTCAAACTTGGGAAATGTTGCAAGATATCTCAAGTTATTTGTATTATTTTAATTTAGAAATAATTAAATATATACACCGCAACACGAATAGCGTGTTTTGCAACTGTTAGGAACAATACTTGCTTTTTAAACTTGTCTGATGTTAACAAATTCACATATCTTATGAAAAACAACGTAAGACAATTAGCCAAGTACATTGTTAAAGCTTACACGTTGCGACGCAGTATTCTCTTCTCATGACCTCGCATGATGAATGTTAAACATTTTATATGCTGCGAAACATGAGCCCTCAACATGAAACATATGTGCTGACATACAATTATAATGTATACATCACAATTTATATGTATTTACAGATACATTATATATGTTAATGTGACCTATAGGCCCAATGGGCCGGGTGTACTGAAATATGTTTAATATTATGCTGTTTATTTATGTAATGCACATGTCACTATAATAAACCATTTACTTACTTACTTACTTACTTATATACTAGAAGCACAATAAGAAAATGACATACGGTAATTTAATTACTCGTACATTTCCTTATTTGATTGTCGTCATCAACTGAGTGGAATGACGTGTCTACCAAATTTAAACGTGTTCGTGGATTTCACACAAAAAAACTTTAGTTTGAATATTAAACTAACCTCAATTTATCCTTGATTGATAGATAGCAAAAATGAATGGACGTTTGAATTAAGCATAATATGCAATAATTGTATTAACACTTTAATATTATAACTAGCTGAAACAAAATGTACAGTATCGGTCAAGCGCAGTTGTCTGCGCTCGACCTCGATATCACAGGTTCTACTCTACTGATCATGCGTTTAAACAATGGAATTCTCATAATTTTAGACACTGAATAGCATATTTCAATCAGTAATACATCACGCAGATAGCAAATGAGGAAATATACATTTTCTTACAAAATAAAACAATCTCATTTTAAAAGTGGAAACAATTTCCCATTTTCAAAAGTGGGACAATTTTTCCCACTTTCAGAAGTGGGAAAAAAATCCAGTGGGAAAATTTGAAATTTAAAAATCTAGAAAACGCGTATTAAAATACTCAGAAATATTAAACAATACAAAGTTTCAGCTAGCCCAAGATATTTATTTCTTCTAGTTATTAAATAAAATAACTTTTTTTTCCCACTGGATTTTTTTCCCATTTGAAAAGTGGGATTTTTTAAATAATAATTTTAAACCAGAATTAGCGCAAACAGTTTAACAATGCTTAATATGCGTATATATGCAATAAAGCATATTTGAAAAAATAAAAAATCCCACGGTTTTTTTCCCACACAAAATGTGAGAAAAAAAACCATGGGAAAAAATGAAAATCCCATGGAAAAATGAAAATCCCGTGGGAAAAGCCAGTTTTGCACATATATTTCATAATGAAAGAAATGCAATTTTTATGTGAAAAACATCAATTATTGATTCAATTAAACACTTTAACGCATACTTTATGTAAAATAGTAATATCTGAAAGAAAAAGGGTACTTTTGTTTGCGAAATTTCGGTTTCGCAAAGTTTTTTCGGTGGCTCTTCTATGTTATTATCAAAATGTATTTAGTGCATATATTATGATGGAAACAGTCGAACATAATTGTTTCTCGCACTAGCACTTAATTTTCATTTACCTTGTGTCTGTAACCATTGATATATATTCGCATAACAAAAATCGAAGCGAAACAATTTTATTTAAAAAAATTAATTTCAAATATCGTTCTTTCTAAACTAAGTGTGTATTTCCGTCTTTAATATAAGACATGTGAATCTCCCTTTGTATAAATTGCATGTCAAACAAAACAAATCAGTAAGGAAAATTAGAATATCCATTTATTGTACTTGCACAAAGGTTTAAGCTACTAAAATAACAAGAAATCTAATGTGAAGAAAGCCAATGCTTATCAGTAACAGCGTCTACAATATAATTACAGAAACAGAACTGACACGCGCAATAATTTGGCTTTTGATTGGACAAATATTATAGCCCTTAAGTACAGCTTTTTTGTTATTAAGGCTTTGCTTTTGCGAAACGCGGAGCTAAACGAAACGCAACACACAGAATTAGCGACGCAGTTAATTGCAGAACCAATTGCAAATTGACGTCGTATGGAACAGAAATACTCAACGCTATCCACGCCAACATCAAAGAAATCACGAAAACTAACGTTCTGTTCCAGTCCAAGTCCAACATTTCTGAGAAACATAACTAATGTCAGACGCCTGACTTTTCACTATGACCGGCGTTCTGTTCTTTACAATTTTGCCCATACTCATTCACACATGTTTCTTACGATTTCCGCTTTGTCAGAAGAATTGAACTGGTACTTGAAACACTCATACTTTTTGGCTATAAATCTGTTTGCATACGAACCTATATATCTAGCAATATGTTGAAAGTAGGGAGTGAAACAATGAGTAGTTCGATTTGTTTTGTGTAAAAATTGCATTGCATAAATTCAATTTCATTTTAATCAAATATGTCCTTTCTGTTAGTATCTGTTTGCATACTATTTCTCTTGATTGCGGTTTCTTTTCTTTTCTTGCTAACAGTTTTCCTATGCTATCAGCGTTTTGATTTTAAAAAGGTCACGCGAAACAAACAAATATCGCGATTCATCGAATTTTGACGATCGGGTGTGAGGCGATAGGGACTCGAAGCATGTGTAATATCTCCGCGTAACTCCTCGTGGCTACGCCAAGTGCTGGCATCGAACATTTGGATATGCGACGGTGAAGAAAAAGTTGAGTTGCTTCAACTGTAGTGTGAGTATAAAATATGTTCATTAACAAGCGTGAAAACAGTCGCTAAACTCCTGTGCTGCACTGCATTACACTACTTTTATTATGAATATCATTTATTTTCGCAAAACGTCAATACGTGTCTATATGTGTTTCTTGTAAAAGGTTAGAAACCAGTAAATCCAATTCCCATTATGTAAAAATGGACCCCAAGGAGTCGGTCGCTGGTTATCTTTAAGGAAAGCTACCAGTAAACCCCATTCCTATAGGGTCCCATTATAAAATAGCAAAATATCATTGCGTCTTTCGACACTTTCCGTTGATTCCCGTGTTCCGAGCCTGGTCTCTTTAGAAAGATGATTCTCTCTACTTATAATAATTGAAATACAAAAGATGTGTTATGGCACTTGTAAGGAAAATGTATCTCGCCTGATTGTCGTCACCTGTAGGAAGCACAACATGCGATTTCGGCAAAATCACATGCTGTCTATACATAAACTGCTGAACATTCAAATTTCAAGTAATTCGGTATCATGATAAATCAAAATTCACAGGAGACACATCGTTTTCAGGAAATAACTATATAACAGTGTGAAACTTCTATTTTAACAGAAGAAACAAGAAATATCTTTAAAAAAGACAATCGGCGTTGAAATTAATATTGAGATATCATTTAAAAATTATCTAAACAGACGGCCAAGATGATCGGTTACGTGACTTCTCAGACCCCAGATTTTTTGGTCCCCACCAATATTAGGAGACTTATTGGACTCCAGATTTTTCGGACACTATAAGAAAACTTCTCGGACCCAAAAGTGAATTTGAGATACATTTATTAATTTAAAAATGAACTAAAATTATCATCTATATCTATGCCGTGAATAAACCAATCATACAGATCCACGTTTCCACCAGTGATATATGAATAACCAAAATGATTTAGGTTAATATAATTGTTATCTGAATTTGTCAAGCCAATTTAACAAATTAACAATGTAGGAAAATAATTTCGTGAATGAATTAAAATTATTATGAATCAGACTAGTCTATATAGCTATTTATAGTACCGGTAATATACCATTCATGTAAGTCATCTAATATAATAACGATTTGAAGTCAAATAAGCATTTATACTGTGTATAGCAATAAAAAGCAATAGTCAGGGAACATTCAGCGATTTTTCAAATGTTAAGACTTTATTTTTTGAACACGCAAACATAAACATGCATTAGAGATAATGACGATTTTAACTAATATCAGTAGAAATATGATATATCAAGGGTTGATGTGTATAATTAGTATTGCAAATTGTGTATTCATGCTACGCGAATAACAATTCGACGTATTCCGAATCTTCTTTCATAACATTTTATCTATAGAAAATGTTGCATCTTTGTACAGATTAAATAACATCTACTGGAGAAGTTGACAGAAAGATGCAAATATAAATAATCGTTAATAAAGCGTAACCACAAGTTTCATTCAAATTAACCGTAAGTTTATAAATGTAAATTCCCCCTTTATTGAATTTTTAGTTTTATAATGAATGTACGAGTATATTAGCACAGTTATACAACGGTTGCTAGCTACGCGCGCTAGTTTTAGAATGGCACTACTGTTTGTGGAATGTGATGAACTTGCTAGAATCAATGGGCTACATGGAACGGCAACTCTGTGAATGAGATTTATGAATGGGAACATTGCACAATTGCTATTTATAGAGCGTGCTGCTTATATAAAGGTAGGCTAAACAAAATAGTTATTTCGTTACGTGAATGAATATAGCATTCTGTTTATGGCATACAATAAGAAAATACGTTCATAATTAGCCTCAGTTCTAGAGTATATGACGAGGATATGTTTATAACTTCATTAAACCGCTTATGTAAAAATTATGTAATTTTTAATCCCCAAAAGTATGCAACAGTTATTGGTATACGTTAAACCATTGTTTGAAGTTTGCATTCCCTAAAATTAGAAAATTTGCCCAATTCTATTGGCATTCAATTTTCCCGCTGCATAATTAGCGCAAGAAATCTAGGTCAAAAGTGATCTTAGACAGCTACGCCGAAAAAACGAACTTTTTGATCTACGGCCTACTTTTGAGTGGACCAACGGGGAATTCCCCACTATTTACTGGTGTCTTACTTAAGATGATTTAACACCTAGAATATAACACAGGCGCAGTCTTACTTAAGATGATTCAACACCTAGAATATAACACAGGCGCAGTCTTACTTAAGATGATTTAACACCTAGATAATAACACAGGCGCAGTCTTACTTAAGATGATTTAACACCTAGAATATAACACAGGCGCAGTCTTACTTAAGATGATTTAACACCTAGAATATAACACAGGCGCAGTCTTACTTAAGATGATTCAACACCTAGAATATAACACAGGCGCAGTCTTACTTAAGATGATTTAACACCTATAATATAACACAGGCGCAGTCTTACTTAAGATGATTCAACACCTAGATAATAACACAGGCGCGTATAATACTAGTACACTTACATTCATCACCGGCACGTTCCGACATGCTACTGTGTTGTATGAAAAGATCAAATGTAATACTGGTTTATCTGTTAAAATTAATCAGTTATTCCATTTTATCTGTAATTCGAACAATTTATTATTGTGTCGGTTGCTTGCCAGCTGCCAATTAATTAAATTGATTATAATATTGAATTTTGTTAGAAAAATGACATTCGTGACATTTAGACATAGTACTAAACAGAAAATATATATCAGCATACTTGTCATTTCGTAACATTTGAAAGACACTTAAGAATATAATAATACAAACCAGCACGAACCAGCCGAAGGCTTTATGTACAAATTAGATGCCAAAGAACTGACCTTCATACATCGATGAAGCGCCGAAAAGAGCGTTTCAATTCTTATAATTACAATTATAATTACAAGTGTGTGTATACTTTAATTTTTACCTAGCAAGAGTAAATTTATTTGGGATTTATTTTTTTGCAATTCGCGAATCAATACATTGAAGTATCATTCGTAGGCCGCGCCCCTTGCACTGCATTATCGTGTTGTACATGTCATTCATTAGACGCTATACAGCGTTATCTTAAATAATACAGTAGCTCTAGTGATAAAATTTACTTTTGATTGACTTTTGTTTTGGATGATATTTCGTAAGAGCAATTTTGAACAAGGTGTTTTGTATCCATAATATACATGTAGACGGAAATATTGAAACGCGTCCCAGTTTAGATTTACGACTGAAGGCTAAACGAGTCGAAAGTTGTGTTCAGATAGTTGCAATTTTGTAAACGCCCATGTACATGTGTGATTGGAACCGTACTTTAGGCGTAAAATATATTTAAATAATTTATGTTTATTTTTACATTTGAAACGCAATGTTTCAAAAGTATGTTTTGTTTCTTTCTTAAAACCACCCGTTAGACCCTCGATGTTTACACCCATTATGGCATGCATTTTAAAACCGTGTGTTGAGCAAATATTTCAACACCACATTTTTTTTTAACTGTTGAAACGTTTTGTATAAGAAATTCGGCAAAATATAACTTATAGTGTTGATATAAAATCAAGACGACAAAAAGGTAAACTACTTTTATTATTTTACTACTGATCAACATATCAAATCTATGGAATTGTGTGTCATCGGCGGAAAATATCTACTGTACAGCATACCTATGATTTTCATCACCTGTGTGACATAAATTAAATAGGTCAATTGTTAGGCATCTTATTTGCATAGAACTATGAACATGAAGAAAATTTTAATTGTTTTACTCAAAGCTACTAGTAAATGACAATAATTATTTCATTTTTTAAAAACATTTTTGCTTCAGCTGCTGATAAAACTCGAGGGGTGTCGGTTATTTCGTGAGCCATTCCGTAACCATTCATTTCCGGGTATTTCGTACACATACATCGGTCATTTCGTAACCACGTCGGTCAATTCGTAACCACTTTGTGTGTGTCTTGCTGACAATATTTTCAGAAAAATATAATGCGCTGATACTAGTAAATTGCACATACGTTACATTTAAATTGTTTGGTTATATGCCACATTTTAAATGTGATTCTTGTATGCTCATGCAAATGTCATGAAACATTAAAGTTAAAATGTTGTTATTTTCGGGAAATCAAATATCTTGAAGTTTCTGTGTTTATCAACGGAATATTTTATTTTAACTCGAAAGTTAACATGAAAAATTGGAATCAATGGCAAATTAAAGTACATAAAAAGATATCAAAACAGAAATAAATCGGAAATAACACACATCTTATAAATGTTTTTTTATATTTGTTTCAGGCATTTTTAAGCAAACTCGTTGAATGTATTTCGATAGTTTCATCAACTGTGTATTTGTTCCACATTGACATGGCATCTGTTTATCAACTTTAAATAACCTGTGTATGTGTCAACATAGTTACAGAGAAGCCTGTCTAGCAGACATCTAATGGTCTGAACAGAACAGAACATGTGTTTTATTATGACTTGCACAATGTACATCGTCAATATAACAACACAAACAAAACATGGTCTGAACATGTGTTGTTTTAACGGTAACAGATTTCACACATTTCATTGTTTGTATTGTACAAACAATCACTCAGTCACTTTATCAGCCTGACAAGTCTAGTGCTGTTGTTTTTAAGATAAAGCAGTCCCACATATATTTTTTGTACTGCTAGTGTTTTTGCATTGCATTAATTTAAATTCAAATGGTATTCGACAATTTTTAGGCAAAATTAAAACTAAAAGTCTATATTTTTTGTTTTTATTGATAATGTAACAAAGACATTACATTTAGTCCTTCTGGATATTATACATGTAAAAATAAACTATTAAAAACTTTTAAAGTATAGTTACAGTATACACTACACACATTATTAAAGTAAAGTTACAGTATACACCCTACAATTGCAATCAATATCAAATTAAAAAACAAACAAACTCTATTTAAAAACAATTCTTTTTGTGCGAAAAACATGTGTTTAATACATTTTTGTTTTGTTTGGCTTTTTCGCCGTATTCAACAGTATTTCAGTCATATGACGGCGGTCAGTTAACCTACTCACACTTTTCCTGGGTGAGCTGGTTTACCAGTACTAAGTGCACATACTTTTGCCAGTAACTGACAACTTCCCTACTTGAATCAGAGGTAGGGGGAGAATGGCCGTAGAAATAATTTCATGACCAATCCCCACACAAGTTATGTGGCCGCGTACGCGCATAATATGCAACTGACGAATGTAATCAACACATGTAAATTTAAATGGCATCTTTACTTACTATTTCTTGTAACAAAGCAGTGAACACATAATGAAAAGTATATTATCTCATTGAAAAATAAATGTGACCTAACAACGCCTTTAACTTGCTCAAATTCCTTCAAGTTCGTGGGTAATTTTAAATTACGTCATATGGCAAGACCACGTCATTGATTTTATGTTTACATATCAAGTGATGAACTTGTTTAATGCTGCTCAAAATCTATATTCGGATTATGTAAATTGAGACATAATGGAATTGTTAAAGCCAAGTCAATTTACCACCTATTTTTAAAAATGAAAAGGTTGAAAACAGTGTATCATAAATGCAATTAACTAAACTTATATTGTTATTTATTATTTAAACATAAAATGTACGCATGTAATTGCTGTTATAAGTTGGTAAATTCTTCGGGCCAAAATTTGCGAAGAATTAGAAAACAAGACGTTGCGTCATTGTATCGAAAATGACGTCAGAGCATTATCCACTAAGAGGCCACGAAGAGGCCACGAACTTTCCGGATTAGATGCTAAATATTGTTATTCAAAAAGTATTTTTTTATGTTTTTTTGTGTTGAATTTTCTCTCTATGTTCTTTCTTTCTTCATGCATAATGCTCATCAAATAGGCAAAAAGATACAAATTACATACATTTTACATGTTTATACTTTATTATTAATTAATTGCTTAATTTATAATTAATTCTTTTTTTGACAATGCCATTTATAAATGTGAATAAATTTGTTAAACTGTACTTCTGTTTGTGTGTGTTTTTGTGACAGCACTGCATGTAAACAACAATGAAACATTAGTCCCTCATGAATATTAATAGAGGCAATTGGCTTCATTGAAAAATAAAAGCCTGTAACATGATGCATTTCAGAACACTGTAAAATGATGAAACCAAAGGAAATTGCAATTATTCAAACAAAAACAGTTAAATAATATCATTATTTCTTCTGAAATATCATTTAAAGGGACTTGTTCACAGATGCTGGTATGTTTGAAATATGTAAATGAACATCATAACTTGACAAGTCAAAGCACCTGAACTAAAGAGCTCAAGTACTATAACAAGAAAAGATACACAAGAAAAAATGTTGCTCACACTGAGGTTTGAACCTTAGACATTCGGATTAAAATTCTAACGTGCTAACCGCTCAGCCATTCCGATATTTATACGTATCCGTGTATGTTTTACTTTATGTAAGTGATTCACGTGTTATCAACAATGTTTGGAATCTGTGACACAATTGTCAATTCGTAAATCTGTGTTGGATGCTGTAAACGTTTTTTTTTTGTACAACATTATTTGTTATCGCAAGTACTTGTTTATTTTCGTGTGATCGTCTTATTTAAACGGTAAAAAAAACAAATTGATTATGTTGTACTTCGTGTTTAAGTCTTAGAAATGTCAGTTGTTACATTTAGTTTTTCAGCATATTGTAAACGTCGTTTTGTTGCCTTTCTACTCGTCTTTAAGTAGCAGATAGATGTATACTGATACCTAATTTGCTTGAAGTTAATTATTGTGAGTTAATCTGATACGACATACGTGTCATTGACAGTTTACTGTCGTTATCATAAAATCTTTATGGCAATTGGCAACGATTTAATAAGATTCACACGGCTTTGTCATGAATAATAGTTGTACATAATGACCTGTGTCAAAGACATGTGCCCACTTTTAAGACGATTTACTTCTCATAAAATGTTAACTTGGCATTTGTATATGCTGATTTAAGAAAAAAATATATAATTTATGACTTTTAGACTAAACACGTGCTTATGATTTGCGGTTAAACACAAAGCTTAAATAAATAATTAAAATGAACTACTAAAACAAGAGAATAAAACTAATTACACATTTTTTGTTCTTACTGTCTAAATATATCAAAAGTCTATTTCATTGTATTCGTATTAACACAAGTTCAAGCAAAACAATGTACCACATGCTACTGAAGTAGGAATACTAAATATATGTCAAACAATAAATAAATATTGATAACCGAAGAGCAAGTTTCGAAGTGTCAAGTGTCAAGCCCTTCCAAGCATACATCGAGGTTTAATCAATATAAAAACTAAGACGGAAACAAACTATTATGCACTACACTGCCAATACTGAAACAATCTGCTAAAACCAGCAAAATATAACAATATACATATTTAAAATGTATACGATTCACTTATTCAGTATTTGTATAAGCGGTTTTATGTATTATCCTCCAGTGCTTTCCATTTGAGTGACCAAAAACAAACTGAACAAAAATACAGAACCTTAGCGTTTACTGATAAGCCATGGCCCATATGATTGACAACAATACCAAATGCATATCAACAGCGATGAAAAATGAATTATACGCATTACAACAAAAACATACATTAACATGCATTTAAGTAGCGAATGGCGAGTATGAAACATCTTTTTGGGTACAAAAAGCATGTATTACTGATATTGATATTTGTACACAATCAGCACTTAACGAATAATTAAAATGAGTTAAAGGCTTTGACAAGGTCAAAGTTCTGGTATGGGGCACAGATATTACTAACGCTATTAATACTGTTATAATTAAGTGGGCATGCCCACTTGATATATGAACTATCGAAATAGTGCTCAAGTCTCGTCACACAAAATAACAACTACAAACACAAAACACAACAGAATTAAAAATGAAAGCGAAAGTAATTGTAAAAGGGTCTCTAAACTCAATCAATCAGGAAAATTTAGTCCACTGACAGGATACTTAACACAAAGATAACCCACCATAAAAGCGTAAATGAGATGTGTTTGTCACAAAATATTGTCTCTAATAAGTTTGAAATAACAATCGAAGGGCTTCCCTTGTCAACACAAACATTATGTACAACAGGTGAAGGTTTTTATCAACAATGCTGTTGCTTTTGTCCGGAACTCAGAGCTTAACCAAACGTAAAATACAGGATTTGTGACGCAGTTGATGATGTGTGATTCACTGAACATTTTCTTGACCAGTCTCAAAATTTCGTCGTCCGAATTAGGAATAAGCAACGCCATCCACATTAACATCCAAGAAAGCACGAATACCAGTGTGATCAGAAACATGACAAAGGTCATAACCTTTACATTCTCCTCTGACTGGCGTATCTTTTCAATTTTGCGTTGTTTGACAATATCCAAAGCAGACTGTGCGAGTTTTTTGGGTTCCATAATCTGATTCGAGTGTGAGGTCGGTTGTACACTAATCGCGTCGTTAACTGAATAACTTGTCCCTGCCATAGTCGATGGCGTAGAAACATTTATCGAAATCGATGGTATCGTCATTTGTGCAGCACGAACTTTATTTGTTAGTCGCAGTTGCCTGGCGACGAGTGTATAAGTGACAATTGTTGTAAAGAACAGAACTACAAACAGAAAGGTAAACGTATACTCAAAAATTGCCCCGACTAATCCTTGTTGGCAATATAATCTTCCCGAATATTTACGGGCAACAAATGCAGGTGTACACATGACAATTGTTATAATACTTAAAGTGATACAGAATGTCTTAGATCTCTCTCTTGAGATGAGATTTCTGTGCGGTCGGCACGTTTTCATGTATCGGTCAACTGCAATAGTGGCAAGAAGAATGTTCGTGCCTATACTAGTGACAAACACAAAATAGGCATAAAACCCACAGAACAGATTCGACATCAGGTTCAGCCAAACTGTTTGACGAACTTTCAGTATCATCATAGGCACAGAACACATCCCAGAAAAGAAGTCAAAGACCGCCATTGTTATGCAAAATACGTCTGTGTTCGACTTGTTCTTGTAATTATATTGTACTAACACAACTAGTCCATTTCCTACTAAGGCAACCATCATGATAAGTGTTAAGATGATGATATTTACAACCTCCAAAGCAAGTAATGAGTTTCCATTTACAACGTTTATATTCATTGTAGAAAAGGTAGTAGAATTGTCTGGTAGGTTGACTTCATCCATAATTATCTGATGTTGCTTTAGTTCGCTAAACAAATACTCCAGTTAAGTTCAGTGAAAGAAACAATATATTTATGCAGGGAAAACTGTATGTCCAATAAATAATACAGAAATAATCTTAATAATTAAAGCCAATGTTGCATAAATTTAACAAAACATCAAGTGTCTTGTATCACCGTGCATTACATTCAAATGAAACACAAATACGAAAGTCATTCCAATATGATGCTCATACAGCACAGAAATGTAATATTTATACCCGTTCTGTACATTTGAAAATACATTTAGACACGCACGATGTAAAATTATGACTATCGAGTAGACTTAACCGATAGGGTATCCGCTGTGACAAAGCGATGCAAATCAATATCTTTACCAGTCACCAACTCTTGCGCTATGGTTGAAATGCGGTTTCTAATTATAGTCGGCATATGTATTCTCGCGGTATATCTATTTCTGTGGTAACTGTTTATCTTTTGAATGTAATGCCTTATTGTCAACATCAAGCATAATTTTGGTTTTCTTGTCAAGAATAATATGTTGTAAATGATTTCATATGGAAACAATAAATATGAATTAAAATAATAAATCTTATCAACGTTCGTATCAGCTTGCAGCCAACAGTAGACAAACGAGAGTATATGTTTACACTTTCGTCTGCTTCAGTTAATATTAAGACAGACTGAAATTGTTGTTTTCCACTATTTATAAAAGGTAACAATCCCACAATTTTTCGTTTATTTGTGTTTGTTTCTACACTAACAGCAAACTTATTTTAAAACAAAAGATAAGCCGCGAGATTACCAATGACGTAATGTTTCAAGATGGTCGCGTTGTGCAATCAAAAACATAAATAATTTAATAATGAATAATTTTCTTTTAAACAGATTTTCAGTTTTTACTTCGTAAATGTTCTATTGATTGGATATTATAGAAAGAAAATGTTTGGTTTGTTGCTTTTGCTTCATATATTTGTTTAAAGGTTAAGTAACACGAGAATACAGATGAACGGGCTGTTGACAAACATTGTCCAGGTAAAACGTAGATATTTATCATTTGTTGCTATTTAAAGACTTTTTAGACGATACATATATTTAGTACTTTTTTATCGAAGCAATTATCCAGGTGCATTTGTCGAATAAAATCACGAGTTTCGATTGACATTCAGCATGGCTATAAAATCAGACATTTCGAATAAGACATATACTAACATTATTAAGAAGACGTCAACAATCAAACATAACGACCTTTTGATATGCTACAAAAAATAAAAAAAATCTATTCCTCCGCTTAGTTTCTACAGTTGATTAACTAAACATTTAAAATCATATCAGCGTGTATTTAAAACAGACGGGCAAGCATATCCGCCTTTGAAAATGGCTTTTTATGACAATTTGTTGACACTACTGCAGTAAAACAAACTATCTCTAAACGTGTTTCTGGTAACAAAAAAAACAACAATTTAGGACAAGGATAAATAATTTAACGCGACCGACTGAATCAACATTTTTAACTGATTTTCCAATCTCTGATTAATAACTCACATCGACATGATATGTGACATTTACAGTGACTTGATTGCGTTTACACTGTCATGGGCAATAAAACAAGGCTGATGTTATTGTTGTTTGTGTTTTTTTCAGTCGTCTGTAGTTAATGTGTACAGAACAAAACATATTGTCTGCAGTTAAAACATAATTATAATGTGTATGCGGAAGTGTATGCGGAATTAATGTGTGGTCAATTTGGATTAGCGTACCTAATGGATTGTAGCACATTCGTGACCATGTAATGTTTGTCATATTAAATAATGTGCCTATGATACAACTCCAAACTCTTGTGCTGTACACTTCTACAGTTAAGAATTTTTACTGTAACATAAGCTTTCAACTAATACTCATATTGTGAATTTAACTCTAACGCGGTTCACGTCTCACATGTTTCACTATCTTTAAGATAAGGATTGTCCGACGAATTCGAGGGGGACTTTCGTTGTCATCCAGGGTGTTGGGAATGTGACTTGAATCTATCGGTGAGCGAGAAGATGGCTATACAGTCCAATTTGTACATGGAAAAAACGCTTATAGTAGGGGAAAATGATGGTGCGGATGTCATCTGGGCGACTGCTTTTCCTTGTATTTTTGGCGAACCGTTTTTGATCAACTTCGCCAAAAGTTTCCATCCTGACGCAGTCCCAGTTACGCTGGGGCAGACCACCGGCTGCCCAAAAGGCTCGTATTTGGGGAGCTGCAACATGGAAACAGCGGATGTTAATAATGGTTTCTCTCCTAGTGACGTATTTGGAGTTTAGAATCTTTTTAAACCATAATAAACTGTTTGCATGGTTCATGAAACAAAATCTTGTTTTAATAGTTTCAAAAGTTTGTTGAAATCATTTACTAAAGCACATGCTCTTGCATAACGAACTAACTTTGACACATAAATGCTATGCGAAGGACTCTTAGGAATATTACTTTATACAAAAGGGAAATTAACAATATCAAAATTGAAATCATCACGTTTATCATACAGACTAGTTTGCACATTATTGTTACTAATATTTAAACGTAAAATCTAGAAATGCAGCATCAGTACTTGAAGAACACGATTTATTTATTGTAAGTTACTTTGGGGTAAATCTTTTTGATATATTGAAAAAATGGTTCTATCCATATTTAACACGTCATCAATATATCTACTAGTTTTGTTAAAGCTTTGAATTAAATTGATTGCCTGTCATTATACAAACTAATCATAAGATCCCTTTCATAACAGCATACAAAATAAATCTTTTTATTTGGATTTTTCGCCGTTTCTAACAGTATTTCAGTCATATCAAGGCGGTTTACATACTCACACTTTTCCTGGACAAGCTTAGCCGGTACTAAGCGGTACTAAGTGCACATACGTATACCAGTAACTGACAACTGCACTACTTGAATCAGAGGTAGGTTGAGAATAGCCGTTATTTGGCAGGGCTGGGGTTCGAACTCACGATCCAGCGCTCTAGCAACTGAGCTAGCCGATAAAAATTAATCTGCTATAAGTGGTGCACAATTACTGCCTTAGGAACCCCTAGATATTGTTTGAATATTTAACCATTGAATTTAACAAATAAATTGTCTGAATAAAATTGAGTGCGGAACATTTTTCTAATCTTTTATTAGTGAAGAATGTTTTTTTTCAGTAAGCGTTGCAAGTTTGTCTTTAATAAGTTTATGCGGTAGCGTGTTGTATAAGGTTGAGAAACCATATGTACTGAAGTGCGATGCTGTATAATAACTCTTTTTAATTTTTGAAATAACTTCCGATGAATTATTTATTGACCAAAATAAATAAACATTGCAATTTTCATAAACCTTACTGCTATTTTTAGTTATATGCTTTCGTAAAGCACTCAGTCCAGCAGTAAGATAAATTGAGATCTGATCCGTAGTACAACAAACAGAATGTGTAATAAAACGACTCTTATATGGAGTTTAATGAAGTTCAGAAATCCAGTAAAGTGATGGTATCTTCAAGATATTACATCCGAAATTTGTTCAGATATTATTACATTACAGTCGTTATTAAATTCAGTATATGATGTCGTTTCAGATAATTCATAAGATATTGTTTGGACGTAAAATAAACGTCACACTATACTAATGTTATTGGCCGCTTTATCTGCAGGAACTATTACACATTTAGAGTGAAGTTAATTAAGCGACATACCAAGTGCATTTTTATTCAATTGGGATTTATGTGACCTAGCAAGTGGGTCATTATTATAAAATGCTATTTTATTTGAAGCCATTAACACAAGTTATTTTTCCATTCAAACAGGGCTGACTAATCTGCATTTTCCTGTTTGCACATTTGTTTACAATACGTTTATAAAGCAGACTGAATTTTATATATACTTTTCTTCAAAATCAATTTAATAAAGTAATGCGAAAATTTAGGACCTCTTCGAAGTAAGTTTCGAAGATTTCTATAATTAATAAAATTAAGGTGTACAGTAAATTTTTTTTATTAGATGTCTCATTTTGTTCTGCTGGTTTTCGATGAAAGATTTAAATACTATTAGGTGTAAGATTGAATAATAAGGGAACATACATACAGTGGATCTGTTTAAAGAATTATATTTTTACATTCATCATCAATTTTTTTTTAAAGATGAAACTGAACGACAGCACACGGCACTTAACAGTGTGTGTTTACCATTATTTTCAAATATATTAAAACACTCATTTAAAGTATCCCTTTGGAATTACGACGTATAATTGCCATGTTTTCGTTTACCATGTGATCGTTTGTTTCTAATGCGTTTATAAAATAAGGAAAATGCATTAATAGAACTATCTGAAGAACTATTGCCAACATTCAAAATATTCTCATTTAAGCATAAAGTGTAAGCTGTTTGTAAATGTTTGATCCATTCAAGATCAGCAATACATATTGCTTTGGCTTGATCTAGTAGCATATCGATTACACTCTGAAATAATATGATTTACAGAAGCTTACTTATTAGAAATTCGAATAGATGATGTACAATTTTAATACTAGGCTTTATTAATTTTTTATGCTAGACTTAGAATAAGGCAAATGTCTTTTCTCATTCGGTAATTGAATAGTGCTTGTAATCTGAGTCCTTAAAGGTGAAATGAGAACATTACATTTTTAGTAAGAAGTCAATCCATACAGAGAAATTGGGTCGAAACCACCAGTCTTGTAGTTACATTACTATACAATACAGGGCAATACACACAACACAATAAAAAACATACAAATGATTAAAACTGGGGTCACCACCTTGGAACGTAAACCTCGTTGAATAGAGATTTGTTCAGATATTAAATGTCGCTATATTGAATGTATTGTGTTTATGTTTATGTTCCTTCGCCGAAATTGTGTCCTCAGTACTAAATAGATTTAATGATCGTTCATTAATGTATAGCGTATGGAATAAAGATAATGTTTAGGGTATGGACTAAAGATAAATCGAAGTTCCATATTAAGCTTTCAAATGTGTTTTTGGTTACTTGAGACGTTTGATTCATGGCGGTATCGGTGAAAATTGCTTACGGCGAAGGAAAAATACAAATATGATTGACGATTACTTAGCTCAAAAGAGCAACATAAAATGAAAACTGCACAACATTGAATGAAGTGTTCATATGGAAATAATGTTTTTTTATTTTCAAATAACAAGTTTTTATTATTTGTATTTTAATATTTGGAAAATAAACACATACAATGACGACGTGATACATCCATTAAGATAGCAAAGTCTACACAATACGTTCCCAACAAGTTTGAATTGTTTAAAGTGCAGTTTAGGTTATTGTACTGTACAAATTACCCAAATTCACGACAAATGAGTACCTGACGTTATGCACAGTGCACTATCAGTTTAACTTAGAGGGACAGCTAATGTCCATTGACCTTGCAGAAGATACAATACTATAAACACAAATGGCTTTACAAAATTAATCATTATTTACTTGTAATATAATAGTACCCACTTGGAACTATTCTCAAGGTAGTTACACAAGTTGCCAACGTATGCCGTTCCATTTTTATTTCGTGGTAAAAAGTGTTTTTAATTTGCAAATGTAATAATGCTAATTTCTTCAGTTTAAAGAGTCGTGTATTTAACATGCAATAATTATACCAAAGATGATCCGTCCTCGCATGTCTTAAGCCGGTAACGGGCTCACGTTGTTCATTGTCCGAAAAGGTTTTTAACGGATTGTTCAAGGTTTTGCAAAGTTACAAAAAGTCACGTAACATAAATAATACTCGTAGAAGTCTTTTTGCAGGGTGCGACCAAATATATCAGTTCATAT
This sequence comes from Congeria kusceri, assembly GCA_027627225.1. NCBI lineage: Eukaryota > Metazoa > Mollusca > Bivalvia > Myida > Dreissenidae > Congeria > Congeria kusceri. The sequence continues at coordinate 34,807,508 of CM051038.1, read as the reverse complement.
TAATTAATAATTAACGTTCGCGTAGAAAAAACTTCTTTCGCGAACAAATAACAACACGTTTAGCAAGTCATGTCTATACTATGCAAAGCTAAATGAAATACTACCATATTATAAAAACAACCTTAAACTGTCACTATGTGGAACGCAACGTCCTTCCCATTAATTGTACTAGCGCTTTGAAACGAACACACTCTGTACAATTATTTTCGAAAATAAATATCATGTAACTATGTCGAACGTAACATCGTTACCATAGTTTGTTAATTGCGCTGGTGCTTTTTAAACGAATCCAGTGCATACATTCTATTTCGAACTTATATTTTTATATATAATAATTTATCTATTTTTTTAAAACAACTAATGCTATTTTTTGAACACACAGCATGTTGTTAAACGGTATAGTATCTAAGTTTATTGTTATACGGTATACCAGTAGTACTTCAGTTTCTAAGGACTTTTTATCTCTACTTTGGTGACGATGTTTAATGGATGTAATAAAGACACAACATATGTTGTACGTGTGACACTAGTGATCCATTTTCCAGCTCTGAAGGGCACATATATCTTCGAAATATTGTTTATCATAAATTGTTATCGAAAATCCCACGGTAAGGGTTGAGATGAGTAGGAATTAAACACGCATCTGTACTCCTTTTTCGTGGGTTATTCGACAACAATTTATCAAAGAAAAATATTGGTTTGATTGTAGCACGATCCTAGTCTGTATTTCAAAGCTCATATATGAGATCTATAATTATTTCATCTACACTCCGCCGATCTTTCCGCAAAGTACATAAACACGCGCGTTTCGTTGGCGTTAAATAAATCATAACAATTCAATACGATGTCGGATTCATTGATAAAAATTGATTGAATGACGCCAGCTACATTTATTAAAAAAACCAATTTGACTTCATCGTTTTTGATAATACAGTGTGATATATATAACATATCTATTAAATGATGTGTGTTTGAGCTACATGACTTAGCAACGATAAGTTAAAGCACGTGCGTTTTACTGAACAATAGTTTGTAATAGAGTCGTTCCTATACGTGCAACATAAGCAACATACATATAGGATCCACAGAAGAGTTTCGACGCGCTGGACAACCAAATCACTTAAATAATCATCATTGGCACATAACACATCCAGGAAAAGAATTCAAAAGCAGCGATCGTCATGACAAATACGTCGGTGCTTGATTTAAATTTGCACTAACATAACCACACCATTTTCAAACAAGGCGATAATTTAGATATTAACATATGGTGATATTTAAAGCATTTAAAATTGATTTTTAAACAACAGCAATATCATTTGTAAACGCAGACGTATTATAATCTTGATGCCCGAACTGGTCCATTATTAACTGCTGTTTCATTGAAATCTTTGTAAAAAGTTCTCTTTAGTAGTTATGACAAAATAAACTTAAACATCCGATTGCTATAAATGAAACTATAATACATCGACTTATATGCATTCATATTGTTTATTAAAAGGTTTCGAACTTATTTATTCCAAGCGGCAACTCATTTTCATGTTATCCACTAAGAACACGTTTTGAAGTGTGCCCGATTAGTGAACAATTCAATTAAAAAGACTTCTTGACGTTCTTTCTCGCATGCACGTTACCTATCTATAGTACTGGTCATTTATAGTGACATTTGTCCACTGCGAAGTAAGCTCTAGATCTACGGGTATTCCCAATGGTTGGTAATTATCGTATTAGTCACACGTCGAACTCTTTTCATACTGGTTGTTTCGACATTGTAGACATGTAACTGCAAAAATATGTTCATAATAAACAACCGCAGTCTTATAATCAACTTAAGTTCACTCATTGTTCAAAAACAACTGAGTTGGCATTAAATGCGCATCCTTGAAAAAGTGTCTGCGTTTTCTCTAGCATTACTGTTTGAAGATGTAAAGATCCCCTAGGACTCGGCTGTATTGGCAGATCAACGACTGTTGACTCTCTATGTTCCTGAGAACATTGAGGAACTTCTTTAAAGTGGTTGATCTGCGAACGGGCACGTTCAACTTCCTGTGAAGGTAAAACCAAGGCATCATCAAAATTCAGCAGCATCATAATTCGCAGATGTAGATGGGACTTAATCTTGTAATATATGCGAAATGTGTTATTGTCTTTCAAGATTCACAATATGGTAGTGATTGAGAGACGTAAGATTGTATAACTTGGTGATGCAAGTTTTCCGCCCTTAAAGGTTAACATGTCTAGCCTTGAATCCAGGCCCCGTACTCATTTTCTTTGTAATGAATCCAAGAGAGGCGTGTTTTTGCCAAGTGTTTTTTTGATGAACCAAACATCTCCCATGGTTCCCTTCTTCCCATAGTTAGGCTCGTGGAACATATTAAACCTGGAGTCTGGTGAACACATCAGGCTTGGCCACTTTTCCTTGTACAGTAAATATGTCGGGGCAATTGGGATCTCCAAGACAAGTTTAAAATCTATAATTTAAGTGTTTAATAATAATTTAACAAAATTATTACAACATATCTACACATGAACTATATTTACGTGTTTGTATCAACAGGTAATTTCATACAAGGAAATGAAGCACCTGGCTGCTCAAACTCCTTGAGACTGTACTGTCTCGGTTTTGAGTCATTTTCCTTGTTCTGTGAAGGCGAGGAACTGAACACCGTCTGAGGTCTTGGAGAGCTTCAGATCACCCCACAACATCCTAGTGTGTTCCTGTCGTTCTCGTAACCCTGGGTTTAAAGCATTATTCAGCCACATCGTGTTTGTTAGTCCCATATGAGATGTTTAAAATAATAAAAAATAAAAAAATAAATAAAAAAACCTCTGCAAAAAATGAAACCAGTAAAGTATGCAGTTAAAGCCACAAGTGCACAGAGGTGAAAACCATACTATTACGGTACGATGCAAATACGGTATTTACTGAGGTAACGTTGTCTTAAGAGTTACCTCTCTTGTACAGTGTTGCCATGTTACTTAAAAAAAAACAGCTGTCAATTTGAAAAAAATCGAGTAAATTACCATTTTAAGCCACTGATGTTGTCGTAGAATTGAAAGTTCTTTCTAGGTGAATGGATCGGCTCTGTTCTTATTCCGGAGTCCTTTCTGTTTTAGGTCCATTCAATTCGCCGTCAGTGTTTCCTCGTCAGAGGGAATTCTTTTCCCTCAATAACATCGGCTTCGTACGTGAATGTATTTTAAGGTTTTATCCATATCCATACAAACAAATTGGGTTAATAAACCCATTTACAATTTGTTTGGTTTTTTTCACATTATCATAGCAAGTGTTACTTTTACTGGCCCCGCGTTTGACTATGGGCGCAGCCATTTTTGACGTTGCACCCTTTCGCCCTCGCTGTACGTACACGGCCACCAAACGCTCATGCGTGCAATCAGCCGGTGGCTCGGAGAAATGTCTCATGAGCGTTTCCGCTTTCGTTTTCAAAACATCAACAACGGGGTAAGTTTGGTTTTTATTCATGCTTTAAAGCATTTTATGAAAAATCTGAGACAGTCGTTCGACCTTATATTGAATCAAGAACACATATGCGAAGTAGGGACCAAAAATTCTCCGTTTCGAAAAACGTACATCCTTTTTCTTGACCCATGGTCGATAGTGAAGGAAACTAATAACGAAGAAAAGACACAAAAATAATCAATTTTGTACAAAAACATTGCCCATACTCAAAATGTAAAAGAGCCATACATGCCCCATCTCATTTGCAACATGTTCAAACAATTAACATTAGCTTAACCAAGTAATGACCGAAAATTACTGGTGCAACGCATGAGGTGCTGGCGCCACGCAGGAGCGATTATTTAGTATTTGTAAAACAAATTATCTCGGCTTATTTTGAGATTGACAAATGGAGTCTAAACTGGGGTTCTGATCTCGTGATTACTGTTTTCGATAACATGCACTACATACTGTAGAAACCACAGGTTTCCTTCGGTATTTCCCAAAGAAAAACGAGTGCATTATAATTAAGGTGATACCAATTTTGTGCAAAAATACAGACCACGAGTCTGCAGTGTGCCAGAACAAAGCCATATATATTACTTATTCATACACATAACTTGGATAATGGGAAAATCTTTTATAATTGCACGGAGACAATTCAACAGTGTGAATATATAATTTGGATGTTGAATGATGTACATGTATTAACTATTTAGTGTGGAGACAAATGTGTGAAGTCAATATCCTATCAACCATTTAGTGTTGAAAACCACATAAGTTCAGGTTACGTTTATTTTACTAATCAGGCACGAATGATGAAAAGTAATGATTGCATATCAAGTTTGATGTGTTTATTTCTCCAAACTTGCATATCCAATATATATGAATAATTAATATTGATATTACGGCTGTGTTTGTATCGAAATGACCTTACCTAAATTTGTAAGATATTACAATGTTCCTAATCTTTTTACTACATGGTGTAACATAATTTCTTGTCGTTTTCAGACGAGTACTGTCACAAGGATCGAAACGATTAGCTTGCGAATTCAGATTAAGTGAGTACAATACGTATGAGGTGATGGAGTCGAAAGTTCAAACGGCTCCAAATCCAGTTCCAGAAAACAACAACTTCAGCGTGGCTAGGACAGGAATCAACCACCATTCATTGACCGCTTACATTGTAAATCATTTAGCTTCAAAGACGGATGTTGCAATTTAAATTCAATAAGCAGATTTAAATACGCAGATATACTTAAACTAATAACTACATGTAGTAATTATAAAATCGTGTCATATAAAACTAGCACCAGAACATGCGATGATTTGTTTATCTGTGATGATTTACCCTGTGAAGAAGTTGTTATATAATTAAAAACATATTCAACTACTCTTATAAACTGTTTTGTTTGTTTTATTGCAAAATGCATTACATCATAACATGCCATCATTAACCTGACACAAGATATTGAAGTAAAACTGATACCATTCCATAAGTTACAAGTATACTTCGACTATGAATATATGAATGTTTATAACATGTAAATTATAGTGAATGCCAATTAGACACCCATCTGTTTCGACATAAGAACTTTGGTTTCATTGATCCTATAATCGTACTGTTGACGGTCCCCAGGTCCCCATGGGACGGATCATTGATCCTAAAAACCTGTACACTCGGTCAAATTTCCGGTCAAATTTCTCTCATCCGTATCGAAATAGTGATCCGTTATTTCATCCTAGTTATTAACTTTTCGTCAAGTGTCATTGAATTTTATATAGCAGTTCCAGAGAAATGGACATGACACAATTGAAATCTTCAAAGTCTCATAACTCCAAGAAAAATAATTGAAATGGAACGTCCTGGTATGCATGCATCCTCTTGGCATTGAAGCTTCTCATAAAGCTTTATTGAAATCTTACCAGTAGTTGCTGAGAAATAGTCCGGACAAGAATTGTGCACTATAAAACTAATTTCAAAAATTTTCAAAGTCTTATAACTCAGAGAACAATCATTAAAACTGAACATCCTGGCAAAATGCACGACTCCTCTTTGTAATAGAGCTTCCCATAAAGTTTCATTAAATTCCAGCCAGTAGTTGCTGACAAATAACCCGGACAAGAACTGTGCACAATACACTAATTTCAGAAATCTTCAAAGTCCCATAACTCTGAGAAAAATAATCCAAGCTGACAATCCTGGTATTATGCACACCTCCTCTTAGTAATTAAGCTTCACATAATGTTTAATTGAATTCCGGCCAGTAGTTGCTGAGAAATAGCCCGGACAAGAAAGTCAAGAATTTTGCACTATATACTAATTTCAGAAATATTCAATGTCCCATAAGTCTGAGATAAATCATTGAATCGGAACGTCCTGGTAATATCTTCTCTTCGTAATGGAGCTTCCCATAAAGTTTCGTTGAATTCCAACTAGTAGTTTCAGAGAAATAGCCTATACAAGAAAGTGAGACGAAAGGATGGACGTACGGACGGACGGAAAAGCGGCAAATATATGCTCCCCCAAAATATTTTGTCAAACACTATTGCATGTCTAGGTGTGCATGAAGTTACAAGTACTCAATAATCGCTAATGCGTGGAACCAAGCACCTCATGCGTGGCAGCAGTAATTTTTGGTCATGACTTGATTTAGCTGTTGTTTATTGCTTAAAAATGTTGCAAATGAGCTGTATCGGTCTTATATTTTGAGTACGGGTATTGTTTTTGTACAAAATGGATTGTTATGCCCCCGAAAGGAACTTCGGGGGCATATAGTAATCGCATCGTCCGTCCGTCTGTCCGTCCGTCCATCACGCTTCTTGTGCGGAGCATAACGCCATTAGTATTGAAGAGATTCAAATGAAGCTTCATAACATGATAGAAGACGATGAGAGGAAGTGCAGAATACAAAGACCACAACTCTTTCTTCAATATTGACAGAGTTATTGCCCTTTGTTTAATTGTCTTATGCCGAGCATATCGCCATTAGTATTGATGGGATTCAAATAAAACTTCATATAATAATAGAAAACAATAAAATGAGAGGAAGTGCAGAGCACAATAACCACAACTTGGTTTTCAGTATTTACGGAGTCATTGCCCTTTGTTTTATTTCCTTATGTGAAGCATTAATATTTTTGTGCGAAGCATAACTCTATTAGTATTGTCGGGATTCAAATGAAACTTCATTAATGATAGAGGACAATGAGAGGAAGTGCAGAGCACAGGGACCATAACTCTTTCTTCAATATTTAAAGAGTAATTGCCCTCTGTTTAATTTGATTGTGCGGAACATAATTCCATAAGTATTGAAGGGATTCAAATGAAACTTCACATAATGATAGAGGACAATGAGAAGAAGTGCAGGGCACAAGGACCACAACTTTTTATTCAATATTTATGGAGTCATCGCCCTTTGTTTTATTTCCTTATGTGAAGCATTAATTTTCTTGTGCGGAGCATAACTCCATTAGTATTAAAGGGATTCAAATGAAACTTCATTTAATGATAGAGGACAATGAGAGGCAGTGCAGAGTGCTCCATTAGTATTTAAGGTGATTTAAAATAAAACCACGTATATTGATAGAGGATGTTGAGAGGAAGTGAAGAGTACAAAGACCATAACTCTTGTTGCAGAAAGCCTAATTTTTGCCAACGGGTAACTGATATTGTGTTGCCTTCCTCTGATAAGTATATGCTTCGGGCGCATTCGTCACATCCTGTGACAAGCCTTGTTTTAGTGACTTGTCTTCGTTATTTGCTTCGTTCTCTATCGACCTTGTGTCATGAAAAAGGATGTAAGTTTTTCAAAATGAAGAATTTCTGGACTCTACATCGCATATGTGTTCGTAATTCAATTTAAGGTCGAACGATTTTTTTTATCAAATGCCTTAAAACATGAATAAAAACCAAAATTACCTCGGTGTTGTGGTTTTGAAAACGAAAGCGGAAACGCTCATGAATGCGAGATTTATCCGAGCCACCGGCTGGTGGCGCACAGGAGCGTTTGGTGGCCGTGACGTAGCCGCTTTATCTATAAAGCCTTACGGATTGTCCTGCTTATTCCTTAATCAGTTTTATCTTAAAGCAATATAATTTTTTTAAATCTGATTTGCTGATGTCAGTCATTATACACGAACAATAATTAGCAAAATTCTCTTTTGCTTTCAATCACTAGTTTGTTTATTCATTGTCTGTTCTATCAAAATATTGGGAGAAAGAAACATCACAGTCAAGGTTTTGGACACAATATGTGCTCATATGGTGCCTCCGTGGTTATATGATTCACACTTAATTCACTTGAAATTACGAGACATCCTTGACATCCCAGAATAAGAAAAAAGTCATCACTTAAATCACTAGTCTAAATAGCTCACCAGTTGAATTTCATTTGTCATTGCAAAGTCAACATAGGCTAACATATGTTGCTACTGGTCACATCACATTTAATGGCACCAGAAATGGGTAATTTAGAGAATAAACAGATGTCTACTACCAATGCAATCAAACGTAATGCATAATTCCAAATTCAACATTTATTATGTAGTAAGAGTTATTTTTTTCACTGATGTATTCATAGTTTTAACATTCTGTTTGACAAGATGTTGTGTTTCAACATGTACATTTTATAATCCATGAGGGTCACTGAAACAGGTTCTATTCACAATTAAACACGACATATAAAACAAGACTCCAAACACAACATTTACCTAAGTAATTCTAAGTTTATTTGTTTAAAAGAAAAGCAAGCAAAATGATCAGTTTGAACAACTATGTGCACAAATTAAAATAATAATGACCTATTTCAAACGTGAATTGTGACAACTCTTAGGGTCACCAAAACTGGTACCTCAATGATATAAATCAAAAACAGCTATTGTCATTACAAATACATCTGTGCTGGATTTTAATTGCAGTTATATTGTACTAACACAACGAAGGCGTTTCCAAAGAAGGCAATTATCATGCTAAACGTTAAGATGGCGATAAAAATCAATCTCCAAGGAAAGTATGAATCCTGATTTACAACGGTGATGCCGTCTGAATAAGAAGTCGTAGTATGTTTAGTCGGCTGACTTCGTCGATCATTAGCTTAACTGCAATTAGTGAATTTAGTGAAAAATTGGAACTGATTTGATCACCAATAAAATAATAGGGCCATGGCGCCCACCTGACTATAAATATCTTGGCCTTGCGGTTTCAGAGAAGATCTTTAGTCATTTCGCTATTTAAGTTTATATAAACCAAGTGACCCCAGGGTATGGTCGCTTTTTACCCCAGGTGCATAATTTGAACCATCTTTGTAGAGGACCACATAACGATGTTACATATAAAAAACGAAACTTCTGGCCTTGCGGTTTCAGAGGAGAGGAGTTTTAAAGTCCACTTGCCATATAAGTCTATACAAACCATGTGACCCTGGGGCGTGGCTTCTTTTCTCCCTAGGGAGAAGATATCCCTGGGGAGAACAGATTTGAACACTCATTGTAGAGGATTACTATACAATGTTTCGTTCCAAATATGAAACCTTTGGGCCTTGCGGTTTCAGAGGAGTATAATTTTAAAGCCCACTTGCCATGCAAGTCTATTGAAAGCATATGACCCCAGGACGTGGCAAATTTTACCCCCAGAGGAATAATTTAAACAAACCTTGCAGAGGACCAAATAGCATGTTGTATTCCAGCTACGAAACCTCTAGGCCTTGCGGTTTCATAGGAGAAGATTTTTAAAGTCATTTTGCTATTTAAGTATATATAAACCATGTGACCCTGGGGATTTCCTTCTTTTTACCCCAGGGGTATAATTTGAACACTCATTATACAGTGCTTCGTTCCAAATATGAAACCTCTAGGCCTTGCGGTTTCAGAGGAAAAGAATTTTAAAGCCCACTTGCCATACACGTCGTTTGAAACCCTTGCGGTTTCAGATAAGATTGTTTTATATTTAATTCGCAATTTAAGTCTATATAAACCACGTACCCTCCAGGGCGTGGCTACTTTTTACCACAGGGGCATAATTTAAACAATCTTTACAGAGGACCACTTAAAAATGTTACATACCAAATATGAAACTTCAGGGCCTTGCGGTTTTAGAGGAGAAGACTTTTTAAATTCATTTTGCTATTTAAACGTATATAAACAATGTGACCCCCAGGACGTGGCCTTTTTACACCAGTGGCATAATTTGAACAATCTTTGTAGAGGACCACTATACGATGTTACACACCAAATACGAAACATTAGGGCCTTGCGGTTTCAGAGGATAAGATTTTTAAAGTCATTTTGCTTGTTAAGTCTTTATAAACCATGTGGCCAGTTTTGACCCCAGGGGAATACTTTGAACGAACTTTGTAGAAGACCACTAGAGGGTGTCACATATGAAAGCTCTCAGCATTTGCCGTTTCTGATGATAAGATATTTATTTTTTATTTTTTAAATCCATTTGTAGCACTGGTGACCTGCATATGTAACAGACCGGAACGATTTTAACAATTCTGAACGAGGGTCAACCAATATAATTCCTGTGAAGTTTGGTGAAAATCTGCCCAGTGGTTTAGGAGGAGATGTTGTTTGAATGAAAATGTTGACGCACAACGGACGGCGGAAAAAAGACGATCACAAAAGCTCACCATGAGCCTTTTGTGCTCAGTTGAGCTAAAGGCATTATGAAGAAATTATACGAAAAAAATAAATCATACCTCATATACAGCCATTGCGTAATGCTGTTATGATTTTGAAACGTAAGGTATCTTTAAGTATCGAATAGGTTCCATATGCATAATTATGCACATTTTTCAATGGCACAAACAGTATACATGTTTGAGGTATCTGGTTTTGAACAACATTCATACATGTAAAACACAATAACACACAGAATACGATTAGTTTATTATAAATGTGCTGAACTTATATCACAGTATTTTCAATTTCAATAAGTATTGAGAAATAAAAGTTGCAAGAAACTACAGTGTTTAGAAATAATATTTAACAACGACCTATATTACTATAATTAAGTACATTTATTTAAGTAAGCAAACTACAAGTGTACTAAGAAACTAGTAATTGACAATTGCACGCATGTACCACCAATACTCTTTATTGTCTATATTAGCAACATGCTATACTTGCTTTCTACAAAACAGTTATAACTTGCATAATGTGTTACTGATTCCGATTTTTAAAAGGATGAATGTCAAACTTCTTTAACAGGCAATTTGCAATGATGCCAACTGTTGCCAAAGCGCTGACTACGGTAACAATTACAATGCCACCAATAAGAAAGTTAGAATCGGTGGCGTCTTCTGTCTGCTGAGAACCCATCCACGCACCAGACAACCTAGTCGACACATTTATTGTTGGTGTTCTGAGTTTTGGCATTGTTGGGTTAGGTTTTGTAGTCGTATTCGATGCTGTCGATGTCGAAGTGGTCGTTGTGATAACATACACCATAATGGACATCTCATCAGACGCCGTTTGATTGTAAGCCATTACTTTCCAGACACCATAATCAGTCATTGTTATCCCGTCAACAATTAGAGCTTCATTTGGCGTCAATTGATACGCTCCTTCCGATGTGTTCGCCCATCGTGTACGTGTCCATCTGGCCTCGTCCGCTTGATTTCCGGTACAGGATCACCGTCATACTCGCAGACGATTGAAAGTCTCAGATTGTTGTCGATGGTATAGGTCATCTGTTCGCAGCGCAACACCATTGGAGGAATGAAGACGAAGTCTTTGTCAGGTACATTCACAAAGGACGCGTAACGCAACTTCTGTGGGCCGAAACAAACAACTGAACTTGAATCAAGTGCGCCGTGAACGAAGTGACCCGGCATTTCACGTAGCCATGACAACAGGCAATTGCACTGCAGTGGGTTCTCAGCAAGATGGACTTGGCTCATCGTTTGGAACTTCGGTTTCCACTCCACCGGAATGTCACGCAGTTGATTTGCAGTCATGTCTAAATATTCTAAAACATGGAAATTTACAATTAGATTCTCTGGCACTGTCTTTATATTGTTGGAATAACGTCTGAGTTCCCGTAAAAGCGTCAAACTGTCAAAGAAATATTCTTTTAGCGTTTGAAGGTTCATGTCTCCTATGATTAGTACAGTAATATTGGAAATGTGGGTAAACATGGACGCGTCAAACGTACAATGTTTGTTGCCAGAAAGATCCAGTCTCCTTAAATTCGATATGCCAGAGAAGGTAGCGGCGGTCAGACTCTGTAGCTCATTGTTAGCGAGGGCCAATGAATTCAGATCAGGCATTTCCGCGAATGCCACCTTCGGAATTGACGTTAAACCAAGGCACTCGCAATTCACTGCGTATTCGTGATTCATATTTACCCTAGACGTCTTACAGGCCTGCGAACTCACTAAGCAAAACTGTTGAAACATCAACAGGAGTAGTAACACAACGGATGTCATTTTTATTTACGTTACGTATTATTTTACACACTACCATAGAAATATGACACTCCACAAATTTGTTATATTTCAGCTACAACGTGTGAGGTTTTTCACCTGGTGGTAGAAGATAATTTCTAAACCACGCATTTGACGTAATGTCGTTTTGTAGAACTTGTATAGTTTTAGACCGACGAATGAAACCTACCGGGTATTAATCGTTCCAGATAAGCATAGTGTATCGAGGGTTTAGAAAGTGGATGTCGTTTTAAGAACCAATAAGACAAAACTATTTATCGTGTTCAAATTTATCGACCTGAGTCGCGTAAATGATTTCGTAAATAATAACCGTAAATTGTACACTACTAGAAAGATTGCTGACTTCAAATCAAGCGATATTTATTGATAAGACTCCGTTCTATTTTGGATTCAAATTACAGGTTGGAATGTTAACACCGCCGAAAAATTAAACATAAGTTGTCAATATTTTCGCTATAGAGACGAGGCTAAGCGATATTAAAGTCAATTTTCCTTGATTTAATGCTTTGCAATATTGGTAATATCTTGCAGTGTTATAAGTATTTGTAGAGATATGCTCCCACGATTAAAATACGATTTTCAACAAGCTTATTAGTATAAGTAAGTTTAAGGGTTAATAAAATTTTCATTCACTTTAACATTTGACTGTTCTAGATAGTAAATTGCAATTTACCTTATGAATAAACATGTTAGAATCTTTCCTAGATATTGCATTGAGCATTACTACGACATCATTATCCTCAAAAATAATAACAACATCAGCAACAAATGCTAGTACTATTTACACCAGTACCTCCACTACTACTACTACTACTACTACTACTACTACTACTACTACTACTGCTACTACTACTAATACTACTACTACTACTACTACTACTACTACTACTACTACTACTACTACAACTATTTCATTTTGCTACTGTTTCATTAACATACGTAGTATCGATCGTAGAATGTTTATATGCGAACAATTCAAATGCAAGTATATTATGTGTCTGTTTTTATACAACTATTTATTATTTCAATACCCTTGTGTCGAACCCAGGAAACACAAAGAGTTGTTCAAGTTGTGTCAGATCATTAATTTTAAACAACCTCTTTGTTCACAGACTGTGGACAGTTGTTTAAGTGGTTGAAAAGCATTAATTTTAAATAACCTCTTCACTTAGACAGGTCAATGATATTCGTTGGAATTTATTACCATAATTACATTTAAGAATGTAGACACCTGGTGGTGAGGAATCAGGAAGTTATCCAGAGTTTACAGTAGTACACTTGAATCTACTTCGATGTCTTAAAGTACATATTTTAACACATATGTCTAGTTAGACATTACGGAATATGTCTATTAGATCAAGATTGTCGCCTATACTTTACGATCACAAGTAATAAACGCTAATTTACGTTTAAATATTCATTATAAATGTTACTGACGGTGTGGGTATGTATAAACGTCCCAAATGGGTACTTATCCTTTACGACCACTATGGCCAAGAGCCCAAGATGTAATAAATGCTTTAAATCGTTGAAAATCGTTAAAAATCTTCATAAATAATTTTGCTTACGGTGGAAATGAGCTACCGATGATATGTTGCAAAACATATATTTTGTGAACGTTGCGTTCTGAGCGTGAAGTATTGACGGAAGCTACGTTTTTGGTCTTAAAACAACGCCTACCTAGGTATGTCTCCGTCCAAAAATAATTATTCCCTACGGATTAATCCTACAAATAATAAAGTATTGATTTTGTGAAACACGTATTGGCAAACAACGATGTGTCATTTTGACTTGTACGAACAATGACGAAAATCAGGCATATACTAAGTCATGTCGGTGTTAGTGACATATGTTTTTCTAATTAAACATGCGTTGATTTCGTAACGTTAGCATGCATATAAGACGCAATGCAACTTTTTAGCTATCATTGGAGCATCATTAATGAGATGTTATAAACGTTCTCCATTTGCGGCTTAATAAATACATTTCATGAACGTAAACATACACATCAAGTCGTCAAGTAGGATTTATTTAAAAGTGAAGGCATTTCAAGCGTTTCACAAGTGTTTAGACACGGATATATGTACTGTATCGTATATATATATATATATATATATATATATATATATATATATATATATATATATATATATATATATATATATATATATATATATATATGTATATATATATATATAATTATTTGTATTCAGTGACTCTAGACAAATATATGCATACTCAGATGCTGATTGTCTTTACATCGTTTCTCGAGAGCATATTTTTTTATACCGGCAAACTACAACGATATCTAACACAGACGTCGGTATTGACCGAATGCAGTGCGCTTTATTTACTTGCTAATATCAGTCTTACTAATTTCCACGACATGACAACATATGAAGAACAAACACATATATTGCATAGGCAGTTAGTGAAGACATTTATGAAAGAGAAGAATTACAATTTAATTTAAGCATCATATAGCTCTACCTTATTAACTGATGAAATTTGTTTAACCAATATTAAACAGATCATCCGTATAATTCGTGGACAAGGTAAGTTTCTTCAGAATACGTTTTTGACATAAAATATAATTAAAGCAGCAAATAGACACAAATATGATGAGTACATGTTATAAGTGCTTTGCCAAAAATCATAACCGTTCTTTTTAAACATTTGCTGACGCTACGAAGCACTTTAAACAGCAATTTAGAATACAATATACTTGGCGCCTATAGATTTTTAAATGAAGTAACATACTGAATTACGAGAACGTTTGTCTTACGTCATTTCGATCATTAATAAAGATCGCAAATTTTGACGTCATATCATATCAAATAACAAGTTATCGGCCAGGTGATACAGAGTTACTGCTGTGCAGGCAAGGGAGATCCTGGTATAAAGGTCACTGAATGGCAAGAAAATGTATCTTTCAGACCCACTAAATACTAAGATTACGGTTCAATATTCCTCACGTAACGTTCGTCTGTTTAAGTTTTATCAACTCCTTAATTTATTATTTTCATCATTGTTTGTATAATAAAATAAATAATTTCCTGGGGTTATACCAGTACTTATAAATTAAATATGAAACAAACAACAAATCAGTCGGGTTGGAAATTATGCAAACATATATTTTATCAATAAATTAAAATAATAATAATAATCATTTAAATTCCTTGTCAAAAGGTGTAAACGATGTTTATAACACCGCAAATTCGATTGTTTGTGCACTTACTAGATTTTTAGCTTTGGAAAATGTCTGCGCAAAAACTCATTAACTAATCAATTATATATAAAATATTTGTTTACATTAACTGAACTGTAGATAAATGAGAACAAATGACAACAACTAATTAAGGCATATAAAAGAGACGTTTTATGGTAGCATACTTCTGCATAAGTTAATCAGAATACTGTTCATGAAAATGTGACTAATTTTCAAAAAAAGAATCTCAACTTATTATGAAAATATACACTGAAAACTGTGTGTGGTCAACTTTACTTCCGGTCACCGCATTGAAAGGAAAATTTACTGTACATTTGGAACTAATTGTATTTTCCAATAACTGAGCAAGCCAGCACAATAACCTCTTATAATTAAATCCTCAACCAAACAAAATAATACAATGTCTAGGAAGATGCACCTTTCTAGTTGAATGCCGTTTTAAATATAATTTTATATTTGCACAGTTCTGAAACTACATAGCAATGCTTTGTTGACATAAATTACTACAGTGAAGTGAAAATATCAAATAATGCAATGCGTGTCAAATACTAGGATGATATCAGTTACTGATAAGCAACACTTACAAAAAAATAACTAATAAATATGCTGCAATTTTAATTTTAATTATTTAATGGGTTTTCTGTACAAGTACAAGTTATTTTTATTTTTCCAACATCTATGATGCTTTTTTAATAACTTGGTTTACAAAACTTCCGAGGTTTTGTTTCCACTCCATCCGAGGAAAGAAACGAAAATCCTAATGCGCAATGGCTCAGTGTAATATTTATCTGTTAAAGCCTTTAATTTTCGTATTCCCAAAGCTAAGATAGTTGCGTCTAGAAAAGGGAAAGAAAGTCCCTTGTACATAAGACCTATTGTTAACATGGTGAAACTGCTTTCAGCTACAACTAGTCCAGTTAACTAGTCATTTATTATCAGACAGACAAAAAAAACTCGTATTTGTTTATTGTGTGATGATTAAAGTTCAGAAGTACTGTTATTTGAGCGGAGAAGTAAATGTATTAGTCCTTGTAAATCTTATTGTCCATTACACCGTTGAATGTTGCTTAATGATCCTGTATTGTTGTATTTGTACATGAGTCATTAAGTCTACTTTTGCATTGAGTGTTTTGTGCTGAAAATAGTTTTCAGTTGTCATTTTTAAGGCTGTAAAAGATATTTTTCAATACATTTTTTATTTGTAAAGCTTTGGTTATATTGTTGATATCAGGCAGGAGTGTATTGCCCCTGACACGAAGGAGATAGCTAGTGATTGTCGTGGCAATTGCTTGCTGGTAGTTTTGTTGCCTTAATATATTCTTACGCTTCAGTTCTTGAGAGTTCAGTGTCCGGTTAAAGAAGACGGCGTGTTTTGCCAAACATTATACAAGGAAAGTCTTTTCTTTGAGTTATTTCAAAACACCCTGCTAAACCCCAATGGCTTGAGTATTTCACTTAACCTAGCTTTCATATATTTTACTTGTTTAAGATTATTAAAGTCTCATTATTTGAATATTTATGAATATAACTTGAACGCATATTCTGTTCTTTTCTGGAACTAGATTTTGACAGTATTTTCGGTGTAGGAAACATATGCTAAATGTGTATTATCTAAGCATTAGAGTAATTTTTGTTCTTTGTATTTTCCAGTAATCTACCATTATCAATGACCAATGAAATGAGAAACAAGATGGTTATTGACTTAGTTACTGGCGTCTTAAACCTAGAAGGCTCCAAATTTCTACTGTCTGACGCTGAGGATCAATGAAAAGCGGTCCTAAAAAGACACGCCCATTAGTATGCTTGTACAAAGCGAGTATTTAATGTGTTATGATATGAACTATGAAAAATTGTATTTGTCGTTAGAATACCTGGTACGGTGAGTCAACATTAACATGACTATCATATTGTTAAAGCTGGAAACATTGTTGTGCTTACTAAGGTAAGCGAGTACAAACACGATGGATTGTTGCATACTACAAACTTATCTTAAATGATAAAAATACGTACATCCAATTATATATTTCATATTTACAGTTCTTCTACCAATAAATATTGAGCCAGACTTCTCCAATAAATCACGTCCAAAATCGGAATAATTTTCGTGACCATGATCTGATAGAGACGACTTGGCGTTTTGCGTGCTGACTGAAAACATATTAAACATATTTTGTAAATGCCTCAGACGCATTGCAGATCTAGAATAATTGATGTGTGACATTTATTTATGACTGTTTTGCAAATGTCCAAGTGAAAGAAAAGTCAGCTGTATCTTCATTAAGACATAATTGCTTGTAATATTCCAATAGGCCATACTATAAGTATTGTCAAAATATCTACTTTGATATGTATTATTTGTATTTAGTGTATATAGTCAAATACATGCATACTCAGATGCTGAGTGTCTTGACATCATTTGGATAGTAAAGTTTGTATGCCTTATATATAATTTATTATATTAAGTAACATATCAAATATGCAGAAGTCCACGATGTTTGGTATCTGTTGATGGAAAACTATAGCAGCATTATCTTACACAGCGGTCTGTATAGACCTAATGAATGCAGTGTGATTTACTTGCTTGCAAATATCATCCTTATTAACTACCATGTTAAGACAAAATATGAAGAACAGACAAATATATTGCCCAGGCACTCAGTCACAAGACAGTTGTGACTGAGAAGAATTACAATTTAATTAAGGCATCACATTGCTCTACCTTATCATTACCACAAATAAGTTATTGTATAATGTTATGTACGAGAGTAATCCGTTAAGTTCGTGGAGAAGGTAAATTTTATAAGAATACGTTGTGGCAATAAAATATAATTATAGCAGCAAATAAACACAGACGTTATGCGCATTCAGTGTTAGTACTTTGACAAAAAATAATTACCTTTCTTTTTAAAACAAGTTGCTAAGGTAACTACGTAGCGACGCTACAGAGCAGGTTGAACAGTAAAATACATTATACTTTTTGCGCATAGTTTTTACATGAATTAACGTCTTGAAGTGGCAAACGTTTGTCTGACGTAATTTCGATCGTTATTAAACATTGCCGCCAAATTTTGAAGTAATATGAACCTAGAAGGCTCCACAGTGATATCATACCAAATAACAACTTACGGGCAAAGTAACTGTTGCGCGGGCAAAGGAGTTGCTGGTATAATTGACACTGAATGGCAAGAAGTTGTATCTTTCTAACACACGAAATACTAAGATCAATATTCTTCACATAACGCTCTTGTGTTTTAGTTCTATCAATTCCTTAATTTATTATTTTCATCATTGTTTGTATAATAAAAAATAAATTGCTGGGGTTATACCAGTTCTTATGAATTAAATATGAAAACAAACAAATACATCTGGTTGGAAATTATGCAAGTATATATTTCATCTGGACTATTTACCAGAGAACTACAATATGTATTGTCCCTTGGATGTATCTGAGTCTGAAAGGAAAAAAAACCCTTCATAGATTATCAATGTGCGTTAAATGTTGACAATATATGCTACAAATGTAGATCACTGTGACCCATAGGTTGTTAGAATTGTTATATTGAATTTAGACATTTAATTTATATTACTCTGTCTTGTTGCGGCAATAAATGTTTAATATAATTATAATGTTTTCACGTATCGTTATATTGGCACAAAAAGTTATGTAACTGACATATTTTAGGATTTGTTTTTGCAAACTTGGATCCTGTATACCATATCCTGTATACTGCCAAACGTGTTGGCGCAAAAAAGGACATGTATTGTTAATACATGTAGTTACGTTGTTTGTGCACCAAGAATTCTGCTCACAAGAAAATCATAAAATATATACGCTAATAAAATTATATCAATAAATTAAAATAATGACATTCATTTAAATTCCATGTCCAAATGTGTAACGATGTTCAAATAAAAGCAAATTCGATTGTTTGTGCACAAACTAGATTTTTGCCTTTGCAAAATTTCGGCGCAAAAACTCATTAACTAATCAACTATATAAAAACTATTTTTGTACAGTAATTGAATTGTAGATAACTAAGAGTACTACCCCTTCATTAGCTCATTACAATATATTGTAATTATATTAAAAAAGAACTTATTTTTACATTAAACAATACAATTAGCTTTTGCTTCTTCCGTTAAAATTAAGAAATGTCAGGTAAAGTACTTTTTGCACAAAGCGGACGGTATGTTGTCCACTTTTCAATATGGTTAAGCCGCAACAAATGACAAAAAAACTAATTAAGGAAAATAAAAGAGACGTTTTATGGTAGCATACTTCTGCATAAGATAACCCGATACTGTATATGAGAATGTGACTAATCTTCAAGAAAAGTGCTCAACTTGTGATGAAAATATACGCTGTTGTCATGACAATTTGTGTTGTCCACTACACTTCCGGTCACCATACTGAACTGCATACGATCGATACGCTGTCTGGGTTTTCTGTACAAGTTATTTTAATTACCCCAACATCTGTGATGCTTTTTTAATGACAGCCGACGTTTTGTTTACACTACTTACGAGGAAAGAAGCGAAAATCTTAATTCGCAATGGTTAAGTGTAATCTTTATCTTTCAAAGCCTTTATTTTTCTGAAAACCTTTAATATTAATACAGACTTACATAATAATGAATAAAATAATTGATTTTAAAATGCTGTGTTGATGACAAATATCCTAAAATGGTTATGTTTAACCGCAGTATTGAATTACTGTTAATTGAAACAGATGATTTCAAAATAGAAGGGCCTTGTTTTTGTAATAATTATTGATTTACAATTTAAAAAAAAGTTAATATGGTTTTAGGAATTGCAGTTAGTTTGCGCTGTTGACGATTACATAACAGGTGAAGCAATAAATACTTGATTTCAAAATGTTACTTAAGGAAATAAAGTGTTCTTTTTTATATTGAACGTAAAACAATTTCATAGTGAATGTTCATTATCTGAGTATCCCTAAGGCATAATACATGAAAAGGACAATAACGTAGCAGCGAAAACGCAGCTGTGGTATTCCCCGTAACACAAGTTGCCGGTCATGGATACGACGCCATTGTATTTCGAAGGCTAGCATACACTTTAGCTGTCATTTATGAGCAAGGATATTTAATAGTTATATACAACTTCAACTGAAACTTATGCAAATGGTACATGCTGGTGTATTTAATGTAGAAAATCCGATACAGAACGAAAATGACATTTAATATTACATAAAGCAACACATGATTGCAATAAAAAGTGAAACAATTATTGCACTGATTTATGTCTTGTCACTCACGGCCCAGGTTATGTCAGTAAAACACATTGAATATTATAAACACGTTGGGATATGTAATAAACCTATTTTCAAATATAGTTTCTGTAACATCAACGATATACTATTCATTGTCAGTTTCACATTATCGTATACAATGTCTCTGTGATTGTTTATTTTTTAGCTTGACGAGGAACGTTGCTTTAAATATAATCCAACAATTCAAATGTTTGCTTGTATATGGTAAGACAACATTACTTTTACGTTCTGAATTTAGCCACATCGACAAATAATAAGTACAATATTCTATTAAGTCATGCATACAGCACTATTTAACATCATGTAATGCAGTCACTGATTTAGCATCATATTACATAAAAGTGTTTAAAATTTGTTTCTAGAATAATCGTTTTTTTTTCTGTTCCAAATACACGTTTTAAATAATAATACTATATTGTTCAATTCTTTTAGACAACCTTAAATATTTTTTATAATATTCATAATTACAACCAAAAGTTAAATGCCACACGACTATCGTGCATCTATGTTTGTAGTTTAAGTGGTGTGGTCTCCTTATGCTTTGAATTGATCGTTTTAAGGCTGCGACCCCATTTATACTTATAATTGTCTTTTTATTGTGTTCATTTTATTAATTTATATAACGACCATAGGATGTAAATAATAGTTTCTCGGATGCAGCTGAAGCTTCATATATTTAATATTGAAATATAAACAAAGCGAAACTCCAGTTGCGACAGCAGGAGAGAGCTCCTATAAGCAGCCCGAGGTCCTTTATTTATGGCATTGCCAAGTTACCAATTGCCTTAAAAGTACACAGCACGTCACATAAACACAAAACAAACACAAAACACACATGAATAAAACTGGGGTCACCGCCTTGGAACGGTCAATGCAAAGCATTGGGGGTTTAAAGCGGTTTACGGGCGCCCGAACCTCGCACTTGACCCAGAATTATTCACAAAATATGTAAGTGTAAATAAAAATTAACCTAAAGTATCGCAATTCAAATTAAATAGCAATACAAGAAAATACTATTCAATTTAATTTCCATTTAATTACTCAATGGCTAGATGCAAACCAGAGTAGCAGAATTGCAACTTTCTGAGGCACGATGAAATGAAAGAAAAACAAGTATCAACTACATCTCTTCTTTTTATAAAAAGATTGAAAGACATAGCATCATATATTAATTTGTCAGATCATTGTCATGCAAAACATTAATAACGCATATACTATTTGACAGTCTGCAATATTTCTTCAAGAAGATTTAAATCTAGCAATCTTCTTGTCAAGATCAGAAACATATCAATCACAGGAACATATAGAACAAATAGTTTTATTTACTCTATTACTGCATTTTCAGTTGTTATCAATTTTGAAAGTTGTCCGTAAGTAATATATTAAGCCATCATTTTGGAGCGAAACAGGAAGTTAACGTCAGACATGTGTTAAAGTAAAACATAATCACGAATGTATCATTGTGGGGAATTAAGTGGAAGATGATCATGTCTTGAACAATTCGGTTCTTGCACATAGATCATGTTTATCCGCAGCTATTTAGTGTACACCTTATTATTTTAAGGAGACAGGTTACATACATCATCATAATAGAAGCCATACACATGTTCCTACTAAATCTGATAACGACATATTGGCAATATCAGGGATAAATGAAAACTTGCGATATTTTTAGATCCTTTGCAAACAATGCAGAAAAGACTTGGGTATAGCGTACGATAAAAAAATGCAAATACGAAATGGGGTTTAAAGTCGTCGTTTAAGCAATATCGAGACTGTTTTAGTGTCTGGGAAATTGCACATCGTAGTGCTACTCCATGAAAGCAAGCAC
Organism: Congeria kusceri; assembly: GCA_027627225.1. NCBI lineage: Eukaryota > Metazoa > Mollusca > Bivalvia > Myida > Dreissenidae > Congeria > Congeria kusceri. The sequence continues at coordinate 34,785,245 of CM051038.1, read as the reverse complement.
AGCCTACAAATGTTTTCATTGCAATGTTTCGTATCGAACTATATTGCAGACATGCTAAGAGAAAAGTGCCACTTCGTCATTTCTTGCAAAACACTGTTGTTATTTTAATTGAGATGTACGCTCTTAATATTATAATTTCGTTCTTAGTGAGAACGTTTTAGCGAAAGATAGAAACGCACGACGTTGTGTCAATCAACTAGCGCTACTCGTTTAAGGTAATTAAAGATTATATAAAATGAACGTATTGTTGTAATGTTATTAATTTGGTTTCTTTTCGTCAATTTCACAGAATATAACTTTAATATATCTGTTAGAACTGACTATTCGGTGTTCAAAATTACAAACAAGTCTCTGGCAGGTTTTTAAGTAGATTAAATTTATTATAAATACACAAAAAACAACAATATTTAAAAGCAGTAAGTTAAAAATTTACCCCCATGTACCTGCATCCATCGTCATTAAGGAATTCAAGATTCTTCGAACCTGCAAATGCAAAAAAGAAGTCGAGTAAAAATTAAGTATGATAAGCAGCGACTCTATACACAATTTACTGGTTAGCGTAATTATGTTCTCTTTTGACTTGCTAGATTTTTCTATATGTTTTCATTTGCCAACAATGATAGTAAACAAAACTGACCACATAACCGCTCACTATGCCACACTAGAAATGGCCGTTGATATGTGAAGTAACTACTGAAATCAAGTCGATGAAACAAAATTGATAGAGAAATGATATTGGCGCAGATGTCGAGCGGAAATGGTTTTGTTGTTTTTGGTTTTTAAGGATATCTTGTTCCCAAACAATCCAAAATGATTTATAAACGTGAATTATTAGAAGATCCTGATAGGTCAAATATAACTTTAAACTCGAAAATCTTGTGGCATGACACAAGGTATTTAATTTTGATATAATCTACAACACGAAGAACATCGGTATTATGAATGCATACTAAAGAATACGCGCAGTTGCTTAGTGCCACTACTACCAGTAATAAATATCATTACTATGTACATAGGTATAAGCAGTGAAATATGTATAATGCTTTGCTACAATGACAAATATTTGACGACGATTCCGAAGTCTAGACATCTATGTTCAGCAATGCAATGTTTTGTTCAGCCGAAACCTCTTCGGTCTACTGACAATAGACTATCAATGGCGACAATAGACCATCAATGGCAAGCAGAAAGTTTTAACTGTTGCAAACGTTTCACAAATAATAAACGCTAAGTTTACACAAATTTATAAAGGTATTTTATAATATAAACTCAAAGTATTTGATACAAACAATTATTTTAAATTAAGTATATCTAGTATATATAGTACCGTTAGTCAACATAAATAATCGCAGTTATTCACGAAAACGTGTTTGATCTTACTAAGGTCATCGATAACAAATACGATTGCTTGAAAACAACCAAGACTGATTGATGTATATTACACACTAATGTTATATGCAAACAGTAAGTACATCCAAATGTATCATTCATATCTAAAGTTGTTTGAACAATGATTTATTTTTGGGTCAACAAATCGCAGACAAACATTCGTCCACGTCCAAAATCGGAATGGGTTACGTGACCATGCTCTGATATAGACGGACTGGCGTTTAACGTACTGACTGAAAACATATTAGACATATCCTGTTAATGCCTTAAACGTATTAATAATACACAGATCTAGAATAAATGATGTGCGAAACTCTCATGCTATTCAAATACCAAAGCAAAGAAAAGGCAAGCTGTATCTTCATTTTAAGACATAGTTAATTGTAATATAGTTTAAACCAATTTATTTTAGCTCGACCGTGTCGACATTAAGTTACATATTAAATAGAAGGAAGTCCACGATGTGTTAAGGCCCATTCGACGGTATTTCCTATAAATAAAGACACGCATTAAAACAACACATATTCCAATTTTTCAGGTAATTGATTTTCCAGTAGTAATAACATGTTGATGGAATCGTTAAGAAAAAAAAATACAACGCCAACAAATATTTTGTTATACACCGTGTATAGAAAAAAATTGTTGGCGTTGTATATATTTTTTCTTCACGATTCCATCAACATGTTAAAAAAAATACAACGCCAATTTTTTTTTTCTATACACCGTGTATAGAAAAACTATTTTTTTGGCGTTGTATATATTTTTTCTTAACGATTCCATCAACATGTTATTACTACTTGAAAATTAATTAATGGCAGCAGGATTTGAACTCATGCCTTCAAAATCGCGTACTTCCATCAAATCTTTTCTATAGACTTCATTTATTAACAGTGCGCATGCGCGCAGCGGTACTTGGTGTACATGTCATTCATATCGAGTTAACTACTAATAATAATTTTCCCGCTCCCGCGAAAAGTGCCACGGTAAAATATTTTGGTAAGCATAAAACTATTTAACTGTTTGATTATAAAACGAAACCTTTGTGAGAAGTATCGTTTAATGAGTATGTTGCCGGTGTTCGATATCATATTTGATAAGGGTGTGGGTCACCGGCAATCGTGTTGCGAAGAACAACACAATACTTATAAAATTCTGAAATATATAATAAATATTAAATTTATAATATATAATGAATGGTTCACATTCAAAGTCACGAAACCGAATATCTAATCAAATACTCGTATAGCAACCGACGGATTGTTAACAAAATGTGAACACATAGATTTAAATTAAAATAATCAAATAATACAAATATAACAATTTACAATGGATAATTTCAATGAATGCAAAATATGAAATAATAGAAAATAGTAGTTACCTGGAACGTATTTAATAAAAAAATATTAAATATATCATGTATAATGAATGTTTCACATTCAAAGTCAAGAAACCGAAAATGAAGTTTCGTGATAAATCGTGATGGATTAAACTGGTTCAGTGAACACAATCAGTGACTAGGGAACGAATCTGCCAGATTGTTAGTGATTGTTAGTCGCTGTCAAAAGGAAAAAGTATAGTTGTGTTAATTGAAGAGTTCTCAGTCTATATCTACGAATATTTCCTAACTATAACTGTAAATATAAAACATAGCGATCTAACCCTAACAAACTACCCTACATGTATAAACATAAAATAAATAACTTATTAAACAAAGGGATTGAAATAACAAAAATATGCATTATTATTGTTCATAGTTATTGTTTATTCCAAAATAATGTTTGATTTTATGGCCGGAAACAAATACTCCATAAAATATAACTTTATGTTTTTCTATATATTATACCGTATTAGCCGTCGATGAGCCCCTTTGACAAACTTCGACATTGTCCAACACAGAGTTGGTATAGACCTTATCAATGCAGTGTGATTTAATTGCTTTTTTAGATCTGTTTTAATCAATATTCATTTAAAGTCGGAGTATTTAAATAACAAATAAAATTAGCAATGAATAGCCGTTGGCCGACATACATAACATAAAATACATAATGCATACTAAGATCCAAATGCATAAAATATATTATAAGTTAAGACAAAATATGACATGTTATAATACAAAAGTTATAATTGCAAAAAAAGATATCATAAGTTAAAACAAATTATTTCATGTTAAAATACGAAAGTTATAAGATTATAACATAAAACACATTACAAACACAAATAAAACACCTAACATCAATTTTATAATAAGATCAGTGTGTACAGATCGATATCATATAAGAAACGTTTAATTAACGCATCACTATTATAATAAATACTACAAAATTTAAAGATATGTAGGTAAATGTATTTAAGTTAAATACAATGTCTGTAACGGAATAATAAAGATATTTCATAAAAGGACATTTAACAGGATGCGTAAAGAATGAGATCATTATTATAGGAACAATTAAAAGTGTTAGCTATTTGTAGTTAAGCTGATATAAGGAAAGCAAAATGCCACACATCAGAAACTTAGCAGCAACAAGAAAAGGAACTATCATGCAAATAATAGACTGCAAAACATAGGACAAAGCAAAATCAAATTGTTTTCATGAAAGTAAAATAAAATATAGACGTTAAATGTATTAAAACTACAACAAGCGTTATCTGGCAGAGCAATCTCATTAAAATCAAAACCTAACATTATGAGGATATGAAGACATCGGATCACAGGTCACGTTCTAATGACCTTCCGAACAAATAAACATCAGCTCTGCTGCGCCCAATGAAATTGCCTTTTGCACAGCAATGTTTGGCCACGGTTTTTGAAAAGTGATGCATGTCCCTTTGATCCTCGGGAATAAATCATTTACAGCTAATTTTCACGGAGAAAACAATGGATATATTAGTACCTTAGGCGAGTAAACATCAAAGTTCACGTGGATTTCGTGCATAGTATTTGTGGTTTATATATGAAGTTATACCAAAACATTTTGAAGGCAACCGTTTGATTGGCTCCTATAAAGGTCATCTTAACGTGACCCCTAATGCGAAGTCATCAGATCCAGTCAGCAGATAATATAGTAGCGTCAGACTGGAGATGAGTTTAATGAGATTGCTGTCAGAGATACAACAAAAACAGACACAGCTCTCTTCGCTGACCATGCTTTTAAAATTATTATCATTTGAATCATCACGGAAGCTCTGTGGGACATCATTCTAGAGTTTTGCTGCACTGAATCCGAAAGAACAAATACCATATTTTGTGGTCCTTACCTTCGGTATTACTGCGGTATTGAATACATGAATGAATAAGAAGCGTGTTTTATTGGTATTAGATCATGCAGATAGGTCGGTGTTGTTTATAAAAAAATTGAATGCTTTCAAAGCTATAGACCTAATAGCTTTAGCGTACTCTTAGCGAAGTGAAATGTGTACAAAAGTTCACAGTATGAAGAGGAATATTCATTATGGATAAAACAGAGGGACGTTCTTGTATTTTTTCTATGTTTTTAGTATATTCGTGTACACAAAATTGCCATGTTAAAGGAAAATAATAAAAATTTCACAAAATAAAAGAGTAATACATACATTTTAAATTGTTTAAAACATTGAGGGCGTCAAATCAGTGTTTAGCGCAGATTCGTACCAGTTGGTTCTAATTGGTAGACAATTTACGACAAAACGATTCAATTCCCTTGTACTTGGCGATAGAACGCGACAAGTAAAATGAAACTAACTCCTTCTCGCGCGATTATTTCGCGGCTCTAATGGACTCCTAGCTTTTAATTGAGATATATTTTACTGAATGGATTCAACTACCTGTGCATGTTGTTCCAGATTCGCAAGTTGTGCTAGCAATTATTCCATTTGTGCCTAACAATGTGCCATTATTCTTTGTATACCTCACTAATTAAATGAATCTCAAGAATTTTAATAATTAAGCAGACATTTCAAAACATACACACCATTTGAAGGGTATTATGTTTTCTTGTACAAATAATTTAATTAAAAGAGATATTTTGTTTCAGAAGTTTTAATCTCAAATGACACACAATGCCATTTAAGTAATTGCGTTTTGGTACTAATGCTGACACTAACATCTTACTATGTTAAGCAATAGACGTTTCCACATATACCAATCATATGCAAATTAATCTGCAACTGTATCCAATCATTGTACTTGCATCACAAGATTAACGGGTAACCTATTTTACACAAAAGTGGTTAAGCGTGTAATCTGTTTGTGATCGTTGATGAATTGAAATTGACTCGTTAACAATAGCAATGGACTAGTTCAAAATGTTAGTGGCAAAGCCTGAAAAGGCCTATTGTTTTTTCGTTGCATCCTGATTAGACTATACGACAGATCTAGAATGATAAGTCAGTCATATTGAAAGCTGTCACATTTTGGATTAACATACACTATAGATGTAGAATGATCAAGTCGGTTGCTGCAAATATGTAACGCGTAATAAGGATCGCAGCCGGCCGCCAGTAAGTGCGTTCGTTGCTTGATTGTTCATAACTCGTATACTTCTCTCAGCGTTTCCTACCCCTTAGCGGTTCACAGAAACCAATGTCATCACCAACAAACCGTTTGGCATGGATAATAATATGTTTTAACGGGTATTCAAAATCACACACATGTTCAAATAAACAATGCTTTAGGTAATTATATACGCATCAATTAAAACGTCTTTTTAGACACCAGTCCGTTTGATTGTACTCGTTGTACATGTTTGAAATCTTGAAATTTGTTTTGTTTAATTATTGCAATGTATTAAGAATTGTTATCATTTGTATAACGCATGTTTACGTATTTTTCTGTAATTTTACGATTGATGTGTCGTATTTTTGACACATGATACTTTAAAATTTTCGAACCTAAATGGTGTTCATAAATATCCCATCATAAGGCACATATAAATCATCATGATTTCCAAATGAATTGGAAAATATGAAATGTTAGTTTGTATTTAAAATTAATATATTTCCAATATACGACAGTGAATTGTTGTACAATAAAATAAAATATACGCGGCATTGTACATGTCATACGTGCAATTATGTGCATTTTGAATGCAATTTTGTTTTAGGATTTGCACAGTGAACTTAACTTAAACTGAAACTGCAAACAACTAACAAAACTTCTGTTACCTTGACATGTTGTGCAGATATAACACATATGGAACAAAACGTTTTCGTACAATTCCTCTCGATAAAGACGCATATGTAAAGTTACAAATGCCTGGCATGTTCATTATCTGAGTATCCCTAAGGACATAATAAATGCCTAGGACAATGATGTAGCAGCAAAACAGTAATAATTCCGCGGCCGGCTGCGTTATTCCCCTTTGTGCAATTGCCGGTTACGACGCCATTAGTATTTCGTAACATACACGTTAATTGCCATTTATGAACAAGGAGTTTAAGTAGTTATATACAACTTCAAATAAAATTAATACAAATTGTATATGACGGATTACGTAATTTAGAATGTCCGATACAGAACGTAAATGACATACCATATAACATAAAACCATGCTTTATTGCAATTAAGAGTGAACAACTCATTGCACTGATTTATGTCTTGTCACTTTATTACACTCACGGTCCAGCTTATTTCCATTGAACAAATTTATTTAATATAATGAATACGTGGGCATATGCAATAAACCTAATTACCTATATCTAGAATAACAGAGGTGAACAAACAGTTATGTTCGCAATGACTCTTGTCTAGGTCAATGCATTGAAATTATTATAATTTTTGTCTCGAAACTCACGCTACGGGATTAGCATTTTTACATCTAATATCTTAGTAATTAGGTGAATAAATGCATATATATTTATATCGATGAAAAAATACCAGCTAAACACAGTATAATTTGGTGCCACCAAATTGGTAGTAATTGTTATAATTGTCGTTGTTCTTATTTTGCTTGATTTTTTTGTGTGTTCCGTTTTGGGACTTTTGCCGATGATAAACTTCAAAGGAAACAAGGAAGACTCTACACGTCTAAGGTCAACAATTGAAACGAGGTATATCATGTGTAATTGTGATTTATAATGTCAAGAAATATTGGATATCGGTTTTGATGTGTTGTTTGTAAACTGAATATAATAAATGCCCACATTGAAGGAATATCAAGAAACGTTTTGAGGAAATATGAAATGTGTCTCGTCTGTTTAACTCTAATGTTTACATTTGAATATGCATACAATAATGAATTGTAAATGATTAATGAAATCAAATTTCCTTTGCATCAGTAATATATATATATATATATATATTGATTATGTTGATTGTTTACATTTTAACTCGTAAAAGTATCTACAGATTAACATAATATCCGACAATGCAAAATTGTAATGTTATCACAAAGAGACATTAATTAATATAGTTTTTTAATAATACAATATATACTTCTTTTGGACATTATAATGTGTTAATTAAATAGTAATCATAATAACACACGTAAGTAAATGCCACATGATTATCATGTCATGTTTGTAGTAGTTTGGATGGTTTAATCCCGCAACATTTTACAATGATCCTTCCAAGGTTTGACCCACGTTTAATCATAACTGCGTTTTGTTCCTGTATTCTGTTGGTAGTCTGCATATGGGAAATTGGTCAGTTACCTGATATTACGACCGTAAGAATTAATAAAGGGCTTCTCTCCTACTGATAATATTAAAAGTTGCCCGTTAGTTTTATATCATGCCATCAATTTGGAGCGAAACAGGACGTTTACGTCAGGCGTGTATTATATTAAAACAAAACCTGAATATATCATTGTGGGGCAGTAAGTGAAAGATGATCATGTCGTAAACATGTCGGTTCCGGTACATATATTATGCTTATCAACCTTTTATTTTACCCCTGATTAATTTTAAGTTAACAGTCTATACAATACATAATGAACTATTATCATGATAAAAAACCATAGATTTGTTCCAGTTTTATCTTATTAAAACATATCGGCAATATATATTGGCAATATCAGCGATAAATGAGATTTGACGATATTTGGAGATTGTTGGCAAATAATGTAGCAAAGACGTAGGCTAAAATAACGTGTACACTAATAAAGGGCCTTTATTAAACGCAAATATGAAATCGGGTTTAAAATCGTCGTTTATACAATATGAACATTGTTTAAGTGTCTGTGATAATACAAATGTTTTCATTGTAATGTTTTGTATCTAATTATATTGCAGTCATGGTGAGAGCAAATAACACATTTGTTACTTTGTTATTTCTTGCAGAACAGTGTTGTTGTTTTAATTGAAATGTAATAGTATAATTTCGAATTTTGTGAGAACGGTTTAGCGCAGAAAGAAATGCAGACACGACGATGTGACAATCAACTAGGGCAACTCGTTTATGATAATTAAAGATTGCATTAAATGTTTTGTAATAATGTTATACATTGTTGTGTTTTCGTTCTGTTCACAGTTCACAGAACATAACTTTAGAATCTGTGTTATAATTGACCATTCAGCGATTAACATCTTACAAGAAAGTGTTTGAACTTAGTTTAAGTACATAATAATTATTATAAATTCACAAAATTAAAAATATTGAAACAAACGTTTCCATGAAGCACCATATACTTGCATCCATCGTCACTGTGTCGGCAAGGTGTCTATTTCCTAAAAATGCACAGGGAAGAAGCCATGAAAGGGTCTAAACACAGTTTAATATTTCTATTCTCTGTTAACTGGATAGGTTCTTTATATTTGCTTTGATTCTCAAACTATAATTGTGAAAAAACAACCCCTAACTATGCTACATTTCAAAATGCGTCCGTTGATTCCGTTGATATTTGCAGTAACAGCAGAAACACATCGCTCATACCAAAATGATAGAGCGATGATACTGGGCGAGGATGTAGAGCGGAAATTGTATTTGTTCTTTTTTTCTTTTTTTTAAAGGATATTGCCTTTTATAGGTTTTCACTTGGTGTTTCGTTAGGTTGAATATTCCAGTTTAAGACATGAAATCTTAGAAGTTCTTTATAAAATAAACGGATGCGTGTCCTTCTGGTTAGTGGTAACAAATACTTCAAGCCGATTCTCCTAACTGACTTGCGTTTGTTACAAATTGTTCACAATTAATTTCCGAACTTGGAATGAATAGAACATTCACACCTTTTAAATGCAACTTTTTCTCGACAATCATACGATTATTTGTATAGAATGTACGCCCCGAAAAATAACTGTTTATAATGCATACTCTACTGAAAAAAAGACTCAAACAGCTGATTAATGATACTAGTTATAGTACTAACATGTAGGTATCATTTACATAAGTATAGACAAGCAGTATAAATATCTACAATGCTTTGCGTCAATGAGAAATCTTTGACGAAAATACCGAAGGCTAGACATCCATGTCGTGTTTTATGCTGTGATCAGCAAATGCGTTTAGACAATATAGGAATAACGCAACTTCTTTGATCTGCTGACTATCGATGAGGATCAATAGCAAGCGGCTTCAAAACAATACAGCAGAACCCATTGCTGCACAAAGCACAAAACACTTGGTTGAAACGATATTGTAAAAGCGTATTATAATATAAACTTTTGGAATTCAATACTAACACCGATTAGCTAAGACGTGTTTGTGCTTACCCAAGTAATTAAGAACAAACTAGTTTGTTTGATGTATAGTACATACTTTTTTTAAAAGGGAAATCATCCGTTCATCCAAATATATCATTCATATCTACAGTTATTCGACCAATGATTTATAAACCCAGAGTTCTCGATCAACTCGCAGACAAACATGAGTCCTCGTCCAAACCCGGAATGGGTCACGTGACCGTGATCTGATAGAGACGCATTGGCGTTCAACGTGCTGACTGAACACATATCAGACATACCCTGTACATGCCTGAAGTGTATGGCATAGTTATAATAAACTGTGTGTGATTTCTGTAACGTTATACACATGTCAAAGTAAAGGAAATGCCAACTATATCAGTATAGGAAATGCTAACTATACCAGTAGCTTTTACGTCGACAAATAAGCCATATAACAATACATTAGCTGTTAAAAAATTAACTGTTATTTAAGAATTATTTTCCTGTGGTATATTTAGACACGTATATGCAACCTCACAGACTGGATACATTTATCTTACATTTATTTTTAAAACAGAAGGACGTTTGGTATTAGTATAATATACTATATAGTATAGTACTACCGGCATAGACATGGCGAATGAAGTGTGTTTACATAGCCTGATTATATAATTGCCATTAATGTCCATGTCAAGACAAAATAGACTGATCAAATAAATATATTGGCTATGCAATAAGTAAAGACAAATGTGAATGATAGGAATTGATTTTCATTTCAACCATTTCAGACGATATTATAATATGACATGATGAAATTTGTTTCAGCGATTGGATACCTTGCATTACTAAAACTAGAGAGACACATATATATAGAATGAAGGAAACAATTCGAAGATATATTCTGTGTCACAGTACTCATGCACAGTTTTCTTAATACACATCAGTACATTCGGTATTACATGTAATACACAACACAATTACAAGATTAGTAAATATTTTTGGCATGTGTTATAACCTGCTTTAGGACTACATGTTTCGATTATCACTGCAGAACAAGAAAGTCATACACAACGTATTCCTCATAAGAGGCACACCTCTTAGTTTAAACATATTTATTTCAAACAAGAATACATATTGCAGTAACATACATACAACATTTTATGACAAGTACATGTTTGAACAGGATTAGAACGAAAGACAGAGTCTTATATAGTTCTGCTCCTGAGCGGAAAAGTACAGTTGCATGATGTAAAACGGACATATTGGTTTACAGAAAGCCATGTGAGGCAGATTTTGCTGTGATAATAACAAGGAACATTTTAGTAAAGCAAATTCATAAACAAATGGAATAAGAATGATATAACTTGTATATATATATACAAGACAAAAAAACAAAAAAGAGTAAAAAAAAAATCGATGTGAAGATACGGAACAAGAGGGTTTAGCAGTTGTAGTACCTACGGGAAATAAAAAACATAAGGAATGGAAGGGAGTGGAGGGTGAGGTTTTGAATAAGAGCTATCTATCAAATCGTTTGCTTTTAGTGATAAATTTATGAACAGCGTCAAGAATTTTGGAATTGGTTTGATAATCTAGAGAATCATCTCCTTGAAGAATTGTTTCAATAGAAGGAGTAGTATACATAAATAAAGTATTCATTAGTTCATCACGAATATTTGCGTAATGTCTACACTCGAAAAAATAATGTAACGACGATTCACTTTCGCCACAGTCGCATAATGGCGAAGCAACTATATTACGCCTGAATAGATGCTCATTTAGAGCACTACACTTTGTTCTGATGCGGGTGAGTAACATTTGAGGGCGTCGTTTTCCATAAGAGAATAAGGGATTTTGTATAGGTCGGTCAATATTAATCAGCCTTTTAAAAGAAAGAATCGATTCTGCATTTTTGACATCATCGGAAAGGTTATTCCATTTGGAGACAGTTGATGGAAGAAATGAATTTGAATAGATTGTTGTACGCACTGGGATACACTGCAAGTTAGTTGAATTTCTAAGGGAATATTGGGTTGTTGCACCCACTGTGTCGGGAACGAGTGATTGTAAGTAGTTAGGTGTATTTCTTGATTTCATTTTATGCATTAGTATTAATTTGTGTTTGCGACGTCGTGAGCTTATCCTTTCCCAACCTACTTCGTTGTAAAGATCTTCTAGAGAGACCAATCTTGTACAGCCAGATGATATGCGTGCGGCCTCTGTTTGGATTTTTTCTAATTCGTCTTTTTCATATTGTGTGCAATTATCGCAAACAACATCCGAATATTCCAAGATTGGTCTTATAAACGAAAAGTATATTATTTCAAGGGATTTTCTATCGAGCAAGTATTTTAAACGACGCATTATATGAATACGTTTCCATGCCTTTTCTTTTATAAACGTTATGTGCATATGCCAAGTACAATCATTAGACAAATATACACCTAAGTGTTTATGTACGTTTACAATAGGTATTTCAATACCCTGCATGGAAAGTGTGGGATGAGAAGGTTTATTTACCTTACGTGATATTAGTATAGATTCAGATTTTGAGGGATTAAAATGTACTAACCATTTATCCGCCCAGCTGGAAATTTTATCTATGTCCGATTGCAATAGAGCAGCAGTTTCAGTTGGAGTGTTAACAACCATGTATAGACTAGTATCATCGGCAAACAAGTTAATTCGGGCTTGTATATCGGTGACTATGTCATTAATATACACGAGGAAAAGAAGAGGACCTAAAATAGAGCCCTGTGGGACCCCAGCTAAAATTTCAATAGTATCGGACTGTGCTCCTGGTAGAATAACGTTCTGTTTTCGATTAGAGAGGTATTTAGATATGAATGCCAATAAGTTACCTCGTATGCCTGCTTGTTGAAGTTTAAATAGTAGACCTTTGTGCCATACTTTGTCAAAGTCTTTGCTTATATCAAAGAAGACTGCTCTTACTTCCAAACCATTATCTAAGGCTTTGCAAAAGGTATTATATATATACGTTAACTGGTTAACTGTCGAGTCGCCAGGCAAAAAACCTGATTGTGTAGGTGTGAAAAATGAGTTTGACCGAAGGAAGTTAAATATGTGTTTATGTATGATTCTTTCAAAGACTTTTTCGGAGGTGTTTAATAGAGATATCGGACGGTAATTTGATGCTAAAGCTGGATCGCCCTTTTTAAAGATCGGGCAAACATTTGCAATTTTCCAACAAGACGGCATTTTACAAGCAGTTAAACACGAATTAAACAGTTCACAAAGGGGATAACTAAGTTGGTACATTGCTTCCCGGAGGATTCGGTTATCAATTCCATCAGGACCCGATGCTTTTCCTACTTTAAGGCATTTAATCGAATCAATGACCTCTTCCTGTGATATACAAATTGTCTGAAGGAAATTATTAGTACTGGTATTGTGTACAGATGGAAGATTACGATATGTTTCATTAATTAAAGATTGACTAGCAAAGTGCTTATTTAAAATATTGGCCTTGCTTGGGCCGTTTACCTCGAAAGTGTTCGAGTGTTCATCGAAGAGGGGTGGAATTGGATTTTGAGAGTTTGGAGAAATAAAAGACCGTAGAATTTTTCACCATTCTTTGGCACAGAGATCAGAAGACTTCAGTTTCTTTGCAATGTTTTCAAAATATACGGTTTTTGAATTGCGTAAGAGTAAAATTACTTCATTTCGGACACGTCGAAAATTTGACCAGTGTGTATCAGTATTTAACTTTTTGGCTTTACGATATAATCGTTTTCGCTGTCGAATTTTTTTCTTAATGTTATTGTTTATCCACGGTAAATCATACGAGCGTATACATACAGTTTTGTTTGGGATGCATGTTTTTGCAGTTTGCAATATAGTGTTGGTAATGTTTTCAGCATAAGTATCAATGTCCTCACTTTTGCATAGATCCCATTGAATATCTGACAATAAGCGTCGTAACATATTATAATCACCGATGTCATAGCTCCAAATGTGTCGAGAGTATATTTTAGTTTTTGGTTTAATAAATTTTAGTATTACGAAAACGGGACAATGATAGCGAATATTTTGTTCTAACAAGGGTTCGCCAACTCCAGATAGCAATACATTATTCTTGTTACTTACAAATATTAGGTCAATTATTGATGATGTTTGCTCTGAGTAATGTGAGGGTTCATTTATAAGTTGTGTGAGATTGTATTGTATGCAAATGTCATCTACTTTTCGTGCAGAAGAAGGAGACAGAAGATTCAAATTAAAGTCCCCTGTAATAACAATATCATCTATACGAGTGTCATTTGCAAGCCCAATCGAGTCTTCAATGGCTTCCATATACAATCTATCAGCACTAGGGGGTCTATAAAATACACCAAAAAGAATCGATTTATTTTTGTTAGGAAATATTTCGATCCATATACATTCAATATGGTTTAATTCAAGATCGAGTCTACGTTTAAAAGCAATATTTTCATTAATGTATATTGCTACACCACCATGTGAATCCAGGGGGCGATCTTTTCTGATTGGCTGGTGAAAACCATTTAAGAGGAGATCACTTGATAGGATAGAGTCATTCAGCCATGTTTCGGTAAACGCAATTATGTCGAATTCTCGTAGACCAGTGACAAGGATGTCTACTTTATGCAATAAGCTTTGAATATTGTAATGCACAAAGGATATGTGTTGTGTCGCTGAGTTACTGCAATTGGAAGCAGAACTATCTGTATCAGTGAATTCAGATAATGTTGGCCCAGGGTTCGGATGTATGTCACCTGATTGTAAAATTAAGTATACAAGCCAGAATGCTGTTGTTGCAACAGCAAGGCAGTTAAGGAGCTTTTTCAGAAATATAATATCACCTCTTGGTATTTTCATTGGAATGTTTCGGATTACAAATTTGGTCTGACTCAGAACTTTTTGTTAAATGATTATGTCAGAGGTTTGACTCGCCGTTTAAACCAGTTTAAAACATAATGCTTAACATCGGCAGCCCCAATGCGGTGGCCTCATTTAACCAATGTGTGTTTTGTATTTGTATTTGTGTCGTATTTTCTCGCATTTAATTTGTATTGTTATGTACTGTTGGTCACGTGTCTGAACTTGAGTATCCAGAAGGGACTTTTTTGAGCTGAAGAGGATAAGTATGTATAATATTATAAAATGGTTTCAAATGAAACTAAAACTAACAAAGAAAAATTCATATCATCGCAGTATGATAATATTCAATTGTGCCTTCGCATTAGAAATATGTTGCGCTAAGAACACAGACCAATATTCCTCCAAAAACATTCAGTTCTTGAAGCATTATCGACTCCAACCTAAATCGGTCTTTTTAAATAATGTACTTTAGTAAACTAGTATTTTACTCATCTGCATACTTTACGCAAATCTCGTAATACATCAGGTGCGAAAATGTGCATCAAACATTTTATACCTGGATGGTCTGCCCGAATTCTGATATATTTATTGCTTATTGGATTAATCAGAGTGCAAAATAAAATACCTTAATCGACTGTAGGTACTTTTACAATGTCCCTTAAAATCTCTTATCAGAGCTGTCGTTTGTTGTTCTCACAATTCACCTCTGTAACGAGCTTAATATGAAAAATCTTGTCAAAAAGGAAAAAAGTGTATTTAACGCACATTTAAGTTGATTGTTAGGACCACAAGCATAGAAAAAACAATGTATGTTAACTTTTCACAAATGGGGAAAAATCTATAAATTTGATTCCTATTATTAGAACTAATTTCATGCCCATTTACATAGATTCAGTCAGTTTGCAAATGTAAAAAATATGGACAGACAAGATTGTGCGTTGCATTTAAATGTTATAATCAGGTGACTTAAGCCACCTCAATTAGGTGGGACTACATTCCGAGCCAACTACAGAAGAGAATGGAGTGCAGCCGGTGTGCAAGCGACCTTTTGTGCTGCAATACAAACCTCCGAAAGCCATACATTGTTAGAATTACTACACTGTATTTTATGAATGTTAACACTTACTCAGATATCATCTGACAATTGACGTTTTCCTGTTTATGTTTAATATGATAATAATGTTTCCACGTATGTTTGCACTCTGTGCAATGGTTAGACTACAAACAATGCATACACTAAATAAGAATATAATTCTATACCAGAGGCGTTTTCATAAAAAAGCGTTGTGTTTATCAATATTACAATCCAACCATTCATATATGATAAAGCTTTCACATGAAATAACAAAGTATGTGCACGATGCCCTTATTGTGACAAATGTTGTATTGTTTGAAACTGACCTAAATTTGCCACAATGAAAAAACACGTTTATGTATTGCCATGCTACTTATTTTCTTTCATATCCGTTTTTAAAACTTTTATATTCAATCCAATACACTAAAACTCCTTACTAACATTGAACCCATGCACAAGCAGGCTGCGACGTTGTTTTATTATACCTTGACGTCAACGTGTATAAAAGTCGTGTGGGACATGAGAACGGATCAAATGATGACACGAGATTGTGCATACAATGAAGTAATATGCTTGTACTTGATAGCTAAATATATTTAATATATTGTCATGACATAGAACACAATAAAAGCGTTAAATATAGTACGAAAATATTAACCTGCCCGATATGATAACATTACACAATGACTGAGTGTGCTATTTTCATCTGAACCGATCAACCAAAGAATTGCGTAATACTTTTAAGTTGAATCGAAAATGGGAATTTTTAAGTTTATAAACAAGTATTGCGCCATAGTAACACCAGCTTTAATAGTCCAGTGGATAAAGGAGGTTCGATCCCAGGCTGGATCGATCTGTGTTCAAATTTTTTCTCATGTCGTAAGAATAATTTTGAAATAATTTTAATAAATTATTGTGTGTGTGTGTTTGTATATATGATTGCCAATAATTATAAAATAATTAAATGATACATAAAAATGAAACCGATTCAATGTGATTCAAGAAATGAATAAACAAACTCCATAGCCCCCTTACACACAGCGATACCACACAAATGTTTCATATTATTAGACAGAAATGTGCAAGACTCGAACTCTTGACTAATACGGTGTTTTACAAAAAGTGAAACCCGCGTTACGTACTGTGATACTAAGAAACTTTCAAAGCAGACCAGAAAATAATCACCTTTAAATAATTATCATTGCATACACAACACTTGTCAAGCGTATCGAGGAAAGCAATTTCCCAAAATAGCGTGTTCAACGATTGTGTTATGTATTCATATTGGGCTGGTTAATATTTTCGCACTATACTAATTTGCTGTATTCGCGACACTTTATATCAAAATGTTACCAAATGACTGGATTTAATAACCCGTAGATTTTGTTATAGATGTCATAGTTGTGCTCGCAATTATTTGTATTAGGTCATATGGACAACACGCTGTGCAATTACATAATTTCGTTTTGTGTGTTTTGTGTTTGTTATGTGTTTTTGTGATGCCCTGTGTTTTTTTTTTCGGCAATAGGTCACTTGCGATTAATAAACGACATCGGGCTGCTAATAAGAGTTCTCTCCTGCTGTTGCAACTGGAGTTTCGCTTTGTTTATATTTAAACATCTCTTATTAAATTAATCTGAAGAATTTCAATAATCAAGCAGACTGGTATTTCTACTAAAGTACAACTAATTTAATTGTAAGAGAAATGCTGTTTTATAACTTTGAATCTCGAATGAAAAAGGCTGTGAATGCCTTTGGTATTGGAACGGATTCTGATACCATCATCAAAATCTGTTAAATATTTGTCTTATGAGTTATGCCTTGATTCGCGATATTGGTTTAAAAAAGTGTCCCATTTTGTGTCATACGATGGCATGAATGTATCACGTATACCTATAGTGAGAAAAAAGGATATAATGCATATTAAGCAGAAAACAGCATTATTAGAATATGACTGGTCTTAAAAACCAATGTAATGAATTAACGACGCCTTAGGCTATTGTAATTGCACGCGAATACTTTAGTGAATCAAGTCAAACATCTTTTCACACATCCCCGTTCCATTATATCGTATAAATGTTAGGAAATGTTTCAAACTACTTTTGGGTTTATCATGATGCCGCATGCCGGGCTCAATAACCTTTTAAAATTGAATGATAAACCAAACGGAACAAAACCGAACAATGCTTAGAAATGCTGCCTTGTCGTTAGATGCCTTATTTATTATTATTCCATATTTTCAAATTTCGAATATAACATATTGATACATTGATGGCAGAATGTGTCACACTGGAGTGAAAATAATAGCAATTAATACTATGCGTTTCCAAAACTATAGCACTTTCAGTTTATTGTAAAAATATCAATAACAAACAGGAAACAATAGCTTTGTTGAAATTGCAATTGTTGCATTATGAGAAAGTATAAATAATTGTGTTATAATGTATATTATGCACGTATGTTTGTGTTTATTTTTACCATTGACTTGCAAGTGTAATTTCATTCCCATACTCAAAATTGATCAAACGAAATTACGATCTTTGGTAGACACATTTTTTTCAGCATAGTTAAATCATACTTAGGAACACATGGCTTGTACTTTTGTAATCAACATATGTTTAATATATTCCCATATATGTACACGCTGCATTACAATAACATAATTTCAACACGCCATTATACATGTCGTTGTACAGTTATGCGCATTATGATCGCACTGTAATTATGTTTCACACAAAGTTATAGACCAAAAGTAATTCAATAAGCTTCTGCTACGTTGTTATATTAAGCATTTCTAACACAGATGGAATTAAAGTTTTCTTACACTTCATCTAGAGTAGAATGCATATGGAAAATTACAAATTCTAATCATGTTCATTTTTGCGAGTATCCTTTAGGACATATTAAATGCCTAGGACAATGATGTATTAGCAAAACATTAATACTTCCGCAGCTGTGGTATTCCCCGTTGTACAATTTGCCCGCCATGAATACGACGCCCTTTGTATTTCGTAACAGACACATTAGTTGCAATTTATGAACAAGAAGTTTAATTACAGCTTCATATAAAAATTAATACGAAATATAAATCATTGCTCTGGTGTATTGCTTTATTTTAAAGTAGAAAGGCTTACATACAGAAACCTCAATAAACATTTGGTACGCCAATTGTCTATCAAATATAACATGTTTACTCCTACTGGTCCCTATGCGACTAATCTTTAGTTATTCGTGGTAATCAAATAACAATAAGTAATCACAGTGGTTTAAATTTGCAAATAAGTATGTATCTGTCTATTTTTTCTTCGGCTAGAATTATATATATATATATATATATATATATATATATATATATATATATATATATATATATATATATATATATATATGTATACATATAACTATAACATTAGCTTAGTGCAATTGTTCGCGCTTGTAATCTCGAAAACTTCGATTTTAAATATAACTAAAACGTGCACCATCCATAATCCACTTGCATTGTAAAGACGACATCACAAAGACAACAATCTATCTCGTTCCTGAGCTATTTTGTCCATAGTTCCAAAAACTTAACCTATATTAAACTATGCATTTACATGATTGTAAACCGATTAAAACACCTGTTTTATTTAATTTATATACATTATTGTAATCATTTATTTACATGATATACCGTATACCAAATACCATACCATATGACGTTTTAAAGCGAAGACACTAGGATGTTGTAAAATGCAAATAAACATGTGTGTCTCTTATTAATAAATATGCGCAGTTTTATTTCCTAATACGTCAACTATTATTATCTTTTCTGATCACATTTACATTTAACTGATAAAAACATATGGTAGTATATTTTCTGTTAAGTAATAAAAACATGTTAACAGATGATTGTTGCAAAGGCGTATATATCCCCAAGCCTGAAAAGAATAACATTTCTGACAATACAAATCTTCTAAATGGTAATAAATCTCATATACAAAAAAATATGTTTGGAAAAATTCAATTAAAAACCTTTCAGTTGAATGGGATTCACGAAACGAAAATGATGTTCGCCATGACTGTTGTATAGGTCAAATCATTATGGAAGTATTTGAGATACACTATCACGGAAATAAGGTGAACGAAATTCTGTGAAATAAATATCATTGAAAAGTGAACACATTCATATCGAGATGCAATGGAACAGGGAATAATGTTAAATGTTACATTTGTATGCTGTGTTTGTTTTTGTGCTTCATTTCTTGTTTTTGTTGTGGATGAAGAAAAAGATAATAATGACGATGATAAAAATAATGATGATGATGAGGAGGAGGAAGAGGAGGTGGAGGAGAATGATGATGATGATGATGATGATGATGATGATGATGATGATGATGATGATGATGATGATGATGATGATGATAATGATGATAATAATAATAATACTAATAATAATAATAATAATGATGATGATGATGATCCGTTTCATCATCATAAAAACGGATAAACACTACTGCACATTTCTGAATAACCATTATATATTTGTATTACATGTGTCAAAACATGTCAACGAATGTTAATTTTCAAATGTATTGTAATCTATAATATCTAGCTTGTCAAAAATTAAGGAATATGAAAAGACACTTTCCGAGGGAACATGAAATGTGAGTCGTCTGTTTCAACTCAAATGTGGAATATTAAAACTGCATACAAACTGAATTACCAACAAATATTCAAATTAGGTTTTCTTTACGAAACTGATAGTTTTAGACATTGATAGTGAGTGTATTAACAATGAACATCGCAAAACGTTTACAGCGGTTATTGAGAGTAAGTCCGTGTCGTTACGTAAAAACGGTTATCCTTCAATTTACGTAAATTCTGTTAAACATTAATTTAGCGTGGATGGTAATATTTTTATTTCGAGTTTGATACAGTTTGTTCGTATTGTGTTCTATGTTGCATGGGTAATTGTCTTAATTTGGGATGTTAACAACTTTTCACGATTGGAGTTCAACCAATTCTTTAATATTATAAATATATACTCAATAATATCCAACACTTCAAATGTTGCCGGACTGATGTAATATATAACATAAACACTTCCATTACAGTTGTACATAGCCAGACTAGCTGTAGACAGGTTTCATTGTGCATTCTGAATCAAACACTAAAAACGTAAAACTCAAGTGGCATCAGCTGGAGAGATATTTCATAAGCAAAACACGGTCCTTTATTTAAGGCAAGTGCCCCAAAGCCATAACAACACAATACAATACGAACAACGTAACGGAAACGCTACAACACAAAAACTGGGAGCACCGCCTTGGTACGGTCAATGCAAAGCAATGGGGTTTAAACCTGTTTACAGGCGCCGAAAACTCACTCTTGGCCCAGAATTATATACATGTAAATGTAAATATAGAATAACCTCATAGCATCGCAATTCAAATTTAATAGCAATACTAGAAAATACATGTACTTCATTCAATTTAATTACAATTTAATTACTCAATGTTATATATAATATAAATACTTCCTTTACAGTTTTGAAAACCCAAACTACAGTCTCTTTCACCTTGACTTTATAAAATGCGATTATGTTGCTCTGGTTAGCGGGTAGGCGTCGAGCTATTGAGGTATACAATTGTTATGGAACTAAATGTTGTATTCTCTGTATGATGGGCAACTTTGTGATGCGCGATAAGCATATATTTCCGATTTCAACACTCAGTTTTGTGCATTGACCTTTTCATAGCGGTTACCCCAGTTTTAATTATTTTTGTATTTGTGTTAATTGTCTTATTCATATTTCCCTGTACTGTAAGCAAGTGAGCTTTAGTTATTAATATTCGATGCTAGAGAATCATTATCGTTTATAACTTAACATTCATAAATACACGATATGTTCATGTGCATGTCTTATAATGTGGACATATAATGTGGAAGTTAGTACATGTATATATCCATGTGCATGTTAAAACCAACATCTTTAGATACGAATACAAACTATTTAATGCTCTCAGACATAAGCATAAAAAATCTTATAGTCAAGACGGACATCACTACACCAGACCGGTATTCCAAGGGAAGTTCATTTGCCAAGTGTCAGCAGCCCGTATAAGTGTATTTAAATATTGTTTATGTAATTTGTCGCAGCTTTTGTGACGATTTTATGTGTATTGACAAACTGGTAATACATAATGTAAAGAAAAGAATATATGTGCATCAGAATGATTTGAGTATACAAAACTATACATACGTGTTGCAATGTTATCTGTGTAAGGTTCGACTAGAGTTGTGCTGTTTTTCTCTCTTCTTTAACAAGTATTATTAATATAGAGTATAATATTTGATATCTGTAATTGTTGCTAGCTTACACAATAAATTCATTTTTTTCGAAAACATGTAATGCTGTGGTCGGCTAAAAGCAAGTTTTTACATTTATTGTACAATGACATAAACCACAAAGTTCAAATACCACATGCATGTAGAGCAGTAACAATAACTAGTTAATGTCAATACCAATATATTTCTACATGTTCATTAGAAAAACGAACAATTCATCTAATTACGTGTCATTACCTTGTGGAACATTTTAATTTAGCAGTGTGATATCCTGTAATTGACGACAAGGTCAGTGGAAGTACCGCGTGCATATGTCATGCTCAGCGGTGTTTGCCTGACTCCCAATTGCGCAGATCGATCTAACTTAAGTACAGCCCAATACTCCTCGTTTCGCAGTGTAGTTCTCGCAAATTGTTCATTCATTAAAACGACTACGGAGAGATGAATCTAGCATTAGCTCTCTGGAATAATATAAAGTTATTGGATTGCGGTAAAGTTATGAATTAAACAGTTTTGAAAGTTGATATTTTACGAAGACAACAATACATGTGCGTGCATTTTTGCTGAAGTTTTATTATTTATATATATATTTAATATGTTATTGTACATTTAAAATTAAAAGCGACCGTTAAATAATTTTGTATAACGTTCTATATACATTATTAAATATCTGGCTTTAATTGTATACATACTTGAACTGTATATCTTCATTGATAATGAGTAACTGATTTGATATGTAGCGTCAGTGTAGCGTTTAGCGTTTTCGTTGACAGTGGTGGTCGTATGTGTAGCGTTTAGCGTTCTCGTTGACAGTGGTGGTCGTTAGTGTAGCGTTTAGCGTTCTCGTTGACAGTAGTGGTCGTTAGTGTAGCGTTTAGCGTTCTCGTTGACAGTGGTGGTCGTTTGTGTAGGTATTGAAGATGATTATAACTTTTAATGGAAAATCAACCGTATAATAGGTACTTGTTTGGACTATTATCAAAGGTTCGTTTTCAAAACACTACATTCGCTACAAAAACTATTCCGTATGGTTCATACCAAAGTATCCACTACAGCGACGACACAGTTGTAGATATTAATTATGACACAGATAAAAACGATACACATATTTCCACGGCTACTCGGATGCCAATGCCAATATTACCTACAATGACGCAGGTGAACGAGGCACCAACACAATATCCTTATATCAGCGAGGAAAGGGCTATTCATCTACAAAGACACCCATACAATTGGAATCATATCACCCACGACTTAAAGAAATTCTTGACAGCCTCACAGCAGATTGTCTTCGAGAGCATGCAATCAGACCGCCACTAGACACAGGTATACATGTACTTATTTATATTATATACTAATGCATTTCCCTTCAACTTTCAATTATTTCGAGTGTGTATTCTTATATTCGGTTAATCAAGCACTGGACTGAACAATAACACTTTATTCCATTAATAAAAAAAACATTCCATCAATACGTTTAATGCCAGACAAAACATTTTATCATTTTTTTTTTCCGGAGATATCTGAATACAATAACTAATCAGTCATCATAAAAAACGTTTCGCGTCTTGGACGACAGTGATAGTGGATTGATAATTTGAATACAAATGTGATTCGGTTGCCCACACCGATTGGTGTCGTTTTTCGATGGAATAACCTTTCATTAAGCCCAATTTGCTGCCACAATATATTGTGTTTTTCTTTTGTCCCGTATTGGTTTGGCAGGGATGTTTTTCTATATAAAGATATCAAATGGTATTGATTCTTATTGTACTACCTTTATTTCTGTGTCATTTTCATGTCTAGAATGAAGCATCACTGACAGTTTAATGAATAAATCGTTATTACTGATGCATTTGATATTTGCGTTGGCTAACAACACGTCGATTGCTTGTGCTTGATTTGAAGGGAAACACATCATTTTGATAATTAATACATGTTTAGTTGTCCCTATATAAATGCACATAAACTGAATGCTTACTTTCATAAAAAAAGTACATACAATGCCAGAGATGATATTTTATTAGTTCCATTGGTAAACTATAACTGTTCCCGTTACCATGGGGAAGCTACGAACGAAAACGAGCGCTTTTGTTCTTACAATAAATATTTGTATAAAAAAACATTGTTTGCGTCCCTAATATGGTATCGTTTAATGCTGATAACGAAATAGTCAATCTGTTTAAAATAGCAGAAGAGTATACAATGTATTCAACATTTTAAATGTAAAAGTATACTACTCTGTAAAAACCATATATGTGTCCCCAATTTGTTATTGGTAATGCTAATAACAAAAGAATCAATATGAGCAAAACAGCGTAAAGGTATCAAATATCTTCAACATATTACATTGTAAGTATACTCCTGTATAAAAACAACAATTGTGTCCCTAATATGTTACCAGTTATGCTAAGAACAAAATAATTGATCTACACACAACCGCGAAAAAATATATATTATCTTCAAACGCGTGTTGTTGGATATTAATTTGAAAAGCAGCGGATTGACGTTCGCATTACTAAAGGTAAACGTTGTTTTGTTTTGTGAAACGGTTGTTCTATTTTTAGCTCCACGCGAGGTTGACAGTATACTGTCGCATGTGACATTACGAATTGTTTCATGATAGGTGTATGGAAATTTAACATGGGCTAGGTATAATAATACTGGATACTCTACGAAAACAAACAAAGCTCTGCATCGTTATAATCATCGGTTCAGGCCGTGTGTGTCCTTTAACGGAACTTATCCTTATGGTGAACTTTAAAGACTGTTTTATTATTTGATTTCGATGGGTTTATATTTTTAATTTCTGTTAGTTGGACGCAAACGCATTAAACTAAAACTTAAAGCACGCTTCTCGAGAAAAAGTCAAACTTAACTCGATACACGCCATGATGCGCGCTATAACGTGAGCTATGTTTTTCTACTGACAAGATTACATTTTGATATAATTAGGGATGTCAACGGAAACCGAGTAGCAGTATGAAAAACAAAACATATAAGGAAAATATTGAAATAAAATAAAAACATGGCAGATAATAACTATCCAAACACATGAATGTAGAAAATGCAGAGCAAAGTTGCAGTATGTTGCAACCTGTCTCTATATTAATTCCGCTCCTCATGGAGCTGTGGTCAACACAAGAATTCAATTTAATACACCATTCCCACATTAAACCGTTATTATATTTTCGATTTAAATACTTGAATACTGCTGTTTGAATTCCTCAGTTAAGTTGGCACATTACTATTGTTTTTGCAAACGTCAATACTCGGTAACAAGAAATGTGATTGACAGATTGCGTGCTAAGAGCTCATAGAATCCGATTTGAAGCTGATGCCAGTAACAAAGCAACAACAACTGATTTTTTCGTTATTAAATATAAATATGCTAATCCAATAAAGTGCGTTCTGTGGTGTAACCATAAAATATATTGAATGTATTTGATCTCGGAATGACATAAACGTATTTTGTTTTTTAATCATATGCAAAGCAACTTCTTATATGATTTTTGAAAGCATGACATTGCGACAGACTTAATTGTTGACATGCAGGGGTTTATTACAGTGGAATACCGGACACAATATGGATGAAATGAAAGGAACTTTTATATTGTGGTATATTAATATAATAAGTTTTGTTTATATTGCTCTTCAATAACTATAAATTCAAATATATGTTTCGTATGGTATAATTTATTTATTATAATGCGTCAACTGTCTGTGTGTATATTTGTACATATGACATTGTGTTTAAATTTGAGTTAATATTACTTAAAACATTTGACTTCTTTATATATAAGGTATTTTTTTCTGTACGGAATCTGTGACCACAATTAAAAAAAAATGCCAAGTTTCCAATCGCCTTCAGTTCGTGTTTACTAATATAGTATTTAATTGCATTATATTTGTCTTCATTTCAGTTCAAATATATTGTATTTTATAGCTTACCAATAAATTGCATTTAAGCAGAATAAAGAAGACAACTCATAAATACACGTCGTTTGCTAATACGCAACTGCTGTACTGAATTATTACTCACGGCGTCATATACAAAAACAGAAGTATTCCGTTGGTTACTAGTATTATGTTGAAATATGATGGTTGACAACATTGCTATAGTGTATCTTTAACAATCATTTCAGTAATACCAGAAGTTTGTAGGATCAATTTTTTCACAAACATATTTTTCACACACCTGTGAATAATAGGATCTAATTTGTTACATTTTTAAGTGTGGCGAATGTGATTGGCCAAAAACTGGTGTGGAGCACAGACGAATATGATTAAGCTGCATATAAACACATGGATGCGATCACATACTTCACAGAAAATGTGAAGAATAAGACTGTGATGTGTGAATAATAAGTTCTCAATTTCACTCTTGTGAAAGATGAGATCATATTTCTCACAGATGTGAAAGATATGATTTGGGAAACATATAGCCCTACAGGGCTGTTTTCATTGTTTGGTTTTATTATATTAACTATTCTGTTTTATATGGTATACATTATTTTCTCATAATGATTTTTTTATGTCAAATGCAATGTTATGACACGTTAAAAATGTAGCTGTGAAATATAAACATATATAAGTCATAAATTGCCTGTATCTGATTGCGATAACTGTCAATGTTCATTCAATTTATTTAGAATTCATCAAGCTTGGCGTGATACCGGTCATTAAATGAACAATACAACGAGGATTAAAACCGGAACGAATGTTGATTGCTCATTCTACAAACCCTTAGGTGTTAAGTCACAACGTATCGTCCTTAAGCCATATAACCATACAGAGTAATTGCAGCCAAAAGTTGTTCATTTAAAATAACGCATATTGTGTCCAGTATGTGTAAACATTACTCTGGGATAGGATGGAGAGTATAGGCATATTGTGGGTTAAATATGCCTACATTAATAACCCGCGAAGCAAATCCACAGTGTTTTACTAATATCGCGTTTTACTGAGTAGTTAAGAATATTCGACAAGTCCATGGGGTGCAATTTGTTTCCATAATGATGATATTTTGTATCTGCGCAATAGCAAGTATTTCATCACAACACGCAATTGGGTGTGTAAAGTTCAATAAATACAAATTTAATTGTTATTTAAATAACCATTTGTTATGAATATATGTGAATTCCAACTGTCAATTTCAACTAAAGATATAACTCAGACATTGCAGTTTATTACATGTTTTCATACTTCAAAAACACATATTTTCTATTTACAGTTGTTGTTGTTAGAATAAATACCTATATATATCTAATATCTGTAAATGTGTCTGAGACTTGAAACCCGTAATGCAAATATCCTCTGAACGATTGATTACTAGCGAAATGAATGTCCATGGATTCCAGGTGAGACATTAATGTACATCCAGACAGTATATATATATATATATATGTGTGTGTGTGTGTAAGAGCAACTTATGCGATAGGTTGCGTTAAAGGTATTATTAAACAATAACTGAAAAAAAAAACGATTTGCAGACTTCTTTAATTAAAATGTAGGTTTATAATCGAGATAAGAATTTAGAATATTTGTTTGCATCTTCACACTTCCGTTTTGGAAATGAAAACGTTAAGTTTCACATAACAGCGTAACGTAATTGCGTAAGTTGTGTATGGTATGCACATTTTTGTAGTGCTAAAGTCGCAGTCCATAGAATATAATTCACTACAGCTAAAACAGGCTTTGGTAGTACTGCAAGCAATATAGGAGTCCCCTACCGGTGAAAACTATACTAATTAAACATTGTGCAATACCGTCAAATCGCCCTTTATTTGTAGATTTACAAAGTTTCATATTCAAATCCCATTTGTCACTGCAGTATTAAGTTGTTGTTTTTTCTATTTAAGTAACATTGACCAGACAGTCGAGTTACTTGTTCAGTTATTTCAGTACTAAACTGACATAGGGCAATCAAATAGTCTATTCGGTGTACCAAGTTTTATGATCATATAATATGTTATTTTCACATTATTACAGTATTAAGTTTATTTCTATTTTAAGTACCAGTCATGTGACCTTTGTCCTCTGGTGAAAAATAAAGGGTCGTGTACAATCCTCACCTTGCTCTTTCTATGTATCCAAAGTTTCATCAAAGTATCTTCAGTACTTTTTGATTTATCGAAGGATCCAGGTTTTGGGGACGGGACAGACAGAGTAAGACCGACGGACGAACAGACAGACAGACGCACACAAACCCATAGTCCAATCTTCGTACCAAGTTTCATTAAGTTTCATGATCATATCTTATGCACTTTGCAAAATATTACAGTGTTAAGTGTATTTCTATTTTTAGTAACAATCATGTGACATTTGACCTCTGCTGAAAATAAAAAGTCTTGCATAATTCTCACATTGTTGTTGTTATGTATACAAAGTTTCATCAAAGTGTCATCAGTACTTTCCAAGTTATCATAGGATCCAGGTTTTGGGGACGGACGGACAGACAAACATACGGACTAAACAGACAGAACGACACACGGACAGATGGCAAACCTATAGTTCAATCTCTGTACCAAGTTTCATGGTCATATCTTATGTCCATTTTGAATTATTACAATATTTAGTTTATTTCTATTTTTAGTAAAAATCACTTGACCGTTGACCTCTGCCGTTTATATGGTTACCCAGTTTCATCGCAATACGTTCAGTACTTTTTGAGTTATCGCAGGAACCAGGTTTTGGGGACGGACAGACGGACGGATAGACGGACGGACGGACGGAGGGCAAACCTATAGTCCCCTCCGTTGAAACACCGGTAGGGGACTCATAAGAATTAGTTCTAATGGACGTCAATGACGTTTATTCGACTGTTTCTTATTTACGAAACGGCATTATATAATGTCTATGTTCAAAAACTCTTGGTACGGACGGAATATACACTTTTGTACATGCTGATTTACTCCAGATGTAAATATCGCATACAATAACTATACGATAAACAGTTACCATAACGTTATTATTTTAACGATTTCAATGTTGTTGTTTTTTTATTTTGATCGGTGAGATGCCATTTTGAAACGATTTGTGCAAATTTTTATTATTAGCTATACCACGCATTTAATGCGTGTATAAACATCCTGCATAAATCTTGGCAAGATATACATTGTAATCTAAACATACAGCATATAACATGGCTAAGTGTTCAGAGTTAAAGACAAACAGATAAACTATTTTCTTTTTAATGTACCGCGTTAGGCATACTCTAAATGCAATACGGAATTGAAGCCAAATGACCAGTTTGAAAGCCTGTCATCAGCATCATGTTGCTTCATTTAAACGCATATCATACGTCAGGAATTATCTGTAAATAGCAAAACATGCGTGTTTGTGACATTTCCGTTGATGGTTTTAATGTTGTGAAAGGCAGATAAAAATACAAAGCATAGGCACTCAAAAACATACTGAACTCATTGTCAATACATTCTCTGAATAACATCAGTATTGCTGTCGGAAACAGCATATTTACAGAAAAAACATATAGGGAATATTACATGACTGTGGCGTTCCTGTTGGTTGTATCGCTCGAATTGATTGTGTATCGCTGTATTTCAAGAGCCCTTTATTTATTATATACTTCCATACGATCAAAACACCACCGTAAATATGATGCGAAACAAGCAAAAACACAAAAAGTACTGTTAATGAACGCGTATGAATACATGTCATGTACGTAAATGACGTCATTCAATTCAAATCAAAATGTAGCAACGGCGGCGTCGTGTCTATAAATAAAGCGGGGTGTTTCCCCAATGTCGAAAGAAACGTCACAGAAGTATATGATACTCACATTGTGAACTACGGGAATTTCATTTGACATATTGTATTTTGTACTGAAAAAAAGTATTTGAGTCTTATTAACTATATGAATATATATTCAAATGTCTGGATTTAAACTATTACTCTTTACTAAATTACTGCAATATTATATGACTTTTGGTTCATTTGAAAAAGTACTGAACGTATTCATATTTTTTTTCAGAAACTTTAATTATGAATTGCAGATCTTTAATAAAAATTTTGGATTACCATACAACTTTTACTTTGTCAGTTATATCTGATTATCGTAGACATATTGTAGTTTTTAACGTTGTGCAAGTTCTGGTAATTATAGAGACAAAATAATGCGGGAAAACACGTTAGCAGCATGTTTGAATGTACAGTTATAATGATGTCAATGACAGAGCCATATTGCTGTGGAGTGTAATATAGGGCATTTGAGTTCCATTTGATGCACATTAACGGGTAATTTGTTGACGTTCCAAGATTTGGCCACGAACATTGTCACAACCCAATTTAGTTCCGAACACATTAAGCTACAAATGTCAAGGGGAACATTTAAGTAGGTTACCACATTTAATGCTAATGCGTCCTGTCGACGTTGCGAGTTTATTAGTTGTGTCGCAGTCATATAACATTGTTAACCGTTACCGCTTGCGAACAAATTAGTTATGAATTCAAAATAGGTCATTTGGGAGTGGTACACGCCTAAAAATTACTTTATTTTCCATTAGTACATTGTTAAATTCCAAATAGGTCATCTGGCTAAAATTGTTAGATCAAAACGCCGTTAATTTACATGTTTTTCTTAGCCGATATTATAGACGTCAAAATGCCATATTTAACATAACCAAATAGCTCTCAATAGTTTATAATATGACAGGACAGCAGCTACAAAATGTCAAATATAATACAGGAAACACTTATTGATAAAACACATTTGCGCCATTGGTATAAAAGAGGCCGCATTCCACGTACGGAATGGAATAATTTTTATAAGACAAATGTTCTCTTTATTTAGATTGAAATGTATTAAATGTTTAATGATTTTTAATCAGAATAAAAGGAACATAACGAACATATTTAATCTTAATTTATAACAATAAAATTAACTTTATTTCG
The DNA here is from genome assembly GCA_027627225.1 of Congeria kusceri. Classification (NCBI taxonomy): domain Eukaryota; kingdom Metazoa; phylum Mollusca; class Bivalvia; order Myida; family Dreissenidae; genus Congeria; species Congeria kusceri. The sequence continues at coordinate 34,754,104 of CM051038.1, read as the reverse complement.
TTTTCGCATTCTTTTTTTGATGTTATATCGTATTTGTGTTGTGCATGAAAACGAAAAAGCAGATACAGAAACTTGAATTAATCGAATTCTAATATATTATTTTGTATTCTTATAAAGTTTGGATAAATTCTTTCTAAAACTACAAAAGGTATAGCTGATGAAGCAAATGTCTACTTAGAAGTGCTTTGGTACATAATTTTTCTGACGCTCTTCCAATCGTGGCATTAATTTAGCAATGTTGTTACCAGTATTTAAATGTATTTAAAGTATGCTATTTGGCAACGTTGGAATAACGGTAAGCTTATGCTCATTGATTACATGAAAGTCGGGCATGCTTTTGCCAAGTTATGCGTTTTAATTAAATAGGATCGGTCCAAATTGAATACTAATTGTGCGGATTACATCGTTACTTGTATGGTATCGGTATCCATCGTCCAATGTGCTAAGATACTCCACCGTCTGTATATCTTCCGATCTTTGATCCCATAGGATTGCAGAAAAGAAACAATAGGTTAACAACAAGTCTCCAGTAATTCTGCGATGAATTGGATCCTTGATACCTTGGGAATATGGGTTTGTTCGCTATAAATGTAGCTCTTATGAAACAGATTGTTACATTTGTATTGCTAAAATACGCTGCACGTATATAGTTATTTCGATATGTTATATCGTCAGTCGTTGTTGTATTACTTTTACAACTGTATGTTTATTAAGTCAAGAGCGTGTTCACAATAAACAATTGCCACTAAAATATGTTATGGTAAAGTCTTTCCTTTTACAAAATAAAAGTACACAAAAACGTTGAAGACAATAAAAATATATGTGATAATCACAAAATATAAATGAAAAGTAATGCATGGGAATTTTTAAAATCCTACAACAATACTGATGCTATTCATATATCATACATGTATACTAAGTACAACTGGACAACCATTGGTACCTTCTGCAATACAATAAAGGTTTACTCAGGCATATATCTCTAATTGGGAATGTGATAGCTGTACATATGCTATACACAAATAGAGACCTAACACCAGCAGATTGAAATATTGTGTTAGTTGTCCATAAAATAGTATTTTGTGTCCTGCATAGGACCTTTTTATACAAACTATGCAGAGCATGCAAAATAAATCATGAACACAGGACACATGTTGATCGTTAAATAGAACACAATCAATAGTCGTACCTAGTCGTGCTGTTTAACATATCGATGGTCTTGCTCGTTGACATCTTTGCTACTTCCTAACGAGAACAAAAAATAAGTCAGCAAGTTTATGTCGGTGTTTAATGAGACGAAAACTATATTATGACAGGATACCAGAACAAAACTGCCCAATGGAATCCTTGAGTCGCTGAAACGTAACGTTACATGATTTCTGTATATATCCTGGTCTGAAATTACGGCTGACACGGACGATTGTATGATTAAGTAAGAGAATCCAATGTGCAAAGAACCTAATAACCGTTGTTTTATTGCACTGGCTAAGTATAAACTTATACACGTAAGCTCAATCTTTAAAATATGAATTAATGCACATTAGGAAACATTGCTCATCCTCTAAATAAAAAGCAGTTTCATTTTCATCCGATGTGTTTTTGAATGTATACGTATGAAATACACAGATGTGATATCGCATATGAAAGCACACGCATATGAGGGCGAACATCTGAGACATTTGTCAATACTTCGGTGAACTTGCCTTAGTAACAATATATATATAACTCGTTTTAGACAGTAGTAGTATGTGATTTGTGACACTTTTAAACATACAAACATCTTTGAAAAAGTCCATTGAAATGTCACTGGAAATTACCAGGCTAGCAAATGCAACTAATGGATCTTTTTGTACTGTTTGCTTTAATCAAGTCACTCAGTGCAACGATAATGATTTGGAAAATGGCGGTCTTGATCGACGTTGCTGGTTTGTATTCACGAAAATGTGTCACTTTAATAAGCCAAAGTAAAACGTGGATGTTCTTCCAAAATAATTAGATAAACATTACCATATAGTTTAAAATCGGTAGGTCTCTATGCATATTATTCCGACGAGATAACTTCTTTATTTATATATACATGATATTCCGGCGGCAATTTAAGTAAGCCGTTTAAGTCGCTTGAAAGCTTTACATTAGTAAGATGGGTAAAAAGGCTATACTTGTTCTCTTTAAAATTTCACAAAGGATAGCATTTTTTTTGTTAGGGTGGTCTTATTCAACCAAAGATCACGTTTAATGTCTGTGGATAACAATTTGATTGTACAGTACACAAAACGAATATTACCATAGAAAATATAAAAATGGAATGTTATATGCGAAAAATGTTCACAGTCCTGTCTTGTATTCAGTGCTGAATTACGACATGTTATGTGCAGCTCAAGTCAGAATGTTGCATGTGAGTAAGTGATCGGTATAGTTTCGTTCCGTAGTACGTCTGATTATTCCGATTCGATTTCGAAAGTACTCGCATGTTTGTTTCAATGGATACAGTTGTTTTGTTTTTAAATGAATTTCGCATATACATCGCATACGCCATTTGATGTTTTTTATAGATTGTAATTCTGCTTGGACTGGCGTTTTAAGCATGCATGCAGCAATTCTGTAAACAATATAAGTTATATCAATAACATTTAAAAAATCCAAAAGTCAAATGTTCAGTAGTGTTTAACTTTCGATAATTTGCTGATATTTCACAAAATACATACGAAGGACATGCAAAACAAGAACATATGTGCGTGCGTGTGTATTTCGAAGTTTATGAGGTCCTTCGTGAGACACAGCGAAAGTTGGGACGAAGTTTGAATCATAGCTGCAATTTCCAGCTATTTTGTTACTGAAACGCCTTTTTAATTTTGGGGTAGTATTGTGCTGTGGGGAGGAAACCCGGAGTACCGTGAGAAAATCCTACTCGTATGGTACGGTGACAACAACTAATCTCACATGAGCCGGGAATTGAACGTCGATCGCCGCTGTGAGAAGCGAGCGTGCCAACCACTGCGCTACCAGGCCAGCCAATAATAACATGAAATAAGATGCAATATATTTGTATTACCATTTTTATTTCTGGCAAAAGACTCAATCCTATCTGATAGCACACAAACGACTTCATTTCTCTAAGAAGTAAATTCAAGATTTTGTTCGACAAACCAGTCACTGGATCTAAATCAGAACATTTTATTCACGGTTTTATTGCGCCATGTGTTTGTTTTCGAAGCAATTTGAGGTATGCAAATATTTTTCGAAATGAAATTTTGTACAAACCGTTTATGGAATAATCAAAATAAGCTTAAAGACTGAAAAAGAACCTTAAAACCTGCCTATTGATCTGAAACCGAACTTCCTGGATATTTATTCACTTATTAGCATTGAACATTTTATTACTATATGCAAGTTAACAAAGCTGCATTGTTAACATTGAGTAAGCTTAGGGTGACAGCGAACGCATTTGTGCATGTATACAAAATATCTGAATAAAAAGAAAAAGAAAGCATTTCAATGTGCCCCTTTATTTGTTATATGCCAATGCCAAGAACGAAATCATTAATGACTAATTTATGTAGAAAAGTAATACATACCTTCAGTATAATTATAAATTTAAGACATCGTATAAGGATCAAACGTGTATAAGCACAGTAGCTATCAATCGCATTACCATAATCGACACAAGTCAACACAAAAAACTTGCTAGATACAAATCAGTGAATCTCACGAGTTTCTCTCTTTGTAAGTAACCTTACGATGGCCAGAGTGAAATAACAAGAACATTGATTAGTGTCCAGTTATCAACATTGAGGAAAGTCGTCTTTCTTGTTTAAAATTTGCATTCTTAATTTATGTAGAAACCTAAACGTGTCAGGAATAAAGAGTTTATTTGCGAACTAGATATAAGAATATAAATTCACGTCGTGCACATCCTCTAACTGGACTTATCCTTATGATGATATTTAGATAATGCTTTTTTTTAAATTTGATTTCGATGGCTTTATTTTGTATGTTTTGGATAGTTCAGTTTCTCACCAGAAATAAGTTCAATGTAACTTGATGCCCTACATTTGTTGAGTTTTGTTCTGAAATTTACACGAAAACTTATGGCACTTTATTAAGTATTAAGTACGTTATAAAACAACCATACATATGCACAACAAATTAGGGAAAAATAAATATAAATAAAATGGCAGATATACGGAAAAAGCAAGCAATTTAGCAGGCTCCATTTATTAAATTTCGCTCCGGACGTAGCTTTGATTTAGTCAACACAAACCTGTTGAATTTCTAGTTTATTACCATATAATTTGGAATATATTCGTTTGCATATGAAGTTAAACTGTTGAAAATATTAAGGTATTCGAGGATATTCGAAACTGGAATCGCAAAAGAACGTCAAACATTTTCTCCCTGTTATTTCAAAATACAATAATTTACAATTAACCAAAATAAAATAAACGTTTCCCACAAATAAAGTTGTTATATTTTCTTATCAAGATTCGGATACTGCGATGCGAATGAAGTTTTTCATCAATAATTCGTCTGCTCAACTTGGCACATTACTAGCGTTATTGCAATCGTCAATAACAAGAAATGTGATCAAAACCTTTCGTGCTAAGAACACATCGATTCTGTTTTGAACTGAATACCAGTCATAAAACAATATCCAATGACAAATATGTAAAATTCAATAATGTGCGTTTTGTAATGTAACTATAAAATATATATAATTTATTTAATATCCAAATGAAATGAAATAAATTACTTTTTATTATCTACGCACATTTTGACAATTTGTTTACATTAATTACAATAGAACAAAGCACTACAAAATGTTGAAAAAAATGAATAAAATTAAAAAACGTGTGTAAATGTTAAGACAAATTTGTTTATATTGCTCTTTACTATTCATATATTTCAATATATTCAACGTGATTGAATTCGACTTAATATTACTTAAAACTTAATTATTTAATAGCATAATATCGTCATTAAAATATAATGTTGGTTTCAGCTGCCTAGTAGTTTGCATATTATCATGATTATTGAACATTAAAGGCAAACTTTATATACTCTTGAACTTAATAAGCATATTTTGATTGTTAAAATTAAAGTGTTTGCTCGTGTTTCATCAGTTTGAGAAGAAAGTACTAACTGTTGGACTGATAAGCCATTTAATATGATGTATTTATTCATCAAATTGTAACAGGATCCATATTGGTCGTGCTTTGTTTTCATTAAATCGTGTTCACACAATCTCATAATATGTTGAAGTCCATTATAGTTTTCGTCATTAAAATTCGAATCCATAGCAAATGTATAGCATTTCATTACTTACCACTAACGTGTATTTATACAGATCAAAGAAAAATATATTTTTTCAAATAAGACCCTGCTATGCTGAATGCTCACTCAAAACCTTGCAGACCAATACAGTATTATGTGGAAAGTTATGTTGTTGAAATATGATGCCAATCTGATTGGCACTACATCACTAGAATATGAATAAATCTTGGCTGGTGGTTGGGTCATAGACCTTAGTTGTATCGTAAAGTATCATTTTAATGTTGTGTACTTATAACGATCATTGTAAGAATTTTTGTCATGTGTTTGTTTTGGTGAATAATAGTAATTAATACGTCATTATGTTATATATGATATACAGTGATAACTCTTATTGATGTCACATATGACACGGTGGAAATATAGCTATAAGGTAAAAAAAAACATGCAACCCATAAATAGCCAGCATTAAATTGTTATGTAATGTAGTGAAAGCAAATTACATTCTCAAGTAATCTTATATACATGTGTATTAAACACATATTTAAATTTATTAACATTTACATGTTTACAGTTATTTAAATGTGTTATTTAAATATTATGAGGTTATATTTATTTACAAGTGCATGTATTTTGATTAATTATGGGCTAAATGTGGGGTTCGGCATGCCGTTAAACCGGTTTAAACCCACATGGCTTTGCATTGACCGTTCCAAGTTGACCGCAGTTTTAATCATTTTTTATGTTTTGTGTTGTGTTGCGCGTATTGTCCGTTATTGTATCGGCAATTGGTCACTTGTCCCACATAAATGACCAGCGGATGTTAATAATGATATCTCTGGAGTTTCATTATTCTTATATTTAAACAATCGCTAGAAACAATTCGCGGACTTTCAATTAAATGCAGATTTATAATTGATATAACAACTTGGAATGGTTAACTGCACTTGAACAGCAAATATTAATTCAGCTTAACAAAACAGTCGTTGCATAATTACTACCGTGCTAAATGAAATTTACGGCATACGATAGGCTAGAAATAGTGGTACAAATAAACAAAACGCAACGAAGTTATTCATCATATGTTTCGATTAAAAAAGGTGAAAAGGTTAAAATTAACCTTCCTGAAAAATGCATATTAGGCAATGTTTGAAAAAAATAGATAGCTACTGTACAGGCAATAGCTCCAATACAAGTTTGAACCTAAATAGATAGCTACTGTACAGGCAATAGCTTCAAAACAAGTTTGAACCTAAATAGATAGCTACTGTGCAGGCAATAGCTTCAAAACAAGTTTGAACCTAAATCCATAGCTACTGTACAGGCAATAGCTTCAAAACAAGTTTGAACCTAAATAGATAGCTACTGTACAGGCAATAGCTCCAAAAACAAGTTTGAATCTAAATAGATAGCTACTGTACAGGCAATAGCTTCAAAACAAGTTTGAATCTATATAGATAGCTACTGTACAGGCAATAGCTTCAAAACAAGTTTGAATCTATATAGATAGCTACTGTACAGGCAATAGCTTCAAAACAAGTTTGAACCTAAATAGATAGCTACTGTACAGGCAATAGCTTCAAAACAAGTTTGAACCTAAATAGATAGCTACTGTACAGGCAATAGCTTCAAAACAAGTAGATTGAATATAAATTGATAGCTAAACTACATAACATCTAGTAACTATGTAAAAGTCGGCAATAGCGTACATGTGCATACACGCTTTAAAATAGTTCGATAACTATATTAGCAAAACATTAGTTTAATGTGTGCATATAAACTCCGGCATACATCTTGGCAAACTATTGATTAACATCTTAATGAATAGCATATGACATGGCTTAGTTTTGATAATTAAAGGTAAAGTAAAATGAGAATAATATTTCACATGTATTTTAATTACTCCTTTCCGCAATTCGCTGCTTTGATTACACCATAATGACAAGGTGCAAATGAAGCGAAATGACCCGGATGAAAGCCTGTCATCATTATATTGTGACTTTATTAATACGCATATCAGACGTAGCAAACTTACGTTTTGTAAGAGACAGTTCCGTTTATGGTTTTAATGAAATGAACGGAAAATGAACACACATATCTGTTTGTATTAAGACAAAGAAAATTGACTACAAACATATGTAAAACCTGCATATTATGTTTCATTTAATGTCAAAAGTGTACGTTATTTGATTAACTACGAATTTAAATGAACTGAACAAATGACAGTATAAATTTCTACTAAAATGAATTGTTCAGATTAAATTTGCTATGCTAGATGATTCCTGTTTACAAAAAGGTTAAAATATTAAACATCTTAGCAATATTGTCTTATTAAAAACATTTTAATGTCAAAACACATATACATGAAACAGCAAAATACGGAATGAATTTTAAGAATCGAAGAACGATTGTCATAGGGACCTTTGTGAATAAAGTCATTATTTGGCAATTTGTCTCGATATGATGTGGTAATATGATTTCCAAATATTAAAATAACATTAGAGTATATTAATATCATTTATTCTCATATCGGTATAACATTTCTGATGACTCTATCGAATTACATCAACTGTTTACAACTCGCGATATCTATAACAAAAACTTCAAAGAAATATTTTGTATTTATGAATTAAATGAAAGATCTGAATATCAAAATTTAAAAAAATGTATGTTAACTGTTCTGTATATTATACATTTGTCTAAATGTCGTATTTCTCAAACAACTGCAACTGCTTCGTTTCTTATACAAAAGATCGTTAGCATCGCGTGTGAATGTACAGTTACCGTACTGTCGAAAACTGGGCCATATTGCTTTAAGAAGTTTAAAATATGGCACTTGAGTTCCATTTGATCCACCTTAACGTGTAATTTTAAGACGTTCCAAGATATGGTCACGAACATTGTTACAACCAAATATCGTTCCGAACACATAAAGCTACACAGGAGAAGGGGAACATTTAAGAAGGTTACCACATTTAATGCTTATGCGTCCTGTCGACATTGGGAGTTTATTAGTTGCGTCAAAGTCATATAACATTGTTAACGGTTTATAGTGAGCGAATCAATGAGTTGTTAATTCAAAATAGGTCATTTTGGACCGGTAAAAAATTACATTTGTGTTTACTTAGCACATTGGTTTCAAAAAATATCAACCCCTATTACATAATTTAACATAAGCAAATGGATTTCAAAATGTTAATACGTGACAGGACAACAGCCAGAATAAGATACAAAGACTACATAAGACTACTGTGAATATTAAGCAAATGTTTCACACTTTCACTAAATTTGCGTTTAGTAGCATAAGGTTATTTCTACACTTTCTTTCAATTTAAAGCGGCATATGGACGGTAGGTCGACACTATCATCTGTCAAATCAAAGTTTTACAGACAGTTCAATAAAATTGCGGGCGCGGAAAATGTGCTAGTAGTAAAATAGATATGAACGAAATCTACATGGTGTAGCGTGCACAACGTAAGGAAAGTTTCTTGTAAGATTTTTAGGCGTGAGTTCGAGATCTTGTAGACGTGAGTTCGAATCCTGCCACACCGTGTATCTCGACAAACAATGAATGACTTTGCATATACGTTATATTAACGATTCTATCGATATATTGTTGCTGCAAACGATAATATTTTCGAAAACAATAAAATAGTATCGTGATTTAATATGTGTCTATATTTATTTTCATATGCTCCTTTAGCTTCGAATATATATAATGGTTACCGTTATAAAGTTTTAAGACGCATTTTGGTTGTAAAAGTACTATCTTTACTGTACGACTGTTTTGTTGTTGCAGTTTATTTATGTTTTACAGTGGTGATATTAAGATAAATCTTAAAGTATATGTGGATTTAAAAACAACTGATTGCAGCTGTTATAATAACATATGTCAAGTTTATTTGAATATAGATATGTTTAACAAAGATTAGCAAACATATTTCAAGCACAATATGGTCCCAAACTTAACTATAGTCGACTCCCGTTGGCTCGCAGTCGATGGGACCGCCGGCGTGAAAACGTTGACCCATCGAAACTTCGAGCTAAACGGAGTTCGAGAAATGTTACTTTTATATGAAGTAATATGTCTGCCTTATTTACAATTTCTAATTGAAGAGTATTCAGATGTTTGAAATGGTTATTAACATACACCAAACATTTATTTCTATATTATATTAATTTTATTCATTTTAAGTTTGTAAAGGCACTGACATCAATTATTGTGTTTATTCAACACTTGATACTATTCAAGCGAATCTAATCTATTTACGACTTGATTTGGGAGACGGGAGTACGAGCCAAACAAACAATTGTAATAGTCTTCGAATTAAGTCTCGAAAGCAACTATCAATTTACCGGATAACGGTACATATTGTAAACACCGCCTATATGAAACAAAACAAACGAGAAATTCGAGACAAGCATGTTCAAGGCATCGGGAGTCGACTGTATATACCTTATAATGTTCCAATAGTGGCATTTTTTAAACAATGTTGTTACAAATAGTTAAACTTAAATACGATATTTGGCAACGTTAGACAACGGGTGAGCATTTGAATTGCGATTACATGAAAGTACGACATCCTTTTGCTGGCCAATATGATTATTTTTAAATCTAGAAATATCCCGTAAGGATCGGTACAAATCGAATACAAACTGTGCGGATTAAATTGTTAATTGAATGTCTTCTGAAGCAACTTTCTAATGCGTTCTGAGACTCCACCGTCTATATGTTTTCCCATCTTTGAACCGATATGATTCCAGAAAATAAACAATGTAATTACAACAAGTATTCAGTCATTTCTGCGATGAATTGGAGTTCTGGTACCATGGAAAGATGGCTTTAGAAGTAGCTATATCCAGAGTGATTTTTGATTGTGTACAGTCGTTTTGTGTTTAACGTATAGCTAAGGACTTGGCGTCTAATTTCAATGTTTCAAAAATGTATTAACTAAATGAAACATAATACATTGAATGGCAAACATCTTGCCTTTTGAGGCATACCAGGGCTCTCAAATTTCAATCAATTATTATTCGTTTTGGGCTTACGTGAAATGTCCTATCTGGTAGCCGGAACAGTCTAGTGGAAATAAATCCAGATTTCGTACACTAATTTACGTGGATGCTCAGCCTGTCAGGAGAACTGGTGGATTTTTTTTAATGATTGATATATCAATATCTGCACATATTCTAGGTAATGCAAACTATGTAGGATAATTGACACTAGTGTCATTATAGTGCTTTATGAAAAAAAATAAAAAGGAAATGTTACTGCAATAACTGCTTAAATTTATTTTTGATGAATTTCATTTCCTTTGCATCAACGCCAACAATTATCATTGAAGTAAGTACCAAAAAAAATGTCCCATGTTATCCGTTATACACTAAAATACTTTATACCTTCAATAACTGTATTGCTATAAATACGCTTTATATATTAAGTTTTTTCCATCGGACAAACAGTCGGACGTTTTTTAATTCTTTTTTAGCGACCGACTGCTATTTAATCAAGAGTTTGTTTACAATGAACAGCTTTCGCTAAATTATTTTGGGGTTAGCTCCATTGTTTCATTTATGAATAAATATAACAATAATTAAACTCCAGAGACATCATCAGGAGAGAAACCCTTATTACCATCCGCTGGTCCTTTATTTGAGCAAGTAGGCAATCGACCAATTGCCTATAAAATACAGGACAATACATTCAACATGACACAAAACATAGGTCACCGCCTTGGAACGGTCAATGCAAAGCTTTGGGGGTTAATCCGGTTTAAAGGCATTCCAAACCTCACACTTAGCCCAGAATTATTAACATAACACGCACTTTAACCTTATAACATAGCAATTCAAATTAAATAGTAATACAAGAGAATACTAATTCAATTGATTTACAATTTAATTACTGAATGGTTTAATGTTAACCAGAGCAACGGAATTGCAACTTTCTGAGGCACGATGAAATGAAGTAAATACAATTATCAGCTAAACACACATATATTTACGACTCTAAAATACAGTTGTTTAAGCTCAGTGTGAATTAATAAAAGGTAACATTTAATTATATTACATATACTGAGTACAATTTGCTCGCAATCAATCATGCTCATTGATGAATTTTACTTATAATCCTAAAAAAGACTCGGCCAAATGTTTCTACTTGATAATATGACAGCTGCACATAAGCGCTACATAAATAGAGGCTAAAAACAACACAGGTAAATATGTATTTTTTATTTCCATGTTAGAGTCGTTTGTTTCATGCTTAGAACCTAGTTAATACAAATAACGCAATGATTCAGCATTTAATTAACAAAACCAGAACATGTTAGTACCTTCAATGAAACATATTGATCTGTGTGCGAATATATATCGGGAATATTTCTACTTGATTTTGATATAAGCCAGTGTGTTTATATCGGTGCATAATGAAACGAACCTATTATGACGGGATGCAAGGAAACCAATGCGCAAGGGAATCCGCGAAGCGCTGTTATAAAACATAATTGTATTTGATTCATGTAAATATCCAGGCCGGACTTAGGACAGACGCAGACTATTGTATGATTCAGAAGATGAGACCAATCTGCAAAGTACAGAGACATTTTCCAAGAATGAAAGCATACAATATACATGTATTAATTAATCGTTATCAATGCATACAATTATGCATATAATTTTATTTAAAGAAGCTAAATTCCATTCCTGAATCGACCATATGTTGAAAATAATGACGTATTAATTACTATTATTCACCAAAACAAACACATGACAAAAATTCTTACAATGATCGTTATAAGTACACAACATTAAAATGATACTTTACGATACAACTAAGGTCTATGACCCAACCACCAGCCAAGATTTATTCATATTCTAGTGATGTAGTGCCAATCAGATTGGCATCATATTTCAACAAAATAACTTTCCACATAATACTGTATTGGTCTGCAAGGTTTTGAGTGAGCATTCAGTATAGCAGGGTCTTATTTGAAAAAATATCTTTTTCTTTGATCTGTATAAATACACGTTAGTGGTAAGTAATGAAATGCTATACATTTGCTATGGATTCGAATTTTAATGACGAAAACTATAATGGACTTCAACATATTATGAGATTGTGTGAACACGATTTAATGAAAACAAAGCACGACCAATATGGATCCTGTTACAATTTGATGAATAAATACATCATATTAAATGGCTTATCAGTCCAACAGTTAGTACTTTCTTCTCAAACTGATGAATATGTGACTTACGGAACACACGGCACGAGCAAACACTTTAATTTTAACAATCAAAATATGCTTATTAAGTTCAAGAGTATATAAAGTTTGCCTCTAATGTTCAATAATCATGATAATATGCAAACTACTAGGCAGCTGAAACCAACATTATATTTTAATGACGATATTATGCTATTAAATAATTAAGTTTTAAGTAATATTAAGTCGAATTCAATCACGTTGAATATATTGAAATATATGAATAGTAAAGAGCAATATAAACAAATTTGTCTTAACATTTACACACGTTTTTTAATTTTATTCATTTTTTTCAACATTTTGTAGTGCTTTGTTCTATTGTAATTAATGTAAACAAATTGTCAAAATGTGCGTAGATAATAAAAAGTAATTTATTTCATTTCATTTGGATATTAAATAAATTATATATATTTTATAGTTACATTACAAAACGCACATTATTGAATTTTACATATTTGTCATTGGATATTGTTTTATGACTGGTATTCAGTTCAAAACAGAATCGATGTGTTCTTAGCACGAAAGGTTTTGATCACATTTCTTGTTATTGACGATTGCAATAACGCTAGTAATGTGCCAAGTTGAGCAGACGAAATGCTGTGGTTATTTTTTAAAACGCGTAAGTTTTGTTTAATTATAAACAAAGTGAAACTCCAGCAGAGAACTCTTATTATTAACACGACGTCCTTTATTTATGGCAAGTGACCAATTGCCAAAACAACACGTCGCAATACAAAAACATAACACATACAAACACAAATGAATAAAACTGGGGTCACCGCCTTGGAACGGTCAATGAAAGCATTGGGGGTTTAAACCGGTTTGTGAGTAACCGAACCTCACACTTGGCCCAGTTATATTCATAATACATTTAAGTGTAAATAAAGATTAACCTGATAGCATCGCAACTCAAATTAAACAGCAATGAAAGAGAATACTTATTCAATTTAATTACCATTTAATTACTCAATTGCTAGACGCAAACCAGAGCAGCAGAATTACAACCTGCTGAGGTTCGATACAATAAAAAATCACAAGTATCAACTACATCTCTTCTTTATAAAAATAATTTTAAGACATAGCATTACATAGTTCAGTTTTCAGATCAGCCTCGTGCAATTTCAGGAAGAAGCTCATTTAGTTTATCTTGATTTTGTCGAAAGCCTAAGTTATTGATGCAAAATCGAGTACGTTTCCTGGGTAGAACCAGTACTTCATTTACATTGAAGTAGATGATTTGACTCTAACAGGCGGTAATTCACGTAAGTCCGTTAAAATTAGTATAGAGTTTCGAGAACAGGCGGGGGCAATACGTATTATGTTGTTATTTCGTTCGTGTTAAAATATTTAGGTCGGTTAGTCCAGATGCTTTATTATTGTAGAAATTGTAAGTCAATTGTTGTTGAAATAAACACATCTTAGAGTAAGTTGCATTAAATGATACTGCAAATTATCGGTGTAGTAAATGCATAGTCTATGTACATTTTTCTTTTCAAACAAGCAACTATGTTGAGTGTTATGCATGTATTCAAACGCGTTATTTCTACAAAAACAACCCGATTTTCGTCCCAGAAAATTAGAGAAAAGACCAAATATTCTTAATTTGGTTGGCCTGTTCACATTATCTTCCGACAATATAACTTCCTTATTGTTCATGTCACGCCTGTACCTAAATCATGAAAATAGGCACCAAGTTTCGTCTGTTTGGCGGCGGTTTAAGTAGTCCGCTTAAAACCTTTACACTAATTAAGAGAGTACACATAGATAGGCTTTTGTCTTGTTCACAGCTAACAAAGGATTTGTGTTTGCTAGTGATAGCATTCTTGTATAATAAAGATTTGACAAAATACCCGTAGCTTATCATTTTCGATATTTTTCATACAAAAAATAATATAACGGAAGGAATAATGCAATGTATATACCTTGTTCTGTTCGGAAACTGTTGATTTTCTTTGTAGTGTATTGTATTCAATTCTGATTTTAATGTCAAGTTCAGTAGCGCGCAAATTATCATTTTCGATTTGCTAAATTGCTATGCGTGTCTAAGTTAAGTTATGGAAAGTGATGACCGACACCAGCCACGCCAATACGCGACCGAATTGATGAGCGTAATATCGTGGCGGTGTACAGCGGTCTATTCCAAGTCGACACTCGTCTGACTTGATCATCCAAATCCCAAAAATCGTGAAATATTTTTTTCTCAATGTTGTTATGTAGTTGTTTTTTTTTATTAATTGACATGTGTGTATGCGAACGGCACATAATGTATCATGTTCACTTGTATTTAGATAATATTTGCAGGGTACTCTTTACGGTATGAAGGTTTCCGCATATAGACAAAACACTTCTGACATTTTAATTTTATGAATCAAAGTAAACACACAACAGTTTTTAGTTTTCGATGACTTGGTCGTAACTCACAGAAACATACACGAATGCCATTCTATAACAAAGAACATAACACTGAATATGCACTATATTTGCATTACCATTTTTAATGCAGGTTAGATAGGGTCAATCCTGTCTGACAGCATACAAATGACTTTATTTCTCTAAGAAGTATATTCCAAATCGTGTTGAACAAATGAGACAATGAATCTTTGTCATAACTTTCTATCCCAGTATTATAACCGCAATTTGGACTTTGTATTTGATGCAATGTGCGGTATGTTAATATATATTTGACAAGAATCGGTATAAACCATTGTGTGAAATAACAAATAAAATAAAAATCACACGTGAAGATCAAAGTAGAATGACAGGAGCTGATTGAAAACTATTGATCTTAACATGAACAAACAAACTTTATTGTAATACTATATTTATTACGAAAATGTTGAACAAATAATGTGTGAAATAAGTGCCATATTGATCAATTTGTAAAAATGTTAAAATTATACACAATTTGTGTTTACAAGAATCCATATTTATTTTATCATATATCAGTTTAGTTGTGTTGCATTTTGCTACTTACATTGCAGGACAAAACTAATAGTAAACCATCCATACCCGTAGCTTATTAATAAAACACCACTACATTTTAATAGTAAATCATCCATACCCGTAGATTATTAATAAAACACCGCTACATTTCATGATTACATTGCAGGACAAAAATAATAGTAAACCATCCATACCCGTAGATTATTAATAAAACACCGCTACAGTTTAATAGTAAACCATCCATACCCGTAGATTATTAATAAAACACCGCTACATTTTAATAGTAAACCATCCATGCCCGAAGATTATTAATAAAACACCGCTACATTTCATGATCACTCACAACATTACGGACAATGACATTCCGGTTGTTATTATATTGACATATGAATACAAGACAATGCGATGATTTTAAATTATAAGTGGCAATACCTCCAATAGAATATGAACGCTATTATATAATTGTAAATAAACATTTGCTCGTTTGCGAATTGTTTCCATTAAAATGAGCGCTTTTAAGTAAATATCTGTCAAAATGATCGTTTCGCTGGGTCTGAATAAATGCGACACAAATCGATCATATCTACCTGCGGTAACATAGTGTGACAACAACGAAGAATGACGTGTATCCTGTATTTTCAAGAATAAATATAAGTAAAGTGGATATCTGTTTTACATATCTAATAGAGATATCATTTGATTAGATATTTATCCTTTATTCCTTTAGCCTTTTTACTTTTTCTGATTTAATATCACATTAAGTCGCAAAATGTATTATACAACTATTTAACTGCCACGTTTATATAGTAATGTTTATTTATTTTTATAGGTCATTTCAAAGGCCGATGTACTAAACGAACATTAACTATGAAATTCATTTTTTTTTCAAAAACAAATTCGAAAAGTGTTTTTTTAGGAAAAGAACATGTTTGTTGCTGATCTTGTTTAATTTAGCCCAAAACACATTGTCATATGACCCAGTAATTATCATACCAGAAACTTTCAGCCCAGGCAAATAAAGTAGAAACACTATATTGTGAACTCGAAAGGCCTGAAGACATTTTTGTCAGAGAAGATAAGTTCTTTATTGTGTAGCCAAATCATGTAAAAAGGCAAATCGTTCAGTCTAATTGGCGACGGTTCGAGTAATCCGCTTAAAAGCTTTACACTAGATAGGACGGTTGACACATATATACTAGTTCTTGCTTGCATTCGCCTTTGTTGCTAGGGCGTTCTTGCGCAATCAAAAATCAGGTTTAGTGCCTGTGGCTTACCATTTTATGTGCACTACATAAACGAATATTACAACAGCAAAGATAAAAATGGTATGTTTTGTTTGAAAATTGTTGCTTTTCCCAAGTTTGACTTTTAATCAGTGCTCAATTATGACATGTGTCTTAATTGGCTTTTCAGCAAGGGGATGTAGGCGATGCCAGAGGTGCCAGATTAGGTTAATTTCCAATGAAAATTTCTTGTGCCAAGTGTACTTCAGAATCCTGCTGACTGTCATGCTGCCCTCAATACTGATTATTTTCTTCTTGGTTTCTACTGGTGTAATTCCTCTGCCCAAACATTACTTTTTAATTGTATTCTGCTCTGCAAAACTCTTTAGTGTTATTAATTTTTAGTACGTCATTGTTTCTTGTAAAATGAAGTCAGGATTGTGAAACGCCGTAAACACACATGCCAAAGAATGATGTTTTTGGCAATATAAAAAGTTTATTGATAGTCCGAAAAATGAGGCGTCCGCTTTCATTATAATATCAGACTTATCTTAAAAGTCCTATCAACGTTTCGTGTGCGTCGGCGCTCTCTAACATTCATGCGTAAAATAGTCGTAAATAATAGAACAAAATGAGTGTTTAGTAATTGTATTTCACTACAAGATCCATAAGACTTGTGTTATTGTGTATTCAAAAGTTTGTTGTTACTGCCAAATGTTATTTTAGATATAAAAGAAGATCGTGATTTTCTGGGACATCCCTCGTATATCTTTAGTCAGACAGGTCAGTTTTCGTACTTGTTTGGCGTATTTACACAACTGAACATGAAGTCATGGCCGACACCAGCTACAAATTTACTCCCGTAACTCCAATCGCGTTTGCTCGGATGCTTGATTTCGATTAACGCAAAATAATTCCGTTCCATACTATATCGATCTATTCCGAGTCGACTTCAAGAATACTTTCAGTGTTTTATCCAGGAAGGCAGAGGGGCATGGCGCAATATATTCTAAAGTGGCATTTTAGCGCGCTGTGTGCTTTTAAAAGGGCACATGTGTTCCAGTGTATTTGCTATTCTTGTTTTCAAATTACGCTGTTAGCGCTTCGCCATAGCAATAGTAATGAATTGTTTCAGGTGAAAATGTAAACGTCTAGCCCTTACTTTTATTATATTGCAAATATATGAAAAATATTTATGTTTTTAAAACCATTGTTTGTTTTTTTGGCATTTTTTACACATTTTAAACAAATGTGTATAAAAAAACACAGCTTAACACTCAATATATAGTTATTAAAATCGTCACAACGTCGTAGCGACGTACATTCGATCTTCGACCAGACACCATTAGTTATTAAAATCGTCACCACGTCTCTTATTTCCATTATAATGTATTACTAACGAAAAACATTATAATATTAATACCACTATATGTTGATTATTTCTTGAAAACAAACCCACATGTTTTACGCATTGATTGATTGAAACATTGCTTGAAAAAAAAGTATTTTCTAACTTGAAAATAAGGCACAAGGACTGTCAGCTTCAATAATTACAATACATATATTATAATTGGTATTACAATCTTTTTTAGTCTTTTATAATACACACTACTGAGTGTAGCTGCAAAACGTAAAATAATAGAAACGATGAGTAGCACGCAAGATGATGCGAATTGTTACATGCGGGCGAGCCATCATTAAAAGCGGGCCGAGTTTATAAGACAGACAGACAGACAGACAGACAGTTTATTCAGACTTATACAATAGTACATCGTCTTAATACATTAATACAAATATTCTTTTCTGTCACGTTATTAGGTAGAACGAGCAAAAATGTATATAACCAAACAAGGTCAGACACACACAATCGGTCAAGTAATGCAATATTACAACAAAAAACAAGCAACACAAAACAACAAAATAAACAACAAACAAAGAAAGCAAAGGTGGTAAGGACAATTAACTACACAGTTTCATTTATGATCGAATTTCTAATAACTAATGCTTCTTTGATGTATTTACATATATTTAATAAGATGGATTTGTCACATGAAGCTAATAACTGATGGAATTTATATACAGATGGATTAACATAGAAAATACGGTTAATGTATTTCTTCCTTAGTACGGTGTAACAACTGCATACGCAAATAAAATGATATTCATCTTCTATGTCCATATCATTACAACACAAACAATAACGTTGATTCCTTGTTATGTTATTTCTAGAGTATCTGCCAGTTTGTATTCTTAAAGGATGAAGCGAGTCATTATAATACCGGAACATTCACGTGTATGATTATCAATCAATTATAATTATATATACACATTTTATATGAGAAACCATATAAAAGCATGTTGTCACACTCTTATCCCAAATACAAGTTTTGGCACCCACACAATTCAATATTCACGCGGATTAAACTAACGAGAAAAACATCTTGTTTGTTGTATTTCTGCCGAACGCCTTCATTTTATGTTATTCTCTTTACATAACGTGAGCAGTACGCGGCGTGTTTTATATAAACTTGATTGTCTGTAACGTACTGATAAATTTTGGGTAGCAAGTTCTGTGGATCACTTAATTATATTCTTAGTAATTATAGATCGATACTTTTAATTTACAAACCTAAAGATTTGTAGCAAATATATATTACCTTTCGTATCCGTCTGCCTCTGCACACATTTTAATAAATTAATGGTCTTCTCCTTTTGAATTTGTGCCAACCTCCGTTTGCACGACGGCATTTACCGTCTTTCAAAAAATATAAAAAACAAGTCGATCAAAAAAACTGTTTCACAAATTATTGTCCGACGATTTAACGCACAAGTACAAAAACAATATACAATAAGATAATTTACTGTATGTTCAATGCACTGATCAGAACTGCTCTACGTATGTAAGGTTTGGATTATGAAAGTTTGAAAATAAAATAGAATCTGTTATTAAAACTCCTGTGTGGGGCCATCTTAAATGACACGTCCGGGGATATTTAGTAGGGGCTAGTATTTTCTTGACATTTGGGGCCCAAAATGTGTTGACAGATAAGTCATATTTGACACCAATATACAACTTGGTTCCATTTCACACCTCAGGTCCCCATACATAGAACCCCACTTTTTGACTCGAAGTTAAGCTACTTAAGTTTTTGTCAATTAAGTACATAAAAACAAATATATCACATAAATATATATTAGTTTCTACACATACGTACTAAAAGTCCATTTTTCAGGAGTCAATATTTGTAATTTTACATTTTCCCAGTGCTAAGTATTTGCCAATTGAAATAATTAATCGGATTATTTCAAAAAATCAATCCGTAACGAATTAGGATAGTGAGAGGGGGAATGTCCAATCTACGAGTTGACATTATGTATGTTAAACGAATACGCATCATCAATTAGCCCTAAATGTCACCACTTTAGTCGGATTAAGAATCAGGTTCAATAATCAAGCTGACAATCAAAGTACAGTAGTCGCTTAGAAACATGTGTCGGCAATAAATCGAGCATAGTAATCGATTGAATCAAATCGATTAAAAATGCATGTATTCTATAAATCGAGCACAGTCAGAGCGACAATAACAGAAAACATCGGGTGCCCTTTTCGCAGACATAGGGCCGATAAAAGTGGTCAAGAGGCAATTAAGATCGTTATCGATTAGGGCGAGTGGCGGCTTTTGCCTTTGAAAAGGGCAAAGTGGCGCTTCAAAAAAGGGGCTTGGCGCCGCGCCGCGCAAAATGGGCCTGGATAAAACACTAACTTTATGTGTTTTGCCTTGATTAACTTTTGTTTTAAACGCATTTCGCATGGACTTCGTGTTCATACGACATATATCTCTTTGAATATATATTTGCCATTCTTCTTGGACTGGCGTTTTTAGCATACAAGCAACAATTTTGTATGGCATTTTACTTTTATAAATTAAATTCAAATCATAAATTATCATGCTCAGATGTTCCGTATTGTCAAGCAATTGATGATTTGCTTGTAACTCACAAAATGCATACAAAGAGTATGCACAAACAAAATACCAGTAGATGCGATATATTTGTATTACCATTTTTATTGCTGGCAAGATAGACTCAATCTTGCTGATAGCTTACAAATGACTTCATTTCCTTAAGAAGTCTATTCCAGGCATTGTGAAACAAAGCAGACAACGAATCTCATTCAGAACTTTTATCCACGGTTTATGAGCGCTATTCTTATTCTGACATATATGTGTATTCGTTGCAATTGGCGGTATGCACATTTATTTTGAAAGGAAACGGAGTGTGTAAGTCATATATGAACTAATAAATAAAATAAAAAATCAACTCTACATACAGAAATAGAACGTCAGCAGCTAAGTAAAAACTGAAAAAACAATACTTTATTTTCTGTTGAACGTTATTATGTATAAAAGTTAATACCTAAAAATCTGTATAAGATATTGTGTAAAATAAGTGACATATTGATGAAGTTGAAAAAAAATACGGTGCCCTTAAAGTGACAGGACGCGGCTGTTTTTTTTTCAATTTGAAATTACGAAATGTATTACGTTAAAACGTTATACTAATTTCGTAAATACGAAATGTTATTGCATATTAACGTAAATATATTTCGTTTAAACGAATAATTTTTCGTAATTACGAGACAAATTTCGTAAAAAACGTAATATTAATTTGTATTTACGGAATAATATTACTTTTTGACGAAATTCGATGAACTCTGTACATTTATTAAGTTTTAACGAAATACAATTCGAAATTACAAAATTGTATTACGTTTTTAACAAATATATTTCGTAATAACGAAATAGCATTACGTTTTAACTAAATACTTTTACGTTTTAATGAAATAATATTACTTTTTAACGAATAATATTACGTTTTAACGAAATAAAATCACATTTAAACGAAATATTATGACGTTTATACAAAATAGTATTGCGTTTTTACTAAAAATATTTCGCTTTTATAAAATATTGCGTTTTTTTTCGAAATACATTTCGTAATTTCCAAATAAAAAAATGAGTAAGGTTTCGAAACAAAAGTGTATTATGTCACTTTTTGGGCACCGTAGAAAAAGAATGCAACATACCCTAATATTTTTAAACAAATTCTTATTGATAATCGTATATGCATATGTCTGTATTAAGTTCTTTTCATTGCATTTTAATACTTTTTGTTTAAATGTAAATACATGCCGATTCGATGATGTCACATTATATGCGGCACTACATCCAATATAATATGAATACTTCTGTGTACATGTTGGTTCTTAGACCATATCTTCATCATAAAATGTTCTTAGGATGTTAATAGTGTTGTAGTGTACCTATTACATAAAATTGTTCAATAATATATTGCTTGCTTTCATTGGTTGTGTTTATGATATTAATTGTTTAGTTGTAACAATGAAGATTCATGTTTAATATGACACTTTCAAATGGTAGCTGAAACGTTTATAAAAATTAAAACCCATACATTACTGTCATTATATTGTAACTGAGAGCCAACAAATAGTCATTCTATTTAAATTAAAGCTCGGCGATAGAGGAAATGACATTATAAATACCATTAACATTTAAACTAGACCGTATGTGTTTTTCTCATTTTAGATACCCGAACACCAAAATCCTGATATGAATTCATGGGGCGTCGTCCAAGAGCAATATATTACTATTACTATTGTGTAGCACAATGTAATGGCTGCAAAAATAGTTCGTATGAAATAAATTGTCCAGTACGTTTTTATTTTCTTCTCAGAGAGAATGGTGTAAAAATGGTATTATTGTTTAAAAAAATCAATGCTTAATAATAAATAGATATTAATGTATAGTTTACATAACAGCATTGCGTTGTATACAGCAGTTAGAACATGCAACCTGTCTTTGGGGTGCTCTGTGTATCACTTATGACGATCCTCCGTAAGTAAACTATGCCCGTTGTAAGGTAAGGCATCGAATATTTAATCATAACACGCAGTTGGTTGTACATATTCCACCGAATAATTTTTTCAAATATCAGATCTTATAAAAAGCATGACATATAAACCTTTTACTGAATTGAATATAAACGTATGCAACAAGTAAATGTTGTTCGAAATGATACCATGATTCATATATATATCTTTATTTAGTGTATCCGAACATACTAAATCTAGACGCAATGCATGAGGACATGTATCCAATAATTTAAAA
This sequence comes from Congeria kusceri, assembly GCA_027627225.1. NCBI lineage: Eukaryota > Metazoa > Mollusca > Bivalvia > Myida > Dreissenidae > Congeria > Congeria kusceri. The sequence goes on along the minus strand of CM051038.1, from coordinate 34,731,216 downwards.
CGATCTATATTAGTAAATATTGAATATTTTATATATATACATTTGGAAATACCATTTGATTATTCTTCGTACATCAATATTTAATTTCTGATCACACTGTTAAATTATTGGTATTTTTTTAAGTCGCAATATGTATTATAAAATGTTCAACAGAAATTAATTCAAAAATATAAATTAAAGAAAAGTATCTTTAATGTATTTGTTTATTTGTCACACTCTCCGACGAAATGTGTACGTATTTTGTAAACAGGGATGAGACCGTAAAGTGACCTCTGGTTAAGTGAGGCAAATAACAGCTGGTGATAAAATGGCTGATGTTTGCTACAAATGATAGATGTTTTTCCTAGGTTAGAAAGCTTTGTTTCTGTTTTTCATCTTAAGACTATGCCCATGGTGTGGCCCAATATTCAATGTAATCACGTGTTTTATTTCAAGACGATAGCCTTTGATTTAAAAAAAATTATTAAAGTACACTATATGCAGTCGTACTGATGACGTGTGGATCTCACATATTTTTCTTTGCATTTTTGATAGTTTGAAGACATTATCGGATCATTTAATGACTATCGATATGCAGTATAACCATACTGTTACACAACAGCCAAGTTTGACACTTCTGGGGCAAATAAATATTCGTACTTCCAGAAAGTCAAAACGCTCTTTAAGCTCAAACATATTTCTGGTGATGACTTTATGTAGCACATAACCAGAATAACTGGTAACCAGCCATTACCTTACACAATACAATACACCACATACATATCTGCATTGTCCATTGTTTTTATTATTTGTTATTAAAAATGATGTGAAAACCTTATGATTTTGGGTATACCGGACTTACAATGTACATAAAGCCAATTGTATCAAGATATAAAACCCGTTTATTAAAATATGTTGATCCTTTCTTTTTCAGAGTTATCCAGTTTTACGATACTGCAAGAAATATCAGTTTGCCATGGAAAAGAGCCTGTATTATATAGCTTGGATTGTAACACTTGCACTGTAAATTAATAAATAAAAATTACTTCAACATATCTGGATGTAGTTTGTACCATATTCAACTTAATGTTAAAATGAATAGATACGGAGTAGTGACTACCCATTTAGCCCAGATACTAGTGTTGTTATGCATTCCCTGACTGATGATCAGTATGTTAAATTGTTTATTGAAGAGGATTATCGTAAATGACACATGACAACTTTGAAACAACAACAACAACATGTTTTTATTCAATCGTTCGTTTATATTTTCACCATATATTAAAACTATTTAATACAACATACAAACGGATGATACAATTATCACATATGAAACTACTGCAATACTGAACAGCGAATATCGAGCATATTTATTATGAGCATAATGTTATGAAGTTATACTAGAATACATTTCAAACACCAGCAACATTGTATTCCACTATATTGATGGACTGCTTCAGGTAGTGAACAGCTTTCTGGGTCGGCCCTTAATGGACAACGTGGTCATCTGATCATTGCCATTGAAGACTCTTGCTGAAAACGTGAAAAAACATAAAAATCAATAAAATATATGCGATTCATTTAAATGTAAAAATCTTTACTTAATCACCTCATATTGTAAACAAATCAACAAATTGTATAACTGCTACTATATATTATCATTAAAATTGTTGCACAATAATTACGTGGTTTGGATAATTCATTAAATTAGTTTATTTATAGTTTTTCTCATATTATTTCAATTCATTTAGGTAATTATTTTCTACTCAAACGTTCAAGTGTACTGGTTTCAACAACGTATATACAAACAATTGATAATGATGTAGATAATTGGATGGATGGATGGACTGATTGAGCTGCATATCTGCAAATCCAATAGTTTGCTTTGTACAAGTTAATGACGGATTACCAGTTTTTATTTTGTACTTAAAGTCGTCACCACAAATATGTTTGTGCTTAAAGTAAGTTTTTACAGCCTGGACGTACGAACACTTGCTCCAGAAGGATTCAGCTTGGTTACTGAGTTAAAGAAAGGTTATACTGCGTATCGGTAATCATAACATTGTCTGATTTTGTCCTCAAACTAATAAAAGGGCGCATAAATGATGCCGGTTCTACATTTCACAACACACCTGCACACATTGTACCTTCAATAACTTTTTTTATTCAAAGGCTATGATGCTGATATTAAACACGTGATTACATGGAATATTGGGCCACAACATGGGCCTATTCTTTGAATGAAAATGTTGCACTGACCATAGCAAAAATGACAATTATACGAAATTTCATCTCGCTAAATATCGTGGGATTCAAACAACTGCACCTGCTTCATTTGTATACGCCTGCTGGTCAATAATAACCGATTACAATGTAATCGTGATCAGATAGTATCATTTCAGCATTTGAAAGTTATTGTTTTTTTGCGACACACACACTTTGCCTTGCCACAGTCAGTGCTCATAAGCGAGCCACATTGTGTTTACTAGTGTTTACAGATTTTCTACAGTTGAATGTCACTAACTTCTGTTGCAGTTGTTGCCATTCATAATGTTAAAACACTATTGTATTCTGATGAGCTTTACTGTAACCGAACAATGGATAATTTCGGCGGTTGCTGGCCGGACACGTTGGCAGGTCACAGGGCCCAAATACACTGCCCCAAATTGCCATCGTTTAATACACATGGTAAGTGTAATTTTATGGGATTACTTCAATTAGAGCACCTTTCTATTCGACTGCTCGATATGATTAGCTGTTAGTTCCCTTCGCAACTGACAATAGTTTGAGTTCAAATGTATTGCGCTGTAAGACATTTTACGCGTTTGTGTCTTGATATCTTCGCTTGTTACCTAATGTCTGTTTATCACAGGTGATTTTCTAGACCGAATGTTAGTTTTAAATGCTTTCTACTTTTAACATGAAATGTGTTGATATTAGATTATATGGATCTGTGTTTAATCTATGCTCGTAAATTTGTGTTCAGTGTTTGTGCTTCAAAGAAATAGTGCCAATAAAGTAGAAACGAACGTTTGTATGATTAAAGCATTATTGGTGTAATTAATGTAAACAGTTAATATAACATAATAATATATTATAAACAAGTGTACTTCGACCGATAAAATGCTACTTGAACTGATTAAGGCAAGCGTGTATATACTGTTTTCTCAATCTGCACATATCCTGTGCTTTTATCTCCTTCTTTATTTAGCCTTTGATGTTTTATCGTTCTATACTTAGCCTTTGCGTCATGGGATTGCACGGTGAACGGTACGTGGTTTGTAAGACCTCTTACTGGAGAGAGGAGGCCCAATTACAGCCAGTGTATTCAGGTACGTAAATTTGTTGCACATTTGTTTTTGCCTATACATCTCTTATAACTTTCGAAGTATTTTTGTGCATATCTAACACGAATTGTTTTTGAAGCATGCTGTTACAGATCTACCCGTATATCTATTGAGGCATTTTTCGGCGTAGCTGTCTAATATCCTGTTTGACCTAGATTTCTTGTAAATGTGTACCAATGAAAAGCTAAACATGTGGCGCAATAAGTTAAGTATGCAGCGGTAAAATGGAATACCGTTATTTTATCGGGCACATTTTCTTGCGCGCGATAGCTTTAGGGAATGCAAACTTACAACAATAGTTGAATGTCAACCAATAATTGTAGTGTTGTATAGCTGTGCTAATAAACATGCACCAATTAGCGAATCATAAACCCGAAAAGTTCAATAAATAGAGAATTTATATTTATAAACTTACTGTGCATGTTTATTTGCATTGCGATTGCGTTTTAATAAACATTGTTGATCAGCTTCTTTAGTAGATGTTATTAAATCTATAAAAAGATGTTACATTTTTTCATAAATGAAATAGGCTGAGAGAAGTCTCTGAATACGTCGAAATGCTATTCATGTTACTTTTTTCTTTATTTGAGCAGCATGAATACATTATTCGCAATACTAATTATACACAGAAACGCCTAACACATCATATTCCTGCCGAATAAAACATTAAATCGCCATATTCTTAAGAAAAAGTTATGTTTGGGTTATCAAAAATGAAGTCATCCTTATTTCAAATACGCTGAATGTTCCTTAAATATTGCTTTTCATTGGGATACACAGCATTAATGCTTATTGACTTAGAAATGTTTATGTATTAGATATATTCTAAGATGAACGTATGATGTACTACTTAACAAAAAAGTATTATTATATTTAAAGCTTGTTTGTATTGTCAACGCGTTTTGCAAGCACACTGTGTGTTGTTTTTTTCTAAAATTGCTAAGATAAATCTACAGCCTTAATCTTTGGCTGGCTTATGAAGCAGTCAGATGAACATTACTGTAGCAAAACTACGACGAAATCGGTGTTTTATAGCCCTTATCAACCAAACTTTTGTATCCTCAAAAAAAAAAAAATCTCATGGTGTACGTGTTTATGTGTTTTGCCAAATAAGGTTTTTTTTATTCAACAATAATCTAATATTCGTAATAAAATATTGATATAGTGATGATCTTTTGTTTTTGTATTTTCAGACAGCTACGTTGCGACCGCATTACAATCCACAAGAACCTCTTCATCTCCTACGTATTGACTGGCATTTCCTGGATATTATACTACGTTCTTGCCGCGCTGAATGGAGAAGTCATTCTTACTAATCCGGTAGGACTACATTGCGTGTGTAGCCTCATTAGCTATTTAAGAAATGAAGGATCATAACGTTTTGATGTTAGGTAATTACTTGTTCGGCGTGTTTACGTTTGCTTAAGCATCCATTTACTGGACCAGTCGATCGGTTTCGACTGCAAAACTGGTTTTAAAATGATTTGTCTTTAAGTCAGCGTCGATCTTGTTAGCAATGTGCATTGAATTACGAGTTTTCATGTCAATATTAGGACTTACTTAACTCCATTTTTGGACAATAATAAATACCTCGTAATTACGACATAAAACATTCGAACCTAGCGTCAGTACACTTCCAAATCTTTTTCCTAAAGGTTTTCCATATAAAAGACGCAGCACAAGAAATTAAGTTCAATACAGCTATGAAGAGTTTTCGCAAAATTATTGAAAGTTCTAAGACAAATTATCAGACACAAACGTTGCATGTGTTAAGCTGCAATAATGGCTGAGATTTAAATTTAGAACTAAACTCAGACCAGGAACCTTTGCAACAGTGTATTGAATGTTACTCCAGATTTATGTTGTATACTTCTCAGTATCAATGGCTTGCATATCTGTTGACATGCAATGTAAATGATTGGATAGAATAAACACATATTAACTCCAGAACATCAGAAAAGAGTTCCAAAGCATTATATGTGAACACGTTTATATCTGTTGACATGCAATGTAAATGATTGGATAGAATAAACACATATTAACTCCAGAACATCAGAAAAGAGTTCCAAAGCATTATGTGTGAACAAGTTTATAATTAAACGATGTACTCGTACATTTGCTTTTAAACGCATTAATGCACTTCATTATGAACCGATATGTTAAGCTAAATAATTTTTTACATGATACACTTATCTCTTGGGCTGAAATAAAACATAAATATAACCTTCAAAAAACACAAACAATGTAAGTACACAATTATTTTGGAACAATAAAACTAGAACATCAAACACAAAATCATTTTTCTATGAAGACTGGTATAACAGAGGAATAACATTAATTCAACATTTGTATAACTACAAAGAAAAAGCCTTTTACACGTTCAGTGATATTCAGTTTCTATACAACATACCAAAAAGCGATTACTTAAAATACTCTTCTTTTGTGTGCGCAATCCCAACGGAATACAAAGAAAAACTAAAGCAAGAAACTCCAAACACATCAGGCAATAATGAAAACTTGAAACATCTAGTTATAAAGCAAAAAAAGCCCAATAATTGTCTATATAAGATACCGATTCAAAACCATAACACAAGTGAAAATGTTGAAAAGATATGGAGTACTGAGTTAAACTGTAACTTAAAAGAACATTGGAAAAAATTCCACAATAGATGTAACGCTCAGAAGTTTTCAGTATAAATTCATAATGAGAATTATTCCCACAAATACATTTTTACATACATGCAAAATAAAATCTAACGACTTATGTGAATTTTGTAATTTACATAATGAGACGATCGACCACTTATTTTGGGAATGTAATCACGTGGAAGACCTTTGGAGAACATTAGAAACCCTATTACAAGCAAAGAATATACATACAAAGATAACGAAACAAATTGCCTTTTTAGGTTTCATAGAAAGAAAACCTTTTACAAACATATTGAATTTCATTGTTATTTTAATTAAAGAATTCATATTTAAAATGAAAAGCCTGTTTTTGAAAGCTTTATAGATTATCTAAAATCCAAAATTAACATTGACGCTGAAATCTCGCTAATGAAAGACAAATATGAACAACATTGCCAAAAATGGAACCAATTTACTATTTGAGATGTTTCTAAAGTCATTTACATAACCTAATAAAACATTTGACAGTCATTGCAAAGATCTTGATATACTTTTATCTATACTTCCAACAGAATACCATAGTTTACATAGTTTTATTTAACACTATGTTTGTTATTAATGAAAAGAAAAATAAGTGAATAATTCAGAAATTTATGTATTTATATATTATTAAAATGCATCATGTACGAGGGTGCGCGAATGCGTGCGTGTGTGAGTGCGTGTGTAAGTGTGCGTGTGTGTGTGCGCGCGTGTGTGTGTGTGTGTGTGTGTGTGTGTGTGTGTGTGTGTGTGTGTGTGTGTGTGTGTGTGTGTGTGTGTGTGTGTGTGTGTGTGTGTGTGTGTGTGTGTGTGTGTGTGTGTGGATGTGTAAGAACGAGTAAGCGTGAGGAAGTGCGAGAGTGAGCATATCATTATATAAGTCCATTTTGATATTGTGACGTTGATGTGTAACATTAAAATATGTATGGATGATAATAAATGAGAAAAACATGTTAAGCTAAATGCATTTTTGTTTGTAAGCTAAAACTTCAAAGTGCATAGATCAAAAATTTATTATGTGCATATACCTTATCAAGATTAAAAACCATATATGTCTAACATATGTTAATACTTTTACTCTAGGCTTAAGCAGACAGGGGTATAGGACAATCGCTGCCTTTTATTCCGGTTTCCTCGTCCAAATTGATGATATTCACGGAATTGATAACAGAACAGCTTATCAGCGATATCAAATGATACAAGCTTACTGCAATGCGGCATCGACAATGCATTATGATAGATGTGCTCTACCTAATAACGCTAGTGTGCATTTATGGCATACATGACGTTTTTGTTGTGCTATTGGCTGTATTTATGACTTAGTGCTTTGTTCTTACAATAACATTGAATTGTTGTAATAGTATGTTATCCGCCTTTAATTTCTGGATTGCACATTATATTCCTATTAGGTAGGCATTCCACCAATTTTCTCAAGACATCAATTGCCGGTGATACCCAGGACCCCATTGAACGTAACATTTTGTTCTTTCCTTGAACTTATCAAACCTTGGTTACTACTAAATCTTTAATCAATGGCAACATTGCGAGCCATTATCGTTTGTTTTTCAGATTTGGTGTCAGATCCTTCACGTGTTGTGCCAGTACTTTACAGTGTGCAAATTCATGTGGATGTTTTGCGAAGGTTTATACTTAAACATCGTCATGATATACGCGTTCAGTTCCGGCAAAGCGTTGCTTATATCTTGTTACATCATAGGCTGGGGTAAGTTACCTTTTGTCAAATCATCTATGTGTTAACCTTATGGGACAAACTGGTACCGTCTTTTTAAAACAAAAGAGCACTTCCACTAATATAACTTGCAGAATAATAACTGTTTGTAAAATGCTAAATGTCAAAGGCTTGAATTAATGACGATTACCTATATCGATCAAATGTTTAAAAAAAACTGTCTGTTTTAAAGAATAAATCAAAATGCTAAATCTCAGAGGTTTTAATTAAAGAGTATTACCTTTATCCATCAAATGTTGAAAACGAAACAAAAGATGCATACTTGTATTATGTTGACTGGCGTTGGTTGTAGCGTTTGAGTGAATGTCTGTATACTTGGCTTAGTTTTCAATTTTAATGTACTTGGCCACATGCTCAAACTTTGAAACAAAATTCGCCCGATGATTAATTCGTACAAATATGTAAAGTCCATATCAAGAACATGTGCGAACTTATTGTTCAATTTCTAGTGCTGTTGTCAATAATAGTGCAGCTTACTTACATATATACAAGTCAAGATTTTCACACGAATAAAGAAAAGCAATCAAATGTTTGTCATGGATAAGTTTAATAAATTGATATTTTATGTAGCCTATCCTTCAGCAGAACGCATATGGTTTCCGTTTTGTATCGGCAGTGTGTCCATTAAGATTAATCTATAGGTATTGTATACCATATCTGTAAAAATACACAAACAATACGCGTATTTGCCATGAACGATAGAAAAGTAATAATATCTCTCATTCATAGAATTGCAACAAACGTATCGTTACAATCCGTGTTGGTATTCTTAGCCCCGTTGTTAAAAGTGATCTTGATATTGATTAAATATTGACTAATATTTTGTTTCTTGAAATAGGCGTTTCAAAATTTAAGACAAATTCGAATTTATTGATTTATATACGCGATTGTATCGTATTTGTAACTGTTAATCTAGTTTATACAAAATATCACAGTGTGAAGATTGTGAAAAAAATTGAAAAACTCGATGGATGGAACATAATGCGTAAACAATAGCTTGAGGGTTCGCAGGTCGGTTTAAACCCCAAAGATTTGCAAGGTGGACATCCCGGTTTTATTCATAGTTGTGTTTGTAGGAGTTTTTTTTGTACTGTGCTGTGTTATATCGGCAGCTAGTTGCTTGCCTTAAAAAGAGAGGTCTCTCCTGCTGAAGCAGATGGAGTTTCAACTTGCTTAAATTTAGTGGCAACAACAGGAAAGGTAACTAATATGTCTCAAAAAGGTTCACTGCATTATAATAATAATGGAATGGTATTTGCAGGACTGCCAGTGTTATTGACCGTCGTGTATGCCGGGGTCAGAGGCAGCAACCCGTCTATGACGTTGGAGTTAGTGATATGAATTTCTTTAGTCATTTTGTTGTATTAACAATAAAAACAAATATTTAAAATCTCAAAACAATACTAATACTTATGTAAATATCCGAGTAAGAACGAACGATGAAAATGCCATGTACTATGTTTCCGCGTCAACAACACATTCAGCTGCGTAAATAAATCCCCTTTCAAAATAAAAAAAATTTGTATTATACCCTGCTTGGTATGATCTTTATAGTCAAGGAGCTAAGCATTCGAGCTATAATATCTGAAAGTGTCAGTTGTTGTTTTCATTTATTGTTATATACTTATTATATTTTGTTATAAGTGTTACTTATTAATCGGTTCTGTGTGTTGGATGTAAAATATACATTTTGCCTTTTTGTCGTCAGCAGCTATTCAGACATTCGTTTTCAACTCAATTAAAAAGACAATGAAGCAGTGGATGGCCACTTCCAGCCATAAGGCAAAATTATCTTTACTGTGTATTTTAAGAGGTCTAATAATGGTTACCGAACAGATCCTTTGATAACAAAACAATTATTATCCGAAGTGGATTGAACGGACACAGTTTCATAATTATGGTAGCTAAAGGAGTCGTGAAAGACATCGTTAGCTTGAGGCCAAGTGATTATTGATCACACCATTAAAAACAGTGGATGCGAGATAAATGTTGTAATTGTTTCGATCGGTCAATTAGCTATTATCTTTGGAACTAATGACAAACTGTGTTCAGGATTCTGACCAGGTATACTTCAGTGATTGAAAGACATGTTTTTGTCTACCAACATCAGGTTTAAGTGTTCATTGTTATATAATGGAGTTTCATTATTCCTATATTCTTGTATTTATCTGTTGACATGAATCAATTTTCCCGACACAAAAAATCGGTATACAAAGCAAAACCCGTGTACAACACGTACGCATGTCTTAACTACTCGTTTCCATGAAAACACACATTACAACCGTTGCTGATCTTTATTAAGTGCTTTCTATAATAAAGTACATGTAGGGTCACTAATTTTGGTGTTTGTTATTTATTGTGTTAGCCAGTAGTTTTGCTTGCTTTATATCATGTGTTCTCATAATTGAAAGAATAAAATCGCCGTTAAGAAAGGCGACCACGTAAACTTATAAGCAATTAGTAAAAAAAATGTTGATACCATAATTAAGAACGAAAATTTATTTAAATCAAAAATGGCGTATAGTTTATAAATTGAATTCTTGTCGCACGCACAACAATCAAATATTATACATACGTTGGTGTTTGAAAACTGTATTTTTGAACAGTTTATACATAAGGTATGTGTTGATATTTTATTGTATAGTATAGTATTTATTATGAATATGAATTGTCCTGATTTTGCAGGTGCTGGATTGGCGATAGTGTCCTTCAATGGATTGTTTATGGGCCGATCGTAATATCCATAGGGGTGTGTATATTGTGTTAAATCCAGCATAAACTATAAGAAAGAGACACTGTGTTGCAATTATAAGTCAACGAATACGAAATGCATTAAAAATATTACGAAACACCAGCTGCAACATTTTAATATACATTTACCAGTCAGTCTCATGGCCCTTTATTTAAGACAAGTGTACAATCGTATCCGTTAATTACTACGTAATACAAAATGAAAGTGGTAAAGCACTGTATACATTTAACGTATGTGTTCTTTTTGCCAGTGTAGCTATTTGTCACAGGGTGACATATTTCCCCTTCTTTCAATATTCTGTCCTCAGATTCCGCATAAATTTGGAATGTTTCCTCCATTTAGTGACTTTAACCTTGTATCTTTATATTTAAAGAGGCTGTGTATGATCTCATCAAATGTTTATAGAAAAATATGAAAGTGAAATAAAACCTATAAACTATTGATAAATAACAAACGTTTAGAATAATTGATATTTGAAAATCCTCGAAGTTAGAACTTGACACCGTTTAAATACTTTTCGTCTTCCAGTCAAAAACTCATGTTCATAAACATTTACAATTTCGGCAAAAAGCCAATAATTGATGCGCGTTGACTTAAGTTCTTTGCAAATTGTTCATACGACACATGGACACGCGTTTTGTTTCTCCCACAAATACGGTTAAAGATGTTGGTATCGGTGTAGCACTAGGAATAAATTTGGCGTTATCAGGAAGTTCATTAAAAAAACGTATGACATATGGTACAAATATATGTTCATTTATATTTTATTTTATCGTTCCTCGATTATATTCGTCCCCTCATTTGTGTTGTTCAATTTATAAAAAAAAATAAATGTTGATCATCCACTTTAAGGTCAATGTGCTCTTTTTGATCAACATCGTACGACTGTTGATCACAAAGCTGAGACAGATGCCAGAAGCGGATCAGACAAGGTTTGGTTTTCCCGCTGGATTTGCACACAATACATGAATATATTTGAAACCTCAAACACAAATATACACTTTGTATAAAAGTAAATTGCACATTTTAATAACTACAGTCGCAAGCATCGTTTATAATGTTTGTGGAAATGCATTATTATTGTGACGGCTATTTATTTATTAATATATTTCATTTTTAGCTCCCCTGGCCGAAGGCCAGCGAGCTTATGCCATGGCGGTTCGCCCTTCGTGCGTGAGTGCGTGCGTCCTGCGTATGTACGCTTTTTCTTTAACAGACATCTCCTCCGACACCGGTAGGCCTAATTGGATGAAACTTCACAGAAATGTTCCTAACGTAGTTCTCTACCAAAGTTGCTCATATGGTTTTGGTCTGCTGCACAAAATGGCCAGAGCTATAAATAAATAAAACTCATCTCCTCCTTAAATGGCTTTCCAAATAATTTCACAGAAATGATCCTTGGGTAGTTTTCTACCAAATTTGCTCAAATTGTTTTGCTCCGTTGAAAACCATGGCCGCCATGACACGGTGCCATTTTTCCTTATATGTTTTTTTGAAAATCTTCTTGTCAGAAGCCACAGGTTGGATGTCAAAATAAGATCACAGAAATGTTCGGTGGGTGGTCCTCTGCCAAAGTTGCTCAAATGGTTCCTCTTAGTTGAAAAACATGGGCGCCAGGGGGCGGGGCCATTTTTCTGTATATTCAAAACTTTGAATTTTTTGTTTGTTGCATTTCGAAATAATTTCACACATATGTTCCTTAGGTGCTTCTTTACCAAAATACTTTGAATTGTATTGATTTGTTAAAAAAAATATGGCCGACAGAAATCGGGGTCTTCAGGGCCCTTTCGCTTCTGACACTGCTTACTTAATAAGCCATTGGAGCGATACAGGCGCTTATGAGCCTCTGGTTTTGTTTGTTAACACAATTATATGCCGAAAATATTCTTTAAACATTCTCAACAGGCCTTTAGCAATTTTGAGCTTCAGAGTACTAGTAATTATTGATATATATTTCAGGAAGGCGACGCGAGCCACACTTATTCTGGTTCCCCTGCTTGGTTTACAGTACCTCGTGTTTCCCATTAGACCAGAGCCGGGATCCAGTCTTTCTGAGGCTTATCATATCGCAGTCGCTGTCCTGACATCTCTGCAGGTGCGTCTTGGTAATCAACAGTTGCAAGATTGAGGTAGACTAACTCAATGCAACTAGTAGCGTCAGTGAAAAAATATTAAAACTGATGAAGTATTATAAATAGAAATATATTTCATTGGGGTAGTTTAATAATTGTTGTACATATAGAAATGTAGTATTACCACTGCCATAGTATTATCATTAAAGGTGTATTGAAAGTGAGTTAAATAGCTTGATAAGTGAGTTAATCCTGTAAGTTACACTTGAATGCTGTACATATGACACGTTTTCTTAACTAGATTCTGAAATATTTGTGTATACAATACTTTTCTGGATAAATTGTTACCTATAAACGTTTTGGTTTCAATGCGTTTTTGATTTCAACGATCTATATCTTTTTATGCAGGGTGCTTTTGTGTCGACGATGTACTGCTTTTGCAACAGCGAGGTTTGTTTCTACTTTTGTTCTAAAATAAAGTTTAAAACTTTCGTTTGTGGTAATAGTGTTGTTTTTTTTTAATTTCAAACACGAGTTTTTTTATTTAATTGAAACCAAAATTGTAACTTAATTTCAGTCATTTACATATTGAACATGCCTGACATACAGACTGTAGCTCGCTCGAATACCGCATAGTTGTTTAGATACTTTTAATATAACATAAATATGGCATAGAAGACACATTTACAAATGAACAGACAATAACGTTTTCAACTAGAAGAATGAACTGACCTTGAAACGAGTTTGGTAACACAACAGAATAATCTTTTTGATGATCATTACATGTTGAATTGAAGCAAATGCTATACAAAAGGTTGTTAATTTTTAATGCATGCACAATGATGAAATATATGTGCCTGTAAATATACAATTATTCTCAAAGGTCAAACAAGTTCTTCGCCGCCGCTGGAACCAGCACAAGTTGATGTACCGCAGCTCAACCCGCGGCTCGCACACCCACGCAACAACATACACGACCACGGAGCAAGTGACCCAGGCGAACGTCACATACTTTAGCACCTCAGAAAACAAAGTAAATGTAACTGAATTCCACAAGTTATTTTATAAGCTAATGCAAGACTGTCCCATGACGCCTGTTCTGAATACGAGTGTGTAATAAAATAACTATCCGTTGCATTTGTCTAATCAAGGGAAATTTGCATTCATAATATCACAGAAATCGATGTTGCAAATCCATAAAAAAGTTGATAGAACATTTACGTACACGTACAATTAATATATATTTGTTCGGCCATACAAAATAGTTATTCAAAGAACTGCGTATATCTGAGAATCAGTGTCTGTCTGTCGAAATTGGGTTAAGGTCTTGTCTGCATGTTCGACTGTCTGTGCATGAACGTCGGTCCGTCTGTCAGTGTGTCCTTTTGTGCCTCTGTCATATTAATAATAAAGGCATTGCATGTAACAGGATTAACAAATACACGATTCTTTGTACATAGTCATCAAACCACGTTAAAATGTCGTTTTAAACAGATTCAATTGAGGGTATGTTTGAGAAAAATCTATTTTGTGGTGTATGACATATATTAATTCAATAGCCAATATTTCCTCTGTTTTCCCAGGAACCGCCAATGGAGATGTCGAAGTTGGAATCCGCAAGCAGTCAACGGTGGGCTTTAAAGGAGGCATATATGTTATATGAGGAATAAAATACAATGATATACCATTTGTAATAGTAAAAGCATATTCCGTTAAGTTTTTAAGGTCGCGAGTGAAACGATATACTAAATGTGCTATACAGAAATGCAATTCATTAAAGATCGTAAGTATGGTATGCTTAACACAGATATATAATTAAAAAAAACTTTGATCGAATACTCAGATTTGATAACGTCATTCTTAAACAGTAACAATATGAACACAGTGACTTTATTTCGCATATGTAATCAAATGTTTTGTATTCTCTATTTGTGTATTACTATGTTTGTGAATTACATATTCATCCATAATTATAACAACATTTATTACATATTAACATGTTTTATTTCAATTTTGAAATGACTTGTCATATGCCTTAATTGCATCGCCAGTGGAATACCTGCTTCATGTTGTGATATGGGGTTGTTGTGTGGACTAAAACAGCACAGTATTCAATTGCCGTGGGAGTATTAATGTGGTGCAAAGAAGTAAATTTATTAAAATTAAAAGCATCAAGTCTAGTATTACATCCACAATATCGGAATTCTACTCAGGTGCTATTTAGAACGAACACGGAATAACAATCTGGGAGGCGTTTCATCAACGGCTTACTACCAGTCGTACGCAACGACTTACATAAATTACGACGT